>OZ038001.1:26933550-27133550 GCA_964035705.1 Porites rus
TACCATGGCCGTCCCCAATCATGTTTTCAATTATTGCTCGTACCCCTAAAGAATACCCGAAAAGTAACTGAAAACGAAATTTTTTATCGTTAAACTGTTGTAAATTAAGTATTTACATTGTAACAGAAGCCGTGTATTAAGTGTTTCTTGATGACGGTGTCCTTGATTCTTGTACCTAAAAGTTCGTTTGGAAAAACAAGCGAGGCGTAGAAGTGTTTTCAATTGTGACAAGTGGTTCTCCAGTTAAAGCACTCTTTCTTATCAAATGATGGTCAGATTTAACTCAAATATCCACAAAATGTTACGGTGAAATATCTCACTCTTCGTCACGAAAGTGAATTCCCTTTGTTTTCTTTTCATAAAGTATTGCTGAATTTGCGAAAGAGCAAACCACAAAAATCCTCTTACGTATACTGTGGCTAATTTGCTCGCTTTAAAACCAAATTTTTGTCAAGCATGTATGAAGCGTGTCAACCATCATAGGATCGGTGTTTCAAAGTTCCTTTTGAATGACTTTCCATAGTTATACTAAGGCTACCCAGCGTTCAAGTGAAATAAAGCCTGGGATTGCTGAAAAACTGTTCAGTGACCCCAGCCATTAAATGGAAACAACTCTTTCGCAATAGTGACTATCGTTGTCGAGACAAACTTAAGTTCCTTCCCAAGGTTGGCTCCGATTGTTCACACAGGTTGACTTTTTTGAAAAACGTGCAAACCAGGCTTAAGTGTCAATATAAGGGAGATTTGTTTTTCCTTGTTCGTCCTGTACGTGAGGAAATTTATTTCCTGTGTAACATGCATCACATTTATGTAAGGTATTTTTACAAATAGTGTTGTTTAGTTCCTTTCAAACAGAGATAATGGTATATTTTGTTGTATACAGGCTCAGTTCTTAATGTTTACGTAAGTTAACATTTTGGAAATGTTTCGTTACAAATTTCCCATTTGTCGCTGCGGTTTTCTTGAGGGAAACAACAGATCGATGGACTGTTGCGTAAAAATGCCGTATAAACAGAGATTCTTAAGATAATTTTTTGTCCAGACACCTTTTTCTGTTTCATAGAACTTATTTAACAACGTTTCCTCTAACGAAGCTTTTTGATCATCTCTTCAAAGTGGCTACTTGACCTGACTTTGTAATCATTTCCTTTAAAATAAAGGAATTCAGTAGATTCCTGCCAACACAAAGCCGAAGTTTCATTATAGGTAATAATGCGTCATGCTGTCCGTTCCTGCGTTACGTAAAAGAAAATTCAAATAAAGAAAATTTAGGGTCACTTACAGCAAACGGCAAACATCAGATTCAAGTTGAGAATTCCCAAAATTGAAAAATGAGCAGATACAAACTGTGTAAACTAATTCTTATTGATAAAACTGGCCTGAAACTAACCTGTTCCAGGCCTTGAGATAAGCGGGGAGTGGCTGAAAAAAAGAGGAAGAAAGGAAGAGGAGGAAACCAACCCCTACCCTGTCGTTTTTTTTTTTTTTCCTGCTCACATTTCTTTGTGTCACCCCGTATCGATTTAGGTTTCTGGGAAACTGCCCACCTACCCCTCCCCTAAGCCAACATTTTGCCCAAAGTAAGAAGTAAGTGTTAACGTGAGCTTAGGGTGGGGTAGGTGAGCAGTTTCCCAGAATCTTAACTGATCACACGAAACTACTATTTTTTGCAGAAGTAATTCAAAGTAAAAGACAAGTAGGGGAAAACTTGGTCACGTGGTACAAATTCACGTTTGCCGTAAACCTGACTCTAAATCCCTCTGATGTTTCAGACAAGTCCACAGAGTACTTCGTCACGAATTTCAGTTCGAGCCGGTCCTCTTCAGCTTTCAACTACAGTTGAACCTCTCCACAACGGCCACATTGGGGACAGAAGAAAGTTGCCGTTGTAGAGAGGCGTCCATGAAAAACATCGGATGATGATGATGGGGGAAGGAATCTTGGAACGACATTAATACTGATGATTGGCTTAAAATTTGCCTTATTTCTTTTCAACCAATCAAAAGTAAGCGTTTTTTCGCGTTGGACCTTTTGAACTTCCTTCTATGTTCTGATTGCTTCGTTGTATTGATTGCCGTGTCCTGTGATTGGAGGAATTCGAAGGAATAATGTCTTAGGCTTTGGTTAACGACCAAAGGGACGATCTTGACTAGCTTCTGTAGGCCTTTGGTGTAATTAATAAAGAGTCTGCATCTGAAAAACAGAATGACAAATAGTTAACGATCAGTAAATCTAGTAGTGACCAACTTAAAACTGGAACACTACCCACGTGATCAAAAGTCAGCCAATGACAGCCAAAGTAATTTATAGGGATTCTACATTCTGTATCAGCTGATTTACACGCCACTTCGAATAATGCCATACCATTCGCATCTACAGGTCAACCTTTCATTACTATTCCAGTTTTCTCCAGGTTAGAATAGCACAATGGAATTGCGAGGTTTCCTTTAGTCTGCATAACAGGCGCTTTATGAGCCAAGCGACGCGAACACGGCATTTTGTGCGAAGCGCGAGACGAGGAGAGGAGGAAAAAAAGCGCCTGTGACAATTTTACAGTAATGGAACTCGTCTTCATTGGTCCTTTTGACATCAGCGCCGTCAGTCAATATTTGTGAGCGTAGGTGGGCGGAAGAGCCAGAATGGACTAGTTACAGGCGCTTTATTTTTTCTTCTCCCCTTGTCTCACACTTCGCGCTTCGCGCAAAATGCCGCGTTTGCCTTACTTGGCTCATAGAGCGCCTGTTATGCCGGCTAGGTTTGCTATGAACTTGAACTGAATCGTTAAAGCTTAGTTCAAAAACGAATAGAAAGTGCGGCTTCTAAACCTGCTGAGTACACAAATTGTAGAGAAGCTAATGCATAGCACTTGTAGTTCTTGACAGTAACGCACACTGGAACAGTCAGCCTTACTTAGTGCACTGTAGATGACAGTATTGAAAAAATGACAATTTTAAAAGCAGCCTATTTTAGAAGAAATGTGAAAGGTAATGTTTTCTTAAAAAACTCAAACTTCTACTCACAGTACTCTTGTATAAGGTTTGGGTAGATAAGTCCAACAAAAGAATAAGGTTTCTTAGAATTAGTGTCATCTGCATTGTCATGTGTGTGACTATCTTCATTGCCATGCGCATCACTTTGATAAGGATCTTCAAAAGACCTAAACATAAAAGGCAACAGCCCATTAACAGTTGTAACAAAAATAAATATTAATCTATTAAAATAGATGAATCATACAGTTTTGAAAGTAGGGGTAGCTTTACATCTAGACTTTCCATTTTCCATTCTATCCTTGTATAATACAAAACGTGCCCGATTTATTTTCATTTTTCTTTTTCCACAACGAACACCAGTTTAGCACCTAAGTTCAAATTTCTTGGTGACATTTAACTTTCTTGTCACTTTAAAGGGCTTCTGTGGCAACACTTCTGCATTGTACTCCCCCATCCCCACCACTGCTCGCTGTCCCGCGACATTTCCTTACATTCAGTGTGTTTTGTTAGCCTACAGTAGCACAGAATAGTTGCTTTAGATGGGAGAGTTACTTTGCTGAATAGCCAAACGAAACAGTACCCTTTATTAAATTACTTTATAAAAACCTTAGAGCTCATGCCTCCAAGCTCAAATAATTCAAAAAACTTAATTTTCATTCTACTCAAGTGTTTATTTTGTTAGATGGAAATTTCAACTTCATACTGTATAATCAGGCTGTATAATATACGTTATTTATAGAATTTATCACAATGTTATTATTAAATGAAACTGATGTGATGCAGTGATTCTGCTTAAAGTAGATGTAGATGTGAACAATTATTGGAAATTTCAGTTCCAAGCAAACAGCTAATAATAGAAGCCACTGATTGTAAGGAAAAAGAAAATAGGCAAGGTGTGCCCAAATGTTCACAGTATTAAATTCTGAGATTTTTTCTTCTGAGAGAAGACTTTGTAAAGGTCGCAGGAGGGGCAACTCGAAACAATAGGATTGAACAAACTGTAAGGCATACAAATTTTTGGCACAGAATGGTGATGCCTCTTTCTAGTTTGAGAGCAATGATTTCACAAGCAAAAGGGACACAGAGTGAGTCAGCTTACCATCCCATATGGGAACCACAACGAGGACATACCGCTATGCGCCAAGCATATCCAGGAAACCATGAATGCTCTTCAAATGCCTATAACCAAACCACAACAACAAAGCCTATTTAACAACTGCAGACATTTTAAAAAAGTATACTGTGTAGAGGTAAATTTAAAAGTCAGAAGAGTTTAAACTAAGGCCTTCCACTGCTTATGGCCTACCTCACCGTGGCTTTTGATATTTGCAGTGGTGGCTGTTATCAGCTCAAAATGCTGACCTGTTGAAAATATTGAGAGCAAAATATCAGTGATGAATCATTCTTTGCAGATTTCCTTCATCCTCAACGACCCAGCTCAGGAGCAAAAGTGTGGCTCTCACAATCTTTAAAAAACTTTGCTTTCACTAATGAGAAATAAAGTTTGAGCAAATGAGCACAGAAATTTCATAGTGATGATGTATCACTACCCAAATCTAGGTAGTGCTTCTGTTTGGTCATGCTGCATAGGAAATTTGCTTTAACCAATCGAAGGTACTAACTCGGTCTATCTGAGTAGTGACAAATCAACAGTTCGGAATTTCTTTGCTTGTTCCTTATTAGATGTCATTCTACAGGAAACCACACTGGCTAGCAGAATGCTGGCTGTGTTCTCCTGCCTTAGAGTCTCCAGGTCAATGTAGGGGGCTATCAAATAATGCAAAACAGTGCTTTATGACCACTTTCTGTTCTAAGTTAGACATTATTATTGATAGTAGTGAAAGGATAAGGGGCATTTGGAACAAGAAGGATCATCAGAAAAAATTAAAATTTACACAACATTTTTACTTCATGAGACACAAATAAAAAAACTCACAATACAAAAATAATATCCATGAAATAAACCACATCCAAACTCATCAAGAAAAAAATTTTTTGGGAGACCACCCCCCCCCCCCCCCACCCCATTATCTCAAGGTCTGCATCTGGCACTGCTTATGGTTTGACGGTGGTAAAGGAAAACGATGGTGTAAATGAGAGTACCGTGGGGGTTCTTGAATAGCTGAATAAGACGCTGCTGCACTCCAAGTATTGTGTCATTTCTCTGTCTCAAAGCAAGTTTACTAGCTTTGTTATAAAGATGGACAGCAGTGGTGATGTCATGACCACATTTTCTGCAAAGCAGTGAACCTAAAAAGAGGACAAAAAATATGAATATTCTGCTACTGCTACACTCTCTTCAGACAACTTTCTCCCTTGAAACTGCTGACAAGCTTCAAAGTTTTGTATCAATGATCTGGCCTGCATTTCACTTTTATTCATTAGAATAAAATAGAAAACTTTATAAATGTGTCGGAGCCTTATAGCTTGGGAACAACCCCATACTAATTTGGGGACAGAATTGGAATTACCTATAAAATATAAAAGTAAAAAAAATATATTTAAACTAAGCATAATATATTATACTCTAATAATAATCTAAAATAACTGAGAGAGAATTGTACAATTAAATGGTTATGATTTGCAGAGAGAACAGCTCTTACATCCATCATCTATCATTGAGCTTATAGATGTAAGAGCTTATCTCTCTGCATTCATCACATTTAAATTTGCAGATAAATATTTGAAAGGAGAATTTACCACTACATGGAAGACACAGAGCAGCAAATTGCAGTTTCAGGGAAAGACAAAATATCATTGGGAGAATCTGTCCATGGCTCATGTTTTCACAATAGAGACAATATGACATCTTTTTGTCCCCAGTTCTCACAATAAATTAGTATATACCACACAAGTGAAAAACGCAATAAGTGCACACTGATTGACTAGTTCATAGTAGCCATATAGTACTGGCCACCTCCGAGAAGCCGAAGACAAACAAAAACAGTTAAGACTTGAATTGCACTTTGCTCGTTATTCTCAGAATGCTGGATCCAAAAGTACTGGAATTTCATTAATCAAGATCATGAAATGTTTGAAGTCATTTGTTTAATCCTACATTTTTTCCCTTGATCACCACATATCACCTGAGTTAGGTTTGACTTTGTGAGCGTTAATAGCATTTGCACATCTGACAGACTGAAATAAAGTAATTTTTGGTCTACTAGTTATTCAGGTTGTGTAATACAGTGTAATTAAGCAAAAATAATATTATTAATTACGAACCGTAAATTCACCTCATTGTCAATAGAAGTGGTGGATATTTACTTCGAAACTTCATGCCTCCTTATAATATCCACTACCATTTACCTCCACTTCAGTGAAAAATCCCTCATACACCGCTTTGCTTTGAAATTAAAAGTTGTGAATGATAGATTTTTTTTTAAAAAATACAGCAGATCAGAATAATGTTGGAAAATTTAACTGTTACAATTCCACAACAAAGCAAAGCAGCACAAATGATGGAGTTTTAAATTATCAAAGCCATGCACGTGATGTAATAGAAGATAAGCAAAAAATCATAGTAAATCATATGAGATAATGAGTTTGAGATCAGTCTAGCCTTAATGCTTCACATGGCTGGGCAGGCTTGACTTGTCATAATAAATATTTAAAATAACTCTTCAATTCCTCAATAAGAAACACTTTAAACAGCAGATTATACACATCAGGTAACAGGAATTTAAATGAACATGAGAAACAAGTCTTCACATTTATTTTGTAGATTTTGCTATTCCTACAAAGCCTGATGCTTTTATTTATTTGACTTTTTATTTGAAACATGATGCTTAAGTGATGTCACCCACTGTATGAAGCCATCCAAAATTTGATTCTGAAGAAGAAATCTTATTCAAGCATGACAATTTAGATGAAAACAACAGCAAGATACTTTCCAGTACCAATGCATGGTTTTAAATTATCTCCCATTAGGATTAATTAATTTTCCTTGCAAACTAATGACAGAGTATTTAAAGCTCAAATAAAACACTTTGAAGTTATAAACACAACACGGGATTAAATTTCTGTGTTTACCAACAAGGCATAATCATCAGTATAAAACTGAGACAAAGTAACAGGTGGAAAGGATTTAAAATTATTGAACTGAAAACAAAATATAGCATGGGCCAATGATGCATCATTAAAGGTGATTAAGTATTCAAACTATTTACCTTCTCTAATTACTAATTAACTTAAGAAAACTTCAATTGACCTGAAGTAAATATTTCAGTAAAAACTAACATCTTAACATTGCATCTATAAACTGGACCATGCAATCTTAGGCTCATCCACATTCTTCTGGTTATCTCTTTTACAATGGATCTTGGATATGACTGACAGGAAGTTCTTGATGTCATTACAAGATGGTTTTTATCTCCCTCCCCACAGCCATCAGCAAGCCAAGATCGGATCAAAGAGTAAGTGCACTCTAGATAGACCTAGATAACAAGAGTAGTCATAGGAACTATAAAGTGAGAGATATATACAATGATCTGTCGTACAGGTATGTTTCTATGAAAAAGTCAAGCTTGTTCTTCTCTCTTTTCCCTCTGATCAAAGAAATTAGATGAAGTACTATAAGTGAAAATAAAATTTAGGATAATAAAAGACAAAAATTGGAGATGGAGAGTACCTCTCATCAGTTGTTCTCATCTGAACATTGACCAATTTCTAGTCGAAGAGAATCTTATTATGAGACATCAGAATAAAATTGCAAACTTGGAAGTTTTACTGAGGTAAAGGTTACTATTTCACATCTACAGCTGTACTTTATGATGGATAGATGTCATTATCATTAATCTGTTGTTTTTATTTCCCTGTTCTTATTTTTTTAATTGCATTAATCAATCTCCAATTTGAGATTAATGTTAAGACTAGTATAGTGTTAATTTGCTCATACCATATTATTAAAACAATGGGACTAAAACCTATTAATGCTGATAAAAAATTATCTGCTTTTCACTTAGTGAAACATAAACTCTTATGAACCTTAAATGTGAGATCATAGAAGACCAAACTTGTAATATTATATTTCTGCTATGTAGCAAGAACTAGATTCGGTTAGCTTTGAGGGGAGAAGAATTTAAAAAGTTTCTCTGAAAAGCTTAAAACTTAGAGAAATGAGCTTAAACAATTTAAAAAGTGGGATTGGAAATTAAAATAAAAAAACAAGCTTAGTTAACAACAAGCGAAAGAAAATTCCTACAAAAGTAGGTCATTCGATTTTCACAGCTTGTTGATCTGTCTCCTACGAGTGAGTAAGCACAGGACAGTCTCTTCCGCGTCTGAATAAGCAGAGCATTGTTCCATAAACCAAAACAATATCCCACGATGAGATCACACCGACTTAAAAAAATAATATGGAAGCTGGAACTGCCCGCCATAACATGGAGCCCCGGTAAAACGTAAGATGCACTTTCAAACCTGAATCTTGTTCAACATCCACGCTTATAGCATATACTGAGCTAAATCCGTAGAATATCAAAAGACAGAGGAAATAGAAGCCTTTGCAGCAAAGAAATTTCATTTTCTTTATCCGCGAAAGAACCTCTCGCAGTTATTAACAAAAAACGCAATGCATGCTGCTTGCCAGGCCACCAGACGATTTCCTTAACACGAACACGAGGCTAACGTGGTTCAACGTGAAAGCGAGGCACATCATTCACTTCGGTTGTCTTTTGCCGTCGAGAGGGGGTTAAGAAATCCGTGAGGAAAAAATCAAAAAATGAAATGGCAAGTAAACTTCAAAGAAAGCCTCCATTTCTACCCCAGTCCAGTAAATGGCCTTGGAAGACAAGATCATGTGGCTTAATCAAATTCGATCACGTAAGTCTGGGTTGGATCGATCTGGTGATTGTTTGAAAGTCTTTAGTTAATCAGTATTTTGATACGGTGTGTTGGCATTGAGGGGGTGTTCATAAAAAGCCGATTCGAGCGTAAAAATATTCATAGCCGAAATTCACAATGCATGTCACTGTCAGAGAATCAACTCAGAGAAGATAACCTTCAGTTTTTATTTTCTTTTCTTTTTAAAAAAATTCCCTTTCAATAAATTTTTTACTTTGCTTTGTGCGTACGATCTCTTGCAGTGTTCTGATAATTAGTGAAACACTTTTAACGAGCTACATTCCAAAGATTGTTTACTTCGATAACACTGACGCAATGAATTTTTTCTCGGCTTCCGCGATGAAACCTCGGCTTGGTTGAAGGCCACAACAAAACGGAAAATATTTAACTAAAATACGCTAAGTTACCCTTTCCAAGATTTTACACATCCTTGATGAAAATTTAAAACCAAGAACACTGCATTTTAAATATTAATTTCACATGTTACCAGATGCGACAGGAAACTGACAAAAACTTTACTTGAAGATTAAGCTAATTTCAGAACTATCGGTTCAGGATTAAAATGTGACTAGTAGAAAGTTCAAAGAATAATTATTCCTGCTCTGGCGTATTTTGACTTTTGCAAAAGTTTTAAATGTTTCATCGCACGTGTTGTCTTTGCATCAGAGGCAAACCACGTGTTTATACTTTATGCTCGTGAGGCCTCATGGGAATGGCCTTATCTGACAAGCCAGCGACGGCCATGCCAAGAATGGCCTTTCTTTTTTAGGCCTTTTGCATCCGGTTAGTTCAACTACCATCCTTTGTCCTAAATATGTTATTATGCAGTATTCGGGGCCGCAAATAATTGCTGTGCATGTCTTTGGGATTATTTTCGCGGCTGAGTTGTCTACTTCAACGCAGTTTTGCAAACGCAGCAAGTCACACCCCCGATTCGTCACACGCTTAGGATTACGCTGTACTCGTTCTTGACTGTGGGACGTTTTTCTTGTGTTTAGATCCGTCCAATGAGTTTTCCATGTGTTCTTGGTATGAACGAAGTTGGATGGGAAGATGGAGCGTACCACAGCAATGGTATGCCTCCAAAACTTGGCGGACGCACCAGTAATGGGGGATCGAAGACAAACAACCAGGGCTTCGAAATAGTAGGCACAAAGTCGAACGGGGAAGTCGCAAGTTATCTGTTCCAGCGCCAAGGCGTCGCTACAAGCTTTTCCAAAACAGTTGCAGAAAACGAAAAAGGGAATTTTTCGGGCCAAAGATGGTCTTCTGTAGGTGAAGGAATGTCGGAACAAGTAAGTTTTAATTCTTAGAATCGTAGACTTGGGTTTGTCAACATTTGAGTAGTGACTTGCTTGCAAAGCTGGAATGAAAGTCCAGATAAAATCTAACTGAAGGCGTCCAGCTTTGCAACAGGAAACTGCATTTTGTTGTTAGTTATGTTGAAGAAATTGGAAGCAAGCTATTGTGCCTAAAGTTCATTGAACGAAGATAAAGTGTGAATATATACATAAGAGTCGAATGCCTCTGTTGCAAATCACGAGGAGCATTGGAACATTTATTAGTCGGTTTATGAGCGTCGTTTTATTTACTCAAGCAGCGTCCTGTCGTATTTTCTTGTAGATCTCTGAAATTGTTCGTGTCACAATTTGATATTGCGGGACCAGAAATGTTTAAAAGCTGCTTGCAAATTGGATAATGAATGCACGAATTTTTTTGTTCAGCCGCCTAACCAGTAAAACGAAATTCTAGTAGAGAGTTCGAGATCGATTGCTGGTGTATTCACGCAGAGTAAATGTTTTCTTATTCATCTTGCTTTGTTGTCGTGCTGTTGTGCCGTGCAAAGGAAGAAGCTAAGTTAATGAAAGCATTCCTTTGTTCCAGCTTTGAAAGTCATCTAGTCGTGTTTTGATACAAGGATAAATAAATTAATATGAATATCTTGGCTTTAATGAGTGCAATATTAGTAAGCTTGGCATTATAACTGAAAGTGAATGCTGGAAATACCCTTGGGAATTTTCTGTTTCTGTGGCCTGCATTTCTCATCCACTCTTCAGCAAGTGAAGCACATAATTAATATCTAGTTAAACTGGACTTAACCTTGTATAATGGAAATGTGTCATTGGGAATAATTATGCCTTGAACTATGGAGATAGAAATTCATTTTAAAAGCTGCTAAGAATTCAAGTACTTGGCCTTTCAATAGCACATCATGTATACTATGTGCAAGACCACATGTTTTAATGTTCCTACAGTAAGGGCTTGAATGATTTTTGTGTGTGTGTAGTAATTTCCTCTTGGATTTCTGCTCACTAAGTTTGAAGCCATTTGTAAAGTATCTTTGAGCATTTCCACTTCTGATCTCTTTACTTGGAGGCAATTATGGAGATGTTAGGCTTAGCTCTAACCTTCTGAGTCTGTGACAAAAGCATTCCTAAAGAACCTTTTCCATAAGTTTAACATTATGGTATTACGTATTATTTTTGTTTCATCTCTTTGCTACATAAAATGTGCTAATTTTATTAAATTTTCATTTAGGGCTCACTAGGGAGCTTTCAGTTTTGTATTTGTAACTTTCAAGCACTCTTGTTGTAGGTAGTCTTATAAAGTTCGTTTCTGTCTACATGTGGGAAGTCTCCATGCTAAATGGTCCCCTAGTCATAAAGTCTGTTGCAGATCTCTTCGGTGATTTGGTTTTGTTTAGAATAAAAGACAGTGGAAACTCTCCTAACGGGCACTTTTGCAAGTGGACAGCCATACATATGTCCACCTTCACAAATCCCCATTTTTCTCAACTCCCATAGAAACTCTGTATTTTTACATTTCTGTAAATGGCCAGCTTCAGTTACAGACACCTTTTCCGCATCCCACGGGTGTCCACTCACGAGAACTTCCACCTTACTCTACTACTCTGCATGAATAATACTAATTTATAAGGTCACAAGTTCAGCCTTCAGTAGCCAGGATGAATTTGAATTTGAACAAGCTGGCTTGGTTTCGAACTTGAACTTCTGAGTTCTTGAAAAATTTCCCAAAAATTGAGATGTTGCTTAAAAATTTTCTTTTAAATTTCCTAGTAAGAGTGAATACCTTTTTTAATCATACATCTTGTATGTTGTGGTTCAGTGAGCTGGCTAGTTGTAGTTGTTTTACTACTGCACCAGTAGTGTCATGTAAAAGCTAAAAGCAATCTAATCAAGAACATAGCTATCGCAAAGATAACATTACTGTCCAACGTGACACCCAGTGGGTTGGCCCTCGCTGGCTCTGTCATAGTGGCTGTAAGGAGCTGAGTGTCCTCAGAGACACATCACCCATGATGTCTGTTCCTTGCCATGTCGTTGGAGATCAAAACTGCCCCCAGTGTCTTACTTTGTGAGCACTGGTTTGGTGCGGTGCTTTGTATATTCCTTGTGCTTTCCAGAGTCACTATGTGACCAGTACTGGGAAGATAAACCATACAGTGAACAATTTTATCTCGTATGTATGATAAATTTTACTTAGCATACTAGAAAATCAATAATTGTAAAAGTGTGCAAAGAAATAGCCAATAGCCCGGGACTGGTGGATTTTGCTGTGGAGTTAGTGAGTTTTGATCTTAACCTGTGCAACAGGCAAGAGAAGTTTTTTGGGGATATTCAAATGCAGAAGAACTGTAATCTGTCGTGCTTATGAAAATTTTTTTGGCTAGTTAAAATGGCTTTAGGGCTAGTACATGCTAGCTACAACATGACTGACTTTCTTTGCACAGTAAATGTTTTTCAATGTTGCTTGTGTCAAAAAAGTTCTGATAGCTGAAAACTTTGCATGCAGTGCATTATTTGAGTGTAATTAGTAAACCTTCAAGAATATTTCCATTATTTCATTCCGTGGGATTGTGAAAAGCAAAAAATGCCAACATACTAAAGTACTGTTCAAAAGGTTCTATTTGAGTGATTTTAAAGGTTTGAGCTACATGACTTGTCATAATCAAGTCGAAATTATGAGTAAAAGGACAAACTCTGCAGATCAAAAAACTGTCTAGTAAAACATAATTTAAAAAGTTTGTTACTTTCAACTACTCCCGAGTTATCAAACATAATTTAGCTGATCTGAACATTTGTGATTTCATACAAAATGCAGGCTGACAAGTGTTTTTTCCTTCTCAGGGAAGTAACAAAGACGGAGAACTGGATGACAAGTTCCAGAGCTTGTCTTTGAACAACAATGAAAAGAAAGCTGACACACCGATAGAAGAGGTATGTCAATGAAGGCATCTACAAATAGATTGAAACAAACTCAATTCTAAAAATCCTATATATTTTGAAAACATGATGTTTACTACTTCTCAAAGTACCTGCACAAAAACATAGTTTTTAATGTTCCAACGTGACACCCAGTGGGTTGGCCCTCGCTGGCTCTGTCTTAGTGGCTATAAGGAGCTGAGTGTCCTTGGAGACACATCACCCATGATGTCTGTTCCTTGCCATGTCGTTGGAGATCAAAACTGCCCCCGGTGTCCTACCTTGTGAGCACTGGTTTGGTGTGGTGCTTTGTATATTCCTTGTGCTTCCCAGAGTCACTATGTGACCATTACTGGGGAGAAAAACCATACAATGAACAGTTTTTGTTATAGCAAACCTCGATATAATGAACCTCTTTACAGTATACAAACAATTTTGTCTCCACAGTATCGGTAAAATGCGAGAGTTTCTAGAGTTTCTGAATACCAGATTTTTACTATGTACATGTTTTTGGTTTTTCCGTGAATCTCTCTTGTGATTTGTATACATAGGTGTATCTAGTAGATAGTTTTCAGTATTCTGCTGTTAAATTTTAATTTGCGTGTATCTCATTACAGAGCATTGTCTTAATTTCCATAGATTGCTTCTACTGCTAAGAAGCTTTGGGATGTTCAGGACTCAGGGGAAGAGAACCAGGGAGGAATGACTACTGGGATCTTTTTTGGGGAGCAGTGGAGAGAAACTGCATGGGGCCCATCAGTGCCACACATGGCACAGTCAGAGCACGCTGTGTCTCAGCCCATCATGGTACAAAGGCCTGCTAAAGGAGGTAACTTTAACACTGGTTCTGAGTCACAAAGTGTCCTTTCTCCAAGGTCAGCAGATGGTGTTGGACTCAGTATGGTTGAGTATGTCTTAGCTTCTTCACCAGGTGGACAGGAACTGGATGCACAGATTATTAAAGCAGGATTTGTAAGTTTTGTTTTTGTTTCTTTTATGATGATGATGATCAGTATCATAATTTTTTTTGCCTGCCACTACATAATGTATGAAATGTTGCTTAGTATGAGGCTACACACACTGACTGTTTTTTTTTGGGATACTCGGGACCATTTGTTCTGTCCTTAATATAATTAAGTGTCCAGCACTTTTCGCAGAATCCATCTTGGCATCAGCAAGGTTTTTGTTGTGATTATTGTGATTATTGTTATTCTTGTTGTTGTTGTTGTTGTTGTTATTATTATTATTATTATTATTATTATTATTATTATTATTATTATTATTATTATTAAGCTACCCCTTCTATCCGTACTTTGCCACTTTGTTGCGCAGGGTACATCCCCAACTACTGATGTTTTATCTGATAAGGGACCCAAAGCTAAAAATGAAGGCAAGGGAAGCAAAGGAGGCTCGCCATTTGAGGAGGATACTGGTGAGGAGATAAAGAAAGTTCTTCAAGATGAGCAAGGACATGAATCTCCGAAACCTGTCCCTAAGCAAACTGTAGAAGATGACAAGGCTGCTGCAACTTTCAGGTAATGGTAACACCCCCTGTTGTTTCAGTTTGTTGTTCTTGTTTTTTTTTTTTTTGTTTTTTTTTTTTCACCAGCTCATAGAAAAATGAATCTTTTTTTGGTATTACTGTCCAACGTGACACCCAGTGGGTTGGCCCTCGCTGGCTCTGTCTTAGTGGCTGAGGAGCTGAGTGTCCTCAGAGACACATCACCCATGATGTCTGTTCCTTGCCATGTCGTTGGAGATCAAAACTGCCCCCAGTGTCTTACTTTGTGAGCTCTGGTTTGGTGTGGTACTTTGTATATTCCTTGTGCTTCCCAGAGTCACTATGTGACCATTACTGGGGAGATAAACCATACAATGAACAGTTTTTGTTATAGTGGACCTAAATTAAACGACCCTCTATATAGCAATAGCAAAGCCATCAGTATAACGAGGCACTGACATAGACATAGTTTATTTTTCTGCGAGGAGCTCATAGCCATCAAAAGTACTTTTGTTGATCACTGACAAGCTATTGTAGATAAAGGTTTATAGAAAGAGTTCTAAAGTAGGGTTCATACAGGTCATGGAAAACCTGGAGTGTCATGAAATTGAAGAATTTCATTTTTCAGGCCTGGAAAGTAATGAAATTTAATTGTCGGTCCTTGAAAGTCATGGAAATTTAGTCTGTCAGATTAGTCACTGTAGATGTCATTACTGAGTTAGGTCAAAAAATACCCTTAAAACAAGGAAAATGTTTAGAAATTTTTAACATATTAGCTAAACCTATGGTCATGGGAAACTTGGAAAGGTCATGAAAAAAAGTCAAGGAATGAATTGATGTGCTGTAACAGATATGTTAGAAAAGTAAAAGCTGTACCCTTGGCAAAGAAATTGTTGTCACACCACAACCCTGCCCTCCTTAAATGACCAGTGGCCCTGTTTGGCTATGGTGGCTGTTGAATAATAATTTGTTATAATGATACTTTATTCAAATACATATGCATATAAACATGGTACATATTTGAAAAGGTGGACCAAAAGGTTATTTCTATAAAAGGTTCCCTAACTGAACTTTTAAAATAAAAAAAAAATACATTGAAAACCCTTATTGTAGGTGCAAAATGGTATAATATTAAGAATGATATCTAAAGTGAAAATATGTACAATTAAAATATGAGCTATTATGTCAATAAATTTTCATCCACCTTTTTAAGCCTTTTTTTAATTTGTTAAAATATTAATTTCATCTGTAAAGAGGTGGTTTGGTAGATCGTCCGGGAAGGAGTACGTAAGGGAGTTAACTTAAGGTATCTGCACCGGCAAATTTTGCACATTTTTGCATCATTTTTAGTGGTTATTTTATGGATACTATCAATATGTCACTACATTGACAGTATTCCTCAGTTCTTGAGGAACTAGAATATATCAAAATAAACTTTGTTATGTCACCCAAAAGGTGTTAATTTAATTACCCCCTAGGGTGACACGAAAAGAGAAAAAAATCAAAATTTCAGGAGAATCCTTAGAGTTATTGTTAAAAAAGAAATGTAACACAAATAAGGACGTAAGATAGAATAATTCTGTGTTTGACCACGACACAGCTCCAATTAATCCACCCTCTAGGGTACAATTTGCTATTTTGTAATTTGATCCACATTTTGACATCAATAACTCAGCTGTACGGCAATTCTAACCTTTGGTCAAACACAGATCTGTTCATTAACATGCTCTTTGTGTATTTGCCAAATTTCACGAAGAAATAATGATCCATTCCTCCAAAAAACTGGTTCCCGTAAGTCAAGGTAAATCGGTCACGTGGTAATTAACGCTTTTCCGTTGTAAAAAAGCTCATTTTCCTCTCAAAATCAACTGTTTTTGCTCGATACTACCATCACAGACCTTCTTGCCCGCCATTTTGAATCACCGCTGTGTAAAATGCTCGTGGAAGCCTAAGAAAATGCCAAATGACCTCTCTATAGCCCCCTTGGATTTTGATACGTGACCAGTTGCTAGGTGTGACGCATTTCCGGAAGATGCGTTACTCAGTGTCAGCTATAATGCAGTGAAGCGCGCCGAAGTATGAAGATTGAAGAAGAGTTTTATTCAAAATTGAAAAGAATTGCTTCCGTAAAGTGAAAGAAATTGGCAGAAAAAACAGACCAGAGGGTTAGGGGCCAAAAAAACGTTTTACTCTCGCGGCAAAATTGTCAGAATATATCAGGTGAGAAGACACACCGATGTAATGTAAATTTAAAACAATAATATGCCCTGGAAAACGGAGTATATTTCAAGAACATAACAAATATTGACAAGAAGCAAGTAAGATTAGTCATCACAGCTTTAACAGAAGCAAGAAAAATCAAGTTGGACATACAGCAGCGGCAGTTTGTCAATGAATCCAAGCAGTGAGTAGATTTTGTTCAGCACATCAATAGAACTTGATGCCGAAAAGAGGAGTCAAATTGCGCTCCTGCCGTCCTTTTTCTTAGTAACGGAAATGAAAGTTTTTCTTTAACTTCCGGAAAATCAGTCAACTTTTGAGTAGATTTTCTCTTAAATGCGAAGGTATATTAAAAAAAGAACACCAGATATGCATATTAGATCATCTGAACTTACTGTAGAAAGATTTTGAGGGCAAAATAAAATGTTGAAAATTTGCCAGTGCAGATACCTTAAGCTGATTTCGTTTGCATCTTGTATAGAAAGTTGGCTCTAATATTTTTACTTGTACAATACTCAAAGTAGTCATTAAAGTCTAGACCATAACGTTGTCTTGTAGCATTCCACTACAGACAGGTATTCTCTTTGATACAAGTGTGTTCCAGTTTAGCAATTTACATTTTTCTTTGTATGACATCATGCGTGGTTTTTGAACAAGAGCAATTCACTATGCTCTTTGTTGCACTTTTTTGATATCCAACTTATTAGAAGGATAACCAAAATGTTTATGTAAGGTGTCTCTATCATTGACAGTAATAATAATGATGAATTATAAGACTGATAAATGATATTAATTTTGTTTGATAAAATGTGTTCCTTATTTGATTTCCTTGATTTTGGAAAAAAGTGTGATTCAATAAGGCTTTAAATTTCAGATAGTTAGACCTTTGGGTCTGCCTAAAGTGCATTGAGGGGTCATAGAGAGCCAGTCATTTTCTTATAAAATAGATTTTTCATGGCACTTCATAGGTGGTGATTTTCATGTTACAATTTGTCAGTTCTTTCTTTCAACAGTTGACTGAGCAGTAAGTAGGTCCCTGAATTGATAATTCAAACAATTTGTGGTGTGCATTTTACAATATAATTTCTCACAGTTTGAGTAGAGGCAGGTGTCAATCAAACAAGCAGATCACATGCTATGAAAGATATATATTTTATTCTGAAATTAAGTCCTTTCAAGCAAGTCAATGTTCTTTTAGTCACTTCTATAATGTGCAGTGCGTTCACCTAGTGTGTTACTTAACAGTACAATATATATTTGATTTAAAACAAGACCTTGACCTTGCTAAACAAAAAGCTCTTAATTTATTCATCTTTTAGATGTGAATATTTTATTAGGAGTATGACTTATTCATGAGTTTTGTCTGAATTGGGACTGCATTTTGCCAGCTTTTCTTTGAAGGAATCAAAGAAACTGAGCAATTTCACTTTTCATAGGAAATATTTAGTTTGACTCTGATTTTTGGCTAGGTATTTTGTTTTGCAAAGCAAGGAAGTATTTATTAGCCTCGAATTTTCTGTGGGCTTAATATTGACAACTGTTATGCATCCATGATATTTGCATGTTCAGAGTTGCAAGGTATGCCCTCTTACCTGTTCATTTTGTTATCAGTTTCACTTTCTTCAAGTATATATTGTTCCAAATCGGATCATCATCAAAATGTTAATGTTTTGTTTCTGATGCATCTAAAATGCTTTCAAGTGATTTCAGCTTAACTGGCCATGTTTACTTTTCGTTGTCAATTGCATCTTACCTAATTTCAATGGTCCATGTTTGATTTTGATTTTATCAAAAAAACAAGGTAAAGTTGTTTTCGCTAGCTTGTTCCTAGAGTTTTTAAAATTATTGCTTTCTTGGAAAGTTTAACATTTAATTACATTAATTTTATTTTGCATAACGTTATTGTGTATGCTTTATGCTGTTTCTTGTTGTAAATTAGATGTGAGGTTTTGTTGACTTTGTGTATAATGTTGCATGGAGAGTCTAAGCCACCACAAAATAAATTTTGCAAGAAAAATCTCTGATCTCAGCATCTGTAAAACTGATAAAAGAGAGCCACTGGAAAATTTTCACTTAGTTGCTTTCATTTTCATGGTTTCACCATAGGGTTCTGTTTATACTTTGAAAAGGTAGAATCACATTGAACAGCTTAATAAACACACAAAGCAGTGTACCATAAAAGGATTATGCTTCATTTTTTTGTTTAAAAGATAAGGCAAGCCAAAAGTTGAACCAGGTTTATTTAACCTCAATAAAAAGAAAAGCCTGATATTAAAGAAATCATTTTGTGCTCTAGTCATTTCAACAGAAATCTTCTCATCGTAGACTCCAACACAACAAATAACCCACAGTGAGAAACATTTTTCCTAGTTGGTAATTTGGGAATTATGCAAACCATTTTTAAGTTGCTGAAATGTAGTAAGTTTGTTTTTGTTTGGTTATCTTCTTGTTTATTGGATTTACGTATTTTGTCTGTTGTTTCTTCAGCCGAACTCCAGGCAGTAGACAGCCCTCTCCTACTACAAGTTCACAGCAACAGGATGCCCAGCAGGCCACCCAAACTGCCCACACAACTCAGCCACCCATGGGGCAGATTAAGCCTAACATCTACAAACAGCCAGATTCTATTGAAGATATTGCACCTCCTGTCGCATTGATAGATCCTCTTGAGAGTGTGCATCTAGAACAGCTTCCATTTGCGCAGCAGAGGGAGCCAGCTGTTGGCACTCCTACCAGTCCATCAGACTTTGTAATGGTGACAGGGGCATCTCTGACAAACAATGTCATTACATCGCAGCAAAACCAATCACTCCAGATGTCTCAACAGCATCAGATTGCACTGGCAATGGCTGCCCAACAGCAACAGCAGCAGCAACAACAACAGCTGGGATTGCAATCCAGTCTGCAATCTACTGGTCTTGGTCATCCAAATCCTTATTTCATAACAGCCCAGCCCACGCAAGATCCATATGGTAATCCATCTCTAGCTGCTGTAAGTGGGGGTGCCCCTCAAGTGGTCCATCCTCATCAGTATGCAGCATACAGTGTCCAGCCATGGGGGGTGTATTCCACAACAGGTGCAACAAGTAGTGGAGGGTATCTTCAGCAGCAGCAGCAACAACAGCAGCAACAACAACAGGCTCAACATGCACAGCTTCTGCGATCCAACTCTGGTGGCATGGCGGGGCGTCCAATGCAGGGGCAGATGGAAATTATTGGAACACCCCCGTCACACCAGCAGCATTCTATGGCTGCTGCAGCTTCTCCTGGTACAAACTATCAGCTGATTGCACCACCTGGTGCAGCACCATTAGGATTAGGAACAACTGCATACTACGATCAGTCTGGAAACTTGGTGCTGGGTAATGCACAGAATGTGAACAACATGGCCACAGCACAGATGGCTGCAGGGCAGATGGGCACACTGAGGATGGTTTCTCCAGTTGTGGTGAATGCCCAGAATGCTGGTGCTAGCTCAGTGGCTGCAGGTAGAATGGGAAGTGCCAGCTCAATGGGTGGGGCTTCCAGCATAGGCTTGTTTGGACAGCAAACTCAGCAGCAGCCACAGTTAAGTAGTAGTGCCTTAGGAATGCTTGGTAATGTTGTAGGAGGATCTTCTGGTGTTGGCGCTGTGGGGACCATCCCTGGGGGAGGAGCGACAAGACGAGAATCAATGAATGCTACAGACTATGGTAAGAGAGCAGGTATTGCACAATACTATGCAACCCCCAGTGGAATGAGCAGCCTTGCCAGTTTATCTATCTCAGCACAGCCCTCTTACAATGCCCCGCAAGAACTTCCAACCCCTCCTCTTCTCTCACAAGGGCAGTCTCCCTTTGGTAGTCAGTCTGGTTACGGAGGGCAGTCAGGATTCACTGTAGGCAGTCCTATCTCAAATGGTCTCTCACGCTACATGCAGCTTGCTGCTGCTCCTCGGGAGTCTACCAAGTACCAGGGGTCTCTAGGCGGCTTCAGTGGGATGCAGTTTGGTGCATCTGCTTTAGGTGGAAGTAGCTTAAGAGGTTCCAGAGGCAAAGAAACTGGTAGAAGCAGGCTATTGGAAGACTTCCGCAATAACCGCTACCCTAACATTCAGTTACGTGACCTGGCCAATCACATTGTAGAGTTCTCTCAAGATCAACATGGCTCGAGGTTTATTCAGCAGAAGCTTGAGCGGGCCTCTCCTAATGAAAAGCAGATGGTCTTTCACGAAATCCTCCCAGCTGCTTACAGCTTGATGACAGATGTATTTGGAAATTATGTGATACAGAAGTTCTTTGAGTTTGGTAGTCCTGAGCAGAAGCATCTTCTTGCCAACTGCATCCGTGGTCATGTGTTGCCACTTGCCTTGCAAATGTATGGATGTCGTGTGATACAGAAGGCATTGGAGTGTATTTCCCCTGATGTTCAGGTAAGGGATAACTTGTTTCATTGAGCAAGAGTGATCAACATCAATTTTCTCCTAACAGAAGTAATACGTTATGAAGAGAATAATTCTAATTATTGGTTGTGAGAAATATAAAATGATCGCCTTGGTTACAGAAAATGACCTTTAAAAAACGGTAATGAAGGAGCTGCTTGGAAGGTCCTTTCTGGTTCGTTCTTTTAAACAATGGTAATTCATTGTTTACCATTGTTTTCCGGGTGGGTAGCAAACCAATTCCTTAGGAAATGTATGGACATCAGTCTGGTGAATTGGGGCTCAATGCAGATCAATCCAGAGAACTAAGGTTCGTACATTCTTGACAAGGTCTTGAATTTTACTAGTTGTCATGGAAAGTCCTTAAATTCGGTTTAAAAGTACTTGATTTCTTTATTAGGTCTTAGAAACGTCCTTGAAATTCACAACCTTGGGCAGGCCAGACAACTTTTTTCTGTAGAATGAGATTATTTTGCCTAGGCAAATTTGGGTCATCCTGGGAGTAAGAACCTGTAAAACTCACGGGTAGTGTAAAAACACTTTTGTGCACGAACAGTATTTTATGTCCATTTCTTTATTTCAAATGCTATTTTTGTACCTCAGATGCAATTGCAAGTCATACCCAGTCATTTTGCAGAAAGTCATATAAGATAACGTGATCAGTGATGGCCGATGACATAAACATTGTACATGACTCCATGTCGCGTTTTAGCCAATAGGGTGATCAAAGGGGGTTAAAGAATGCTGATTTATTAAATAAATCTTAGATGTTGGGGCATAAATTAAAGGGTTAAATGAAAGTACTGCGAGACAGGTTATTTAGTTTTTTGTCCTAAGGCTAGAAGGATAACTTTTAATAACCTTAGTGTGGACAACTCTGCTATTATGTTCTTTCTTCAGTAACTGTGTTTGTTTTGAAACAGAGGGGTCATTGTACTTGTTTTGGTTTAATTTTAGAATGACCTGGTGAGGGAGCTGGATGGACATGTGCTGAAGTGTGTCAAGGATCAAAATGGAAATCATGTCGTACAAAAATGCATTGAATGTGTGGACCCATCGTCACTTCAGTTTATTATTGGAGCATTTCAAGCACAGGTAATGGCCAGCAAAGTATAGTTTACTGTGAACTTTACTAAAATCACTGCAACTACGACAACATTAGCAGCTGTCAATAACTCATAAATCCTCTATTTATAACCATCTCTCGTAAGCGAGCAACTCCCGTAAACGACCAACTATCCAAAACACCAAAATTTTCCCAGTCAAAGCCCTCTAAAAGAAACCTCCCATAAACAAACACTTCTCAAGCAATGCCGGCTACTTGTTGGCTTGACAGTTTTATAGTACTGCATTGTTTTTAGCCTCCTGTACTTGGTGCATGGTGTAATCTTTTTGTTCACTCTATCTACTATACCACTCAGAGTATACAACGAACTTTTAGTAACAACATGAAACTACATGTATACGTACGTGAAAAATTGCATGCAAAATGTTGTCTAAGTAAACGTGCCAGGACTTATTCTCGGAAGAGACTTCATCATCATCATCATCATCATCATCATTTATTAGCCTTTTTTTACAGCAAATTTAAAAGGATACAGCAGGTTGTTAGGCGAGGAGACCTCAAGAAACCACCAGGCTTATAAAGAGAGGCCACCTCGACATCACAATATTATAAGAAATAATGATTTCAACCCTCAACACCCAGTCACACAACGGTATTAATAAAATATTACTAGATTCTGTTAGCATTATATGTGTCACGTGTAAAGTTGATTTCTATCCTGTGTTTTCAGGTCTATGCCCTCTCAACTCATCCTTATGGCTGCCGTGTGATTCAGCGTATCCTTGAACACTGTATGCCAGAGCAGACAAGTCCTATCCTGGATGAATTACACCAGCATACCGAGAGACTAGTACAAGATCAATATGGCAACTATGTGATTCAGCATGTGCTGGAGCATGGCACACCAGAGGACAAGAGCAAGATTGTTCATGAGCTTAGAGGAAACATACTAATCTTTAGCCAGCATAAATTTGCAAGGTAATATTTCCTAGCAAATAAAGAAATGTAGAAAATTGTTGTTAGCCATTTTCAAGAAATGCTTTCCTGTCAGTAAGATGATCCATTCAGTTGAAACAGTGGTGATCTATCCCCTTGCAGACCTCTTAGACTAGGAAATAATTATGAAGGTTCAGATATGAAATAAATGGCCAATCTGTTACCTTGTCATAGCCAGAGAAATAGACTACAGTGCAGCTTTTGAATACATTCTTTTCCTCTCGTGGTACAGCACCGCAACTCTTTATGTGGGGGTTCTGCGGTGATTTTTGAAAAGCACAGTGCCTGTGCTGTGTCATGTAGTCATAGATGTGTATAGTCATCATAGGCAAGATATTTTGGTTGGACTGTCTTGTAATAGCTTAACAACATTGCAGTCACCTGGCTCCTTTGTGGAAGACCATTAATATTAATCTGTACTTTCCTTTCAGTAATGTTGTGGAAAAATGTGTGACTCATGCCTCACGTGCTGAACGAGCCATGCTCATTGACGAAGTTTGCGGCAGCAGTGATAGGTAAGAACCAAAGTCTATAGTGCATTTGATTTATTTATTTATTTTTCAATGTCTTTTATTTTTATTGCATAACTTTGATAGCATTTGCTTTACACAACATTGTTAGTTTAGTTTTTGGCAACCTCCAAAAGTTGTTGTCACATGTGCCCATAAAACATGTTCTTTTGTAATTTCTGTACTTTTGAACCCTGTATTATGCAGACGTCATGTCAAAATTCAACAGAAATTGCCCATTTTCTGTTAAGTGATGGAAAACAAATAGTACAATGTTAAAGTACTGAAAAGAAGTTCCAAGTTAATGGTTACTTGATAGGATTTTGTCCACAGATTCAAAAATTAGAACTACCCTACAAGACCATCTTTCATTTAAGGAGTGAAGAGGTTAAGTGGACACAAGGCACAAGTGTTTACTTATGTTTCTCTTTTGTATCTCCTGAGCAGTGCCTTATACACCATGATGAAAGATCAGTTTGCTAATTATGTCATCCAGAAGATGATTGACGTGGCAGAACCTCCTCAGCGAAAATTACTGATGCACAGGATTAGACCACATGTGCCAACACTCCGCAAGTACACTTATGGCAAACACATTCTGGCCAAGTTAGAGAAGTATTATATGACCATGAAACCAACACCCGAGTTTCTACCTCTTACAAATGGCCCGTTACTGTAGTAGCTGTCCTGTCCGGTCTTTTGGCAAGATCTTAAGTGGTTTAACTTGAGTAATCCCAAGTTAAAACCTTTGGGAAGTTAATTTTTGGTTTGTGAAGCTTGTGGGCAGCTGTTTCAATATATAATTTAGTTTTGAAAGAGTACTTTTCCTTGACTGGTGCATTGCTTTGTGAATGCATGTCTGCAAGATCATAATACTATATGTCATCATAATCTTTTAAAGGGTTCAGTTGATTTAAAATTTAATTCGTACAATTTATAATCCTGTGCTAGATTTGAAACCTTAACTGTTTTTGATGATAAGTTATTATTAAGTTATTTGTTAAATCTGTTTTGATCCACTTTGAATTATGGTGGGTTCCCTTTGAACACATGCCTTGCATCCTTGATGTTAATAGTACCAAGCGATTTTAATTCTTGATCACCATTCGTATTGTTAACTTTCATCTCCTACCTCAGTGTTGCTTTCATTTTTAAGGCAATCTAAGTTCTTAGGCATACCAACTCTAATAAATATTATTGATGAAATGTATTTTAAAATGTGCAGTAGAAGTAAAAGCTAGAGAGCATAGGGTTATAATATCAGTAAAAGGGCTAGGTCAACTGTCCGTTTTTTTCATTGTAATTTATCTTTCTGAAATGGCATAACTTCATTGGTGACTAAAAAATGTACATGTTGCAGCTTGTCTAGATCCCAGTTCGTTACCTTTCATTCACATCAAAATTAGAGAAAATCCCAGATTTCATTTTGTAAAATATGGAAAACCAAAATGTACCTTGTAATAAGCTGCCAAAGATGTTTGGTTGAATGGTCACATCACAGGAGTACATCCACAGTTTAAGCATTTAGGGCTTTATGCCTTCCTATGAATAATAGTTTCTAGGATCAAAAGGGTTGAACCTAACTTCTGCAACCCTCTAAGCTGCGACCATTTTGGTCGCCATGGTACCTAAAATTTTGGAGCTGGCAACTTGATCTGTGAAAAAATCTCCCTAAACCAAAACAGTTGGTTGCCAAATGGTGACCGAGCAAAAACTTTAACTTGGAGGGTTGTTCTGTGTGGCATAAAATATCCTTGCTTTCTGAGACTGTTGGGTTTGCATGTTTACTCTATTCTAGTTTCCATTTTCACGAGTTTTTCTCTGAATATCTCTAGACAAAGCAGCATCATAAGTCAACCAGCAAAACGTTTTATTGATCTAGCCCTGATAGAAGTAAATCTATCTCCTAATTTTATTTTTCAGTGATCTTTTACTATTCTTATTATAGGTAACTGTTCGTACCATTGTTTGCTATTCAAATCATTTTCTTCAATATTGTTATTGTTTACTAAGTTATTGTGAGTTGTATGTTTTAAGCAGTGGAGGTCTTACTTCTACAGTAGTTCTACCAGTGTCGTTCTTAATTAGAGGTAGAAATTTTTGATAGATCTGTTGCACATACTCAAAGTGAACAAAGTGTAAACAATTTGCAGAATATTATAGTCATGATCAAGCGTATTATAAAAATAAGCCAAGCCATTTATCCATTTTTCTTATGATCCTATATGGGTTTTTAGGATAATTATGTTAATCAATTTAATATCGTTGTAATATTAATACAGTGGATGCTTTATTATGAAACAAGAGCCTTCAAGAAAATTGAAATTGTTTATATTAATTAATGTACAATTGTACCATACATGCAGGAATCTAACTTAAAACTATTATCCTATTGTAAATTGTTTTCGTACTGAATTAAGTCGAAGAACCTTGGCTCCATTACTTTCAGGAGACTCTGAACTTATTATTGTACGGGCATGCTCAACCAAACTGTCTCTTTCTTAGCAGTTCAGTTGTTAAATATTCACGTAACTAACAGGAAAGTGTCTTAAGACAGAGAGAATAACAATAATTGTTGAAATTCAAAATCGATGGAAGTGGATTCTTTGTCGGTGCGGCTTATTTGAAATTAGAAAATTTTCCATCCATACCAAATTCGGCACAGCACGCAAAGCAGTTTGGATAAACATTGCCCAGTAAAATAATTTGTTCTTCTTGTTTATTATCACTTTTAATTTTTAGCGAACTACAAACTCTTATCAGTCTATTATCAACCAAGTTGCTCATTATTGTAGCGGTTTTCATTTAAATGTCACCGGAAGGGAGTGTTCTTGTAGCTGGTAAATAAGTGATCAAAAGCAAGTTAAAATAACTCAAAAGTGGGTAGGTCGTCTATAGGTCGTTTAGTACGAGCTGCAAACTCAAGTCAGTCTCGTTAACCAAGTTTCGACAATGAAAACGACAAAAGTGATGACGAGTACTTTCATACAATTCAAGATAAACATGAAATGAATTGATTCTATATTTCAGATTTGACTTAACATAATCCGTTTTAATCCTCTTCATTTGTTTTCGTTTCTCCCCCTTTGGCTTTACGTTATTTGCTTCGTGTTCCTGTAGATCTGGAAGTGGTTATTTTTGTTATTTTGTTGTTATTTATGGTTTTTTTTGTTGGGGGGGGGGGGCGGGGGGTGAGCAGATTAAGTTCTGTTGCAACATGAAAGGTAAAGTTTTGTTTCCCAATTCCTTGTTTTACGCGAGTTTTTCTGCCAGTTAAATTATTGACTCTTAATTTAAAGCTATGCTATTATGAGTATATTAGGACCAATTTAATAAACTGGAAGGTTCCTGCGTCATATTATGATAGCCACAAGTGAAGCAAAAGTGCCATGAATATACTGCAGGGAAAGATTGAGCTTGTGAACTAGTGTTTAATTAATGGGCGTGCTTATATCTACAATTGTCATAATATTTTTAAATCTCCCCGACAAATTACAAGTTCTGCCCTTGATAAGTATTGTTAAATAGTTTAATCATGTGTAATAAGCGCCCAAGTTTCTAGGTTTTGTACGTATGTTGTGACATAGTGAAACTACCTGAATGATCGAAGGTTCTATACATATAAGAAATTTAAGCTATGTAAAGTGATGATTTTCAACTCAAGTATATGTACACCTTTGGCCTGTCTGTAACAAACTTCTTGTACATTTTGTACATTTGTAAATGGCCATCAGCAAATACATTATATTGCTTTTTAACTGACATTCTGTATAGAGAGACCCTGAACAAACGTAATATTAACTTGTTATAAACTATAACCAGAAGTACAAGTCTCTAATGCAATATGTTGCAGCCGTCTTGTTTCAGAAATCCGACGATGAGCCCCCTTGTCAAAGATTCAACCCGATTGAACTCGGAAAAAATTCGATTAAAAATCGTATTTCGTCAGCTATCTTCGTTTTTGTCAAATTTTAGCTCATTCTGTGTGGCGATCTTTGATCTCGGGTCTTTTAAGTGATAGTCGACTTTCAGGCCACGGCAAGAGCACTTGTACTTCTAAATTTATACCGGACATGGCAGTTTTGCTTCGGTTAAAATCTCCTACCACTGTTCATATGTATTCTCAAAACCAAATGCGAGTAAAAAATTTATAAAAGTTATAATATTGTAAGGATATTATGTTATAATCAAAGCACATGTCGAAGTTATTGCCGTTTTAGGTTTTAGTGTAATTTTAATTGTTATGAGCTCATTTTTCAGAGCTCGTCATTATAATACTGATATCGCGGTGTAATCATGCTAAGGGTAGGTTTTTTGTATTTTATTGTGTAATAACGACAAGGACCGCCTTGTAAAATGTAAGCGGTCATGTAGAGAATGTAAATGATGTAAAGAAAAGTAGACTTTTGAATTGCTGTATTAAATTGGAAGGTGGTTGCACAAATAAATCATGTCGTTTATCAGTAGTTGTTATGGTTTTTCCACCCCCAGGGCTGTGAGAAGAAATAGTTGAAATAATTCAGTAAAAACTCATTGGCTTTCGTTTCCAATCAGGTCCTCTCCAATTAAGAATGGGTTTGGTATGCACATGTGTGAATTAATTCCTGGTTTGAAATATTATGAAATGAATCATTTTTTGAACTGCGGATGAAGATTTCCGAAGGTGAACATGATCTTCGCTGTAGAATGAACAGCCTAAACGGTTGAGAAACAACCTGAACAAATTCGGGCTTGACGTAATATATCAAACATGAGATGCAGTGTTTCATCACCAGATGAAACACCGAGAAGAGAGTTGAAAATACGACGCGCAGCGGAGTATTTTTGACGAACTTCGAGGTGTTTCATCTGGTGATGAAACACTGTGTCGAATGTTTGATATTTCTTCTCAAACAAAATCATTTTTGAAGGAGAAATTAAGGATGCAAATACTAAGCAGTGTTTCATCCGATTTCCAAACACTCATTAAACATTAATTTCCTTTGTATTTTCTTAATGAATTATTAATGAGTTTGAGAACGGGAATGGAACCCTGACCTTTGCGATGACTGGACGCAACGCTCTATCCACTGAGCTAATGAAGCTAACTGGAGAGCAGGCTATAGCGGGTTCGTAATATACCTGATGGTGGAAATGACATGATTGAAATAATGAAATTAATCATATTTTGAACTGAGGATAAAGATATAAGAAAGTGAACGTGATCTTCGCCGTAGAGTGAACAACCTAGGCAGTCGAAAATTGAAAATAACTCCGAACTTTGCCTTCGTAAATTTCTTTGATGGCTAAAAAGTAGCCATTAGTATGGAACTTTGTTTACCTTTGCAAGTGATTAGAGTTTCTCTCTCCGTAGCCTGATTCTGGCAGAGATACAAAACGTTTTCCCACTCCATAAACTGTAAAAGGGCATAGGTACAAGCTTGGATCGTTTGGTTGTATTGTTGGACAAGCGTTTGCCATGATTGGTTTGCCTTGAATACCATCGACCAATCATAACTACTTCCGCTTGTCCACCCAATCGATCCCAGAAATCGTGACACCGAAAGCTTTAACCTGTTCCCCTTGCGCAACAGGACGGGAGAGGAAAGAAGGCGGCAAACGTTGTGTGACAACTACACAAGCGTGACAATAATGTTGCATGAAGTAACTTTTCGCCAAATTTCACTTTCCTTTAAACAGATCTCTTTGTAAAGAAAACAAAAAAAATGTAAAGCGAAGATAACGTCAAAACACGCGAGTAATAGCTTTGTCACGTTCGTCACGCACAAGTGTTTTGCCGTCCTCTTCTTCCTGCCCTCTTGTTGCGTAAACGCAGTAGTTTCTGTAGTGGAAAATCTTGGTGTATGCAGTAGAAAAAGTTATTTACCGAAACTTTTCGCCTGAAACTTTTAAAAACTCGGCTATACTACAGACGTTCGCTAGCCTACCTGAAAAGAAACTTCTTTCACGAATCCGGCACTCGGCATGGGATTTTTGGGGGGGTTATATTTTGGCCAAGGGATTTTTTGGGATCATCCCTTCAAACACCCCCGCCTGGGCCCCTGGGACTTCATCCAATATTACCTAAATCATTTGTTTATTATTTTTTTTGGGGGGGGGGGGGAGGGGAAACCTAGAGAGTTGAAAAAACATAAACTAAACAAAATTAAGGGAAAATGTAACAAAAAAGATTTTATTTTGTCATGACATGTCGTCGGGGTTCGTCGGTGGTAGTGGGGTGGGGGTTGGGTTATGTGCTTTTGGTCCCCTAGCCTGCATGAGCCTGTCATGCAGGCTACTGGTCCCCTGAAGGGTCAGCCAGCAGCCTAGTTCCAGTCTCCCATGGCGTGCGTTGTAATTTTATTCTGACATACATTCAAGATGGCGGGTCAATATCCTGGTTACAATCCGTATGGCGGGCAACAACCACCTCATCAAGGTACGATAATCGTCATTTTAACCCTTGTAGCCAGTTACCTTACTTCTCTTTTCAAAATATAACGTGTTCGATCTTGGTTTTTTTTTCTTTTCGCACAGGTGTTTTTGAACTCGTTCGCTCCAATCATTTCTAAGAATGAAAAATGAAGCGAAGGAAGCTAAAACTTTAACTTGAGTCTTGATATACACAAAAACTTCTCCTAATCAATATGGTGTCTTCAGTTGGGAATAAAAGTGGGAATGAAAGCCGTACTTCGTTTTCGAGTCTATATAAGCTTATTGTTTGAAACTACAAAAGGCAACGTGTGACTGTTAGACCACGAATCCCCCAGTCCCTTTCTTTCTTTCCCTCTCCCTCTCTTAGCTAGATGGACAGTCACCACTGGTGTAGCAGAAAGCGTCCATCTTAAAGATATGTCTGCTTCAATATAGAGAGTTAAAGAGTATAAGAAATAGAGACATGACTAACATGAGTTATTGTCTTTAAAAAAAATATATGGATAAGAGTAATAATTATGCTGTGGCTATATGCCCGGCAGCGGGGAAGGGTCTTAAAAATGCCTGGCAGTCAGAAAAGATTTTGGATTTTCTCAATAATGAAAGTATTCTATCGCCATTTAGAATTACTAAGCGAATAGGGAAACAGGAATGGCTTCGGAGTTAGGGTGGTTCCTTGGGCATAGAGTAGAGTTGACACTGTTTCGACACTTAGAAAAATTTCATGAGTGGCAGGGCATGACTGTTGAGATAGCAAAATCCCCCAAAATAAGTCTCTTTTTAACCTACATAACACCTCTCCAAGCCACCTCGAAATGCCATGTCATGCAGAAGGTTCGAAATTCAAGTGGATTGTATCACAAAACAAAGAACCCTTTTAAAGTGAAAAAACTCTGAGGATCAGTACTTGTTAATTATTTTGGCAATGTCATCTGAAAACCAAGAATACATAAAAATTATATTTAACAACTTAGTATAAATACCGCCAGTAGGTGAATAAACGATGAGTTTGTTAGTTACATTAGTATTACCCCACAATACAATACCTGTCCTTTTCAACAGGTTATGGAATGTCAGGTTATGGAAGCAGACCAGGCTACCCTCCTCAGATGGGTTATCCAACACATGGTGGGGGATACCCAGGGGGCTTTGGAGGACCCCCAGTTCCTCCACCAGGAGCAGATCCTACTTTGTGGAATTGGTTTATTACAGTTGACAGGGATAAATCAGGGCAGATAACAGCAGATGAACTCCAGCAAGCATTAATAAATGGAAACTGGTCACATTTCAACAGTGAAACTTGTCGGCTGATGATAGGTATATTATGTGACACCATTTCTAAGTTATTTTTTGCTAGCAACTGAGTTGAGGTAGTGATTAGGGTTGTTTACCATTTACAAATCTGGTTGGGAAGTAAATGGAACACAACCTTTTGGGTCATTCCGGCAGAAAATTTCCAGGAGAAATGGAACATTTGAAAAGGTCATCCTGTTTATAATCCGGAAAGAATATTCCAAGCAGAAATTCATGTTCCATTTTTTTAAAGCATTCTTTGATACTAGTTTCAGGCCGTTGTGGTCATTTTTTGGTAACTGATTTGTACTGATAGAAAATGCGATTCTGGGATGAAATTTAGCAGTCCTACATTTTATGTACCATTTGCCTAAACAGTTGACCAACTAGTTTGACCATGTAATTAATGGTAAACAACGTAGAAGTAAAAAAGCTTATGATCTAGAGGAAACAGTTTTAAAAAATGCACAGTGTTAATTGAGGGCACTATTTTTGCATCTCCTACTGGAGATGTGGTGATGCCGAGCAGTGCCTTTATTTCGCTGCTATTTTAAGACCCTGAGCATTGGTCCGGCCACTGGAATTGAACTCATTACCTCCTGCTCTGCAGTCAAGCACTCTCCCTACTTATGTTGTAGCTTATCCTTACTGTGGTTATGCAAAATTTCATATTCCACTCAACGCAATGATTCACAAGAAGGCAAAAATTGATCGGCTACGATCAGCAAGCAAAGCTACAATGCAACGTACCACTTGCAAAAGAGCGCGCAAGGAGCCCTGCAATTCCCCGAGGGCTGCCCCATAGGTCATGTACTGGAGTGGGCAAAGACCGCTGGCTAACTCTCTCAAGTTTAACTTTGCCTAAATGATGTTTAGCCACATTAAAACCTAGCTATTGAAAACCACAGGCCAGTAGTTCAAATAGTTGATAGTGCTATTGCTATCCACTGGATAGCGCTATCCAACTTTTGAACAAAGTGGCTCCGATCACTGAATTCACAAGCATAAGCAGAAGACATAACCAATTGCAAGGCATCAAAAAGTGTGGGAATAAGCATTGTGATTGCTTGCTCTTTTTCTTCTGTGCTAGACTCCAGTGATCTGGTTTTCAGTGATGGGTTATGATCAGAATAAGTCAAAGAAAATGAGAATGTTCTGATTAATGTTACTTTCTTTTAAAAAATTTACCCAAATTTTATAACATTGGTCATAAGCACTCTTAGCACTCAGCCCCCTTGCTTGTCAGTTTTTCACAAAATCACTTGAGTAACATTTGTAGTCGAGTGCTTTTTACTCAGCCCTCCTTGTTAGAAAGACAAGACTACCACTCCTGATGCTTGATCAACCAAAAATTAATTAATAAAAACTTCAAGTCTAATATAATACTCAACAGAGTTCTCCTTGGTTTTGATAACCACTGGTTGATTTATTATTTAGGTATATTTGACCGAGATCAGTCTGGTACCATAAATTTTCAAGAATTTCAGCAATTATGGCAATATATTAACCAATGGAAGGGAGCATTTGACAGATATGATCAGGACAGATCGGGAGCAATAGAGGCTCATGAGTTGCACAGAGCATTTGCTGAGATGGGATTCAATGTGTCTGCTAACTTTGTCAGCCTTGTTGTAACAAAGTAAGTCTGTTTAATAATGACAATAATGAAATATACATATACTGTACAAAACTCTGACAGGAAAAGGAAAATCTCCCAGCAATGACCTTGTAGACAGTGCTTGGCTACTCTAACAACTGAATGGGTCCCTTGTTGCTATTGTTACTGTGGTTTTTGGTTTTGTTTCTGTTTTTATTATTACCAAGGTATTATTATTATTATTATTATTATTATTATTATTATTATTATTATTATTATTATTATTATTATTATTATTATTATTATTATTATTATTATTATTATTCAAACAGACACATGTCTCCCTTTTATGTGGTTTTTTTTATGGCATACTATAATGTGGTTCAACCAGTTATGTTTTAAGTAATATTTAAGACTGTTTTGGGTTGAAACAATCATGGCAAAATTGTTTCAAAAAATATTGGAATGTGTCTTGTGCTTTATCCAAACAGGTTTGACCAACTTGCCCGTCGCAGTTTGAGACTAGACAGCTTCATTCAATGCTGTGTGATGCTGCGTGCCTTAACAGATGCATTCAAAATGAGGGATACAAATCTGAATGGAAGCATTACTATTAGCTATGAGGACTTCATGTGCATGGTGCTATTGAACAAGCCATAAAATAACAGACTTGAAAGTCTTTCTTATTTATTTGATAAGTAACAATGTTATTTTAAGGCCTGTTTACATGGAGGTGGGGATGCCAGGTAGATGAGGTAACATCCTTAGGTGGGGTAATAATCTCTCATGTGGTCACCCCACCTATGATGAAAATATGATCAAATTAAAATGAAAGATTATACAGAGAGCAGGGGCATAGCCAGCTTTTGACTTGTTGTAGGCCTGGCTGACTTTCATTTCCACATATCCTGAAAATTGCATGCATGACCAGTAGGCACTAACCTCAGCTCGTAAGCTTTTTAGCTCACCCCAACAACCCATAATTTATTACAGGTGGCAGAGTTAACTAGCCAAAAATTTGGAGGCGCTGGCCTACATGTCTGTGGGCTGGCTACGCCCCTTGATAGACAGGTTACACCACTTAAGCAGGATACCTCACCCACCTGGGGTCCCGCACCTTTATGTAAACAGGCCCTCAGTAGTATTATCAAGATTGAAAGTTGAAAACAGCACATGTATGTAGTTAATAAGGACAGCCTAGGCCCCATCTCCTTAGGAGGCTACAGCATTTTGGTCCAAATTCTTGACCGCTTAGTGTGACCAGCTTCTAATTTTCTTTTCTTTTTCTTTTATTTTTCAAATTCCGACATTTGAAGATTTTTTGGCCCAGTATGGTATAAACTGAACAAGTAGTGAAATGTCAAGAAAGAGCTTGCATACATTTTAATCTATAAACAAGTGCCAACTAGTGTGAAAATCTAAATTTCTTTCCGCTAAGAGTGACCATTTACAATTCTTTAAATTTCCTTCTATTGCTTATAGTTGAAATCAAACTTGAAAGTTACGAGAATAAAGGAAATGACTAACAAGGATTACACTGTGTCGCACAGTTGCGAAATAGCTAACATCTTTAGCTGTATTTGAAAACGCCGTTTACAACGCTGAGAGGTTTGTCTCTTGTAAATCGTGGGGTAATTACAAACCGAAAAAACGTTTCCAACGTGGATTTGGAAATGTGGCATGCTGTTAAAAATGTTTTGTTCGTTCGGGCGGGCGGTTTACGGTCACGTGATTACCAAATTTTCTGGGATGGGTAGATTTACTTACCCATGGTACTCCTCTGGCGCGCGCGAAAATTGTTTCTGTTTACCTATAATATTTGCCATTTGAAAAGTCTGGGTTGTTTTGAGTGAAAATTGACGAATTCACAAGAGCCAAAATACCACGTAACGTGACCTTTTTCAAAAATTATCTGTCAAATTCCCTGCTTACGGTTAAATCATTCCAGTCAAATGCACAAAAACTTCCCCATCCCTGGGCTGCACATGGTTGCCTTTGACTTAAGTTTCACCTATGTTCTTGTTTGTAGTAAAAGCAATAACCAACATCTTCTATTGAAATGTGACAACATATCAAAACATTTTAGTCCTGTACAGCATTGTAGTCGTTTCAAAACTTAAGTATTAACAATAGAATATCCACTAATGGCCCTGTCCCATGGATAGTATGGATAAAACATAATAATTTGATGTTACTTTTTTTTGTTAAAAGCACCAAATTAAATTTATTTTTAAAAGTCTTGATCACTGACCAGGGGCGCTTACTCTGCATTATCTACAAACATGGTCACGAAAATCAATGTTGTTGTAACACCCATCAGTGATAATCTATCTTTGAAGTTTTATTACAAAAAGTAATTTGTCCCTTAGCCTTGCGAAGCAATATTTGCACAAAGTCTCATTTGAAAATATGCTTTCGACTTACATGTTTTCACCGGATGCTGCCCTGCCACAAGGTTTTGAGTATAACGAAAGATCAAGAAATCACACGTAAAGACATGAAACAGTTCTGGAATTCTGTGTTAGATTTGCAAGCATACTCCAAATGTCCAATTAAACGAAATTTCTGGACAACAGTTACAAACACCGCCCTTACACTAGACATTGACCCTTCTTGATGATGACATGCTAGGCTGTGCTGTAAGCAACGTGCATTTGAATGGAGCCCAGTTCCCTGAACCTGTAAAATCTAGGGTGCCCAGCATCTTTTTTTTGATTGTTGTGAAAGAAGAAAAATTTCTAGCCGCCCAAGAGCAAAAGTGAAAAGTTAGGTGCCAGGGGCCACCGGGCGGGCTCTGTTAGAGCACAGCCTTGACATGAGTTCTGGCATTGCACATTTTGTATTGCCGTAAATACTTTGTGAAACAATTCAAAGGTACTTTCGGGAATATAGAATGTCTGTTAAATTGCCTGCCACGCTAAATATCCAGCCAGAATATATGCCTTCTTCACTTGGGGAAATGCACAAAGTTTGTGGGTACCATTATTTTGTTACCAAGTAATTACTCTCTGGAGACGCTCAGTGCTACAATTAAGACTGTTGGGAATGCCTATTAGTTCACCCGTGGGGTGGGAATTTGTACCTACCACGTCGCGGAGTGACCGACCGAGCGAGTCTCGAGGTCATAACTCAGGCCCTCAGGCAACCAGGTAAAAAAATAAAGGACTTTTCTCGAAAGCTTAATGTCCCTCCTAAACAATAAGATGTTATTGAATTTCGGTAAACTTAAATGAATTTCTATTTTCTGTTAATGAAGGGCAAAAGGTGCAATTGATAGCGAAAAGAGCAAATTTTCACCCCAACTCTACCCCCTTCCTCCGCCCACTTTTCTAACGGTTCCCTGTGACTGTCACACTCAGTCGTTTGACAGAGAAAGACTGGGTCGAGGTCCGCTGAGCGCCATCGGTTTCCGGCGGGTTATCGGCGGGGTTGATTTCGTGATCTTGCTTTAGTGTGGGAAATATGTCATCTAACGAAAGCAAACGAAGCCATCCAAGCGTCGAAGAAGGCTGCACTATAGCTCGAAAGAAGACGAAAAGAAAGGATTCTGTTCGCAAGTTTCCGTGTTCTCTCTACGTTAAGTTTTGGTAAGCACTCTCCTCGCCATAGTATGCTTAAGCTTAGCTAAAATGCGCAAAGGCCTATAATCCTTGCGTACTGTAGTCTAATCACGTTTGAGTTTAACAGCGTATTTAACCCTCATTTGAAGACAAGAGGTTAAGACTTCTAAGTCATTTAATATCCTGGCTTCTGGTTGTTCTCGCTGGAACTGACGTGCATGACGTGCACGCCGTGAAAAAGATGGAGAATCGCAGCCTCGTTCCCAGTCGTCCTCGGCAATTTCGAATATGACCTCAGCTGTTAAGTTTGTCGGGAGAATTCCCTAGCCTTCTTCCCCTCACTCGGATAGTGCGAATATGCCTGGGGACGAGAATGGGAGAATCAATATCCTTGTCATGCTTCGTCCAAGTTGCTATTTCCACCCTGGTAGGCACAAAACTCAGGTCACAAGTGCAGGACACTACTCTATTGATAAGCAACTGAGATGAGCAGCTTCACCTAAACAGGGCTGTCAACCCCCCACGTCATCAAATATTGAGAATTGATAGGGAAGAAATGATAGATGATGTCATATTGCACAACAAATGACGTCATTTGTGCCAAAAATGCATGTTGATTCCGATCAACATTGATAGCACATAAACAGTTCTTATTTAGCCACATTATTGCTTAAATTACAGTGGCATACCAGAATTTCTGGGGAAACGTTCTGTGTTTACAGTAGCTCAAACAAGCTCTACAAGAAATAGCAACTTTGGCAATTATCCAGGAGATATCAGCCTCTAATCTGGAGACTGGGAGATAAGGTCCATAATCTGGAGTCTCCCACATTATCCGGGAGAGTTGACAGCACTGCCTTAAGCTAAAACGCTATTCTGGATTAAGATTAAGGCTAGGAGAGACTTTTAGTGTTGTTTATTTTCTGTGGGATGAAGACCTGTTCTCTAGCCTGCACTTGCGTCGCTTGCGACCTGTGACCTGTTATATGCAGTTTGTACCTGTTGAATTCAACCCAAAAAATGTGCACGTGACAATCCTGAAAGGTAATTTGGGATATGATCAATACACTGAAGCTGTTGAAGATAATTTCCTTTTAATAGCTTTGGCAAACGTACATCAATGGCCTCTGGTGCCATTCTTTCAAATTTCTTTGAAAAACAGTGAGCACAAAACCACCCTCAATACCTTTTGGGATTGTCACTTGCACTTTTTCCTGCAACCTTTCTCGAAATAACCATATATGACTCAGTAACCTTTGATGGTGTCTTCAACTGTCATCAACTAATGACAGAGTGTGTGATTTGTGGTATGGCAATGAATACAGACTGTTCTCTAACAATTGTATTCTCATATCATAGGCTTTTGACAAATTATGAGTATGACCCTAGTGGTGGATACTGTACAAGCATTACAAGTGTGAGTTCACATCTAAAATCTGATCAAGAACTATTACAAAGGAATGGTAGCAATCCCTTGACAAAAGGCAGGTTCTGTTTAAGAGATAACATCCTCAAACTTTGGAAGGGTCAAGTAATTGAAACAAAATTTTCTTTCAATAAAGAAGAACAGAGGATTCGAGCATTCAGAAATCTGCGCAGAAAGGATTTTAACTCTGTCAATGGACCACAATTCAGTGACTGCCCGGCAAGTGAGCATTTTATCCAAGTTCCTGGCTGGCAAGTAGCCATCAATAATGACAAGTCATTGTCAATTCTGCGAATTGAAGACTGGCTTTTGGATGGGCAACGAGTTGTTACAGAGATACGTGCTGACCAAGGGCAGGAGAATACAGAGTATAAATGCATTCTCAGTGCACACGGACACAAACTAGACACGAGGTTTACAGGTTTGAATCTAGGACAGATGTCTAGTCCTAAGGAAGAACTTGAAATGTTGGCGAAGTGTTTATCTATTACACAGTTGTGTAAAGGTTTCAAGCCACCTGAGGCTGTTACTCCATTGTGTGAAGGATCAAGCCCCCTTGATGCTGGCTTTTTAGCACATGCTTCTATTAAGATAGCAGAGTACAGCGCCGCTTCTGATCCCACTGCAGTGGAAATAAGAATCTTTTCAGGCAGATGTCAGATTTTCTGCTCTTCAAAATTACTATGTTCAGAGTGCAAAATGTGCCAGAACAATTTTTTTAGGAAACTGCAGAGGGACAGGGGGCATGCTGGAAACATCGGTTCAAGAAGCAACCATCGTTACATGTCTAGAGAACAGCTTCTTTCTAAGCTGAGGAATTTACAGAAGGAATTCCGTAATTTCAAGAATAGAGTGAAGGAACGTGAAAACAAATATGAAGAAATTGATGGTGATGATGATGGTGAAGATGATATTGATGATGACAATAGTGATTGCAGTGATGATGATGTCGATGACAGTGATGATGATGACAATGAGAGTGATGATGATGTCAATGAGTCTAGTGATGATGATACAAATACTTGCAATGACACCTAAAGCAACAGAAAAGCCTTTCAATTTTTTTGCCAGAATCTCCTTGCCATAAACAATAAACAGTCTGTGATGCAAGATTAGAATAGAGCGGTTTTCACTTGACTGTCGTAAAACCAAAACCAAAGTAAATACACTAGCCAACCAAAGGGCGTAGTTAAACCAAAACCAAACCATTTCCTCAATTACTTTCGACAGTCAAGTGAAAACCGCTCTAGTGATAAACGCATGTTGATATTTCTGAAATGGTTAGAGAGAATATTTTGAAACTCACTGATGTTGTAAAGTCAAATAGTTTGTTTCTAATATTATTATTTTAAAACAACTTAGTTTAAAATGACAGCATAAAAATGAGATCTGTATTGTTACCCCCAAAACTATAACAAGTGATACACTAAACTGAATTAATCAAATCCAAAAATAGTGCTATGCAGATCAATCTACACAGTTACACTCCCCAACAATTAAATTTTCATCTGACATGAAGTACGTATTAAAAAAGAGTGTTAGTGCTAATCTCCTTGCATGCAGTCTCTCAGGGCAGGAAGTAATGCTTGTTCATTAGTCCTTTTGTCCATTGATCGTAGATTCTTCTTACAGTGCAAATTAACTTCTGTCACACCCCTTGGTCTATCCAGCCTATCCTCTCTGGCAAATCACTTGGGAGCTTGAGCAACGACGCTGGTGACAGCAAAGAGAGCATCATAAAAGCAATAGGTTTAGATATTTTTTAAGCAAACCAACAACTTAATTCGCACATGAATCATGCTTTTACCTACATATCTTATATTGCTGTTCTTGCAACACCATGACATGAAACTGCCTGAATGCATGTCTTATGAAAGACGTGAACAGTAGAAAAGGATTTAATTTTTCGTGTGTGTGAACATAGAAAAGTCCTTTAGAATTCAACTCCAGAAAAATTTGCTAACATTTGACAAATTGAATGAGATGGATTAAGTGCGAAGAAGTTTGAAGCAGCGTGAATTCACCTTTTGTCTAAAGTTTTTGCTGCGTTCACTGTCGTATGGGCTAAAGCTCCCTAATAGTTTCGAGAGGGGTGCTTTGCCTTATTTAAAATTGGAGGGACTGGGTACAAGTCAACACCATTTCTCTCAAGTTACCACAGATGGCCCAAGCTCGAGATATGACTATTGGTACTGTTGTGTAACATTTAAAATACAATTGTTTCTGTTGCCTATGAAAATGAAAGGATTTAAATAAAAATTGGCTTACCTCACTTAAGTTAGAGAGAGAGAGAGAGATGTTTTATTTAGACACGGTAGTTTTCTCAGCTAAAACTGGTTTACTTAAAAGCCGTGTTAAAGAAAAATGTATATATCTATCAGCAGTTTCTAGTTAATTTTGAAAAGGAAAAATATTTGTAAAACTAGGTATTAACCTTTGATAAATTAATTCTAAGTGAGGATTATAGTAAGGAATCAAAGAAGCAGGAAAGCAATCAGTCCAATTTAGATTGAAATAAGTTCATTGGTTTGCGTTCACGCAAATCCTTCGGTAATTTATTCCAAATAAATGCACCCCTACAGCCAAAACGTTTTTTGCCATAATTATTGGTTTTGTCTTTCTTATTCCTGTATGGTTTTCAAGCCGATTTATGGCCATTTAATGGAACCAGTTTTGCTCTCTCTATAATCCTCTCTAACACATTAAATGACCATATATTGGCTCAGAAAACCACACAGGACAGAAGAAACACACAACTTAAGCAAGGTTAGCCGATTTTTATTTAAATCCTTTCAAATTTGCCTTTTGCTGTAAAGCTAAATACATTGACAAATAAGTTCTCATTTTTTCAGTGACTGTTACAATAAATTCCCATTAAAAGGACACGTTACAGTTTGCATAAAATAGGTATGAACTCTGTTGAACAATGAACTTATAAAATTTTATTACTTCGTTGATAATTTTTATGAGAATTATAATAATAAGTACAGTAGATGAGAAAATATAAAATTGTCATTAACTCTATTTCTCATCATTGAGTTTGTTGTAAGCTGAGTTGCAGTTAACCTGAGTTTAAAGGGATCTATAATTTCAAGCATTATTTTGCTTGTCTATAGACTCCCTCAAAGACCCTCATCACAATTAAAATATGATAACGAGTCTATAGTATAGTAACGTAAATTATGTACGTATCAATGATGGAAACAATAAAACGAAAACTGAAATGAAAAGGAGTGAGTCTGCTTTATAGAGGAGAATGGTGGCCGGGTATTCTGAAATTGCTCCCAAGCGTGTTCCTTAAAAAAGGTTCATTGTCTGTATGTTTAAGCAACTGTCTCCCAGGGTCAGTCTTCAAAATCCACTGTAAAAGACAGCACATCTGATGACCTTAACAGGGCCTCGCGAAGCACTCCCATGGGAGTTTGTAGCTCAGAAACTTGCAAGTTCTCCATATCAATATCAGTGCCACGAAATATCCCCTGAACTAAAGTTCTTTCGTGCATCGAGAAACACGCTGGTTTGTTGCAACTTGCGAAAAGTAAACGAAGAAATTTTTCTCTCAGAGAAGCCCTTACATTTTGTTGATCTTCAAGATCACGGTCAGTTTGTAAGAACTGGGACTGCTGGGAGTTGCCATCCGTAGATTCGGTTGCTACAGCGCTGTATTCCTCTCTATTGTCTTCCATGATCTTGACGATTAAATAACAGTTGTGTCAAAGTTTAGTTACAGTAGAACTTTCAAAGTTCTTCAACTATCATCTCAAATTCCCCTTATCTCTCAGCCGGCCATTTTGCATGCGGCGAAAAGACTGGTAACCAGTTTTGCCTGCCCAGAATTATGGGTAGACTATCACCGCTGGTCAAACGTACTTCTTCCGTCGAAAATCCAAGATGGCGGAAAAAATTAGTAGTTCTGATAGTGGCGCGGGAAAGTTGACACAATTACCTGTAGCACGAATTAAAACGATCATGAAAAGTTCCCCTGATCTGCCACATTTTAGCCAAGAATCCGTATTTCTCGTCACTAAAGCTACGGTAAGTTTTCTTTAGATCAGATCACTCAAACTTAATTTACACTCCTGCTCATAGAAGAGATGTAGTTAAAGCCGAGACCTGGCAAAGCAGGGATCCATATTCATCTTTTATCAGAGTCGTCAGCTGGGCAAGTAAGCCTTATGACATACTTGCCCGATTACAATTTGGGTTGCCTGGACAAAAGAGCGGAATGGAAAGAATGGTGATAAAATCATGTGCAACTTGAACATTTCTGATTTGCATTTTGCACTGTAATTAGGCTGGCGTAGCTGGCGGTTTTTTGGTTTGTGTTTCTGCCCAGAGTGTGTTTAAAAGACACCGATGCATAAGGTCAGGCCCAGCTTTCGTGCAGCTGTCTCTATTACTTGACCCACAAATGAAAAACACATCAAGAAAACTGTCAGCTACACAGGCTACATAAACTGTCAACAGGCCTGAGGCAAAACAAAATATTTAACAATTATTCCTCGAGCCCGAATGGGCTCTGAGTCAATAGCCCATGAGGCCGAAGGCCGAATGGGCTATTGACTCAGAGGCCATGAGGGCGAGAGGAATAATTGTTTTAGTAAAATCCAGCTAGTTGGTCAAAAATATCGAGAATAAAAAACTTTTTGCTAGTTAAAGCTAGACTTTAATCCTTTTTTGCCGCCAAAAAGTCAACGCTTTTTGCTGCTAGTGGGCTATAACATATAGCCTAGTAGCAGCTCAACCAATCAGAATGCAGCATTGATGATAGACCACTAGTCGGATTTTACTTAATAGATTTAGCCAGGACTAAAAGTAATGCTCTCATACTTATAAGCAAAAAATAAAATCATGTAATGTTGAACGGCGATGGCAATGAGAACGGCAACAAAAACAATAGATCTAATTAGAGAAAAACAAATTTGCACGTGCAGCACACTTTTTTGTACGTTTCTTTGCTGTTGTTTAAAAATGTTACTCCATTCATTTATAGATAACACATATAACTTTATTTTGAATTAACATTTGATTTGTTTTGCTTGCAGGAATTATTTATAAATTATCTAGCTGCCTCTGCCTATAAAAAAGAAAGTGACACTAAGAATCTGTCATATAAAGGCCTTTGTAAGTATGTTATTAAATAAATGTGTTTTAATCATTCTGAAACAGTGCACCACTTAAATAGAGTACTAAAGTGATGATGTCATAAAAATGAAATTTCTGAAATTATGGGATTTGTCTGGACATTCTGAAAGAACAACGTCCAAGAGGCCTACTTGCCAAAAATGAGCATTTGGGGGCAAATTGTCTCTGAGATCGTAGCCCAGTTATTCTCAGAAAACTCCATACAAACCCTTCTAATTTTTTCCTGGGTCGACCCAAAAAAAATTTAGAAGGGTTTGTATGGAGTTTTGTGAGCATAACTGGGCTACGATCTCAGAGACAATTTGCCCCCAAATGCTCATTTTTGGCAAGTAGGCCTCTTGGACATTGTTCTTTCAGAATATCCTGACAAATCCCATAATTTCAGACATTTCATTTTTATGACGTCACACTTTAGTACTCTATTATAAGTAATTTTTATTCTTTTCTGGACTCCAAGCCAACAAGCATGCAAGAATTGCATAGTATAGATTTTTAAGTAGTGATGGTTGGTGTTAAACACATCTTGTTAGGAAGGAGGCTTTTTATTAGCTCTTAAGGAAGACTTATTTTGTTTCAGTGGTTGGGAGTTATTTAAGGAAATGTGTGCTATCACTGTAAATGTAATATTTTCACATCAAATCTTTTGTACCAGCTTCAACCACTTACAGTCTCCAGAACTCCAAACACTAACGACACTAAGCTGGATTTATCATCTTTTATTGTAGCAAAAGTTGTTGAAGATGATGAAGCTCTTCAGTTCTTGGGAGGTAAACACTCTTTTGTAAATGCATGTTGTCCAAAAATGGATTCTAAAACTCTAGGTGACATCCAAACGGGAAGCTTTGCTGTGTTATTTAGGTGCAGATCAAGGAGAAAGATAGCCTTATAAAATGGCCAACATCTTACAATGCCATCACGGTGGTTCTCTCACAATTTACATCTGAGGAACAAACTCACAAATTCCTCATTGATGCCGTAACACTACCCAGATCTAGGTTGTTTTCCTGATTGGCTGAAAATTTGCTTCAACCAATAAGAAGTACTACCCAGATCTTGGTAGTGATGCTTTATCAGTATGGAATTTCTATGCTCGTTCCTCAACATCACTTTGCAGGGAAACCAGTGGTGTCATTGCAAAATATTAACTTTTTTCTCAGGCTAGGAAAAAGAGGGTCCAGGGTCATGCATCTGCAGAAAATCTTGAAATTTTTATCTGCTAAAAGTCCTTTACATTGTCAATATTCTGTAAAATAAACTGGTGTGGATTTTCACCTGCTATTAAAATGCAGAATAGATGGGGCTTAATTTTATAAATGGGGAACAAGAGGTCTAGTGGTAGGGGATAAAAACCTTTTGGCCAACAAATTATACATTTGAGAGAGGTCCAAATTTTTGTTTTTGAAACCTGTCACAGTTTATCATTGGTCTTTGTACCCATCATTTTACTGGTACCACGCCCTTGATCCTTTCCCTCCCACTGACATAGTAACTTGCTTATTGCTTTTCCTTCACTAGACATTGTACCACCTAAGGTGTTAGTGAAAGATTTCATGGAATCAATGAAGAAGAAATCAAAGAAAGCATCTATTCAAGTAGACAGTTCAAGCTCTGACTCGGAGTCATAACTGGACAATATTGGCATAATTTGACCAAAAAACATTGTAAATACTACCATGTTATACCGGTATTCATACATGACCGAGTTAACCATTTCCATCCAATAGTTAATCAATGAAGTGATGTGATTTCACGTCCTGACTTTTTCATCATTGAGCAAAATTGAATGATTTGACCATATTGTTTGACCATTCAAATGAAACCTCTTTTGCAGTGCTTTTGTTTTTCTGTGCTACAGATGGAACTAAACACCTCGTTATTCATTTAGCTCATCTGCAAAACAGTGCCAAAATCCTTGTTCTGGGACCCCACCTGTGTAGCAGGATCTGAGTATGCATCGTGATTGGCCTGTTAAAAAAAGCCATTGTTGATTTGCCGATCAGATTGAAGGGAAATTTGAAACGCATTTCTGGTATTTTATTTAGTCCGCTGGGGACCCAGGACAAGGATATCAGCACTTCTTCCTACACATTTACGTCTACAACAAAGGCTATGCTTTTGTATGGTTCTATTTATTACGCTGCACAAGGTGCTTCTGACTTTTTAAAAAAGTATGACCACTCAAATAAAACCTCTTCAGCAGCACTTTTACTTATAACTATTTGGTAGTATTTTTCCAAATGAATTCAGGATGTAGGATGTTTTTCTTAGATTTTGTTTTTTTGGGAGTCAAACTTCATGCATTACTTCAGAACAAGGTATGTAACACAACCCTGGCTTTCATTCTCCTACACAGGCGCATCTTAACCCTTTAAACCCTAAGATCAAAATTTAAATTCTCATTTGTTGCCCCTACTCATTTCCTACAGAAGTAGTAGGTAGAAGTTGATAAATATCCAGCAAATTCATTGTGTGATCATGTGCATAATTCTCATGACCACTCTGTTTTACAAAGCATTGATAATACGAGGAGAAATTTGATGCTGATCACTCTTAGGGCTTAATGGGTTAAAGGGGTTATGTCATGAGGATATTGTTTTTGTAGTTCACTTCTGTGCTTCTGTATCTTTACTCTGTACCTCATCATCCATACACAAAATGCTCCTGAAGAGTTATTAAGAAGATATCAGACAAATGTATCAGGAAGCACTAACCATAATAATTATCATTTATTTGGTGAATTTTGCCTGCATAGCATTAAAACTTGGAAAAGTTGGCCCAACTACATGTATTTCAAGTTTCAATCCATGTCCACCTTTGCCATCCATTGCTGCAGCAATAGGGTCGTCACTTGTTTCCATCCGCCAAACTGACATTTTCCTCTCAGTGGCTCTCACAAGACATTTCACTTTTCTTACATGAAATTTCTCTGTCCCGTGAAATTTTTGTTACTGACAATAGATGGTTTGATTTGAATATATATAGCAACAACCCTAACCCTAACCCTAACCCTAACCTTACCCTAACCCTAACCCTAACCCTTACTTTGTGTACGAATCATTAATCTGTCAATGTCAGTTTGGCGAATGGAAATAAGCATTGACCTATAATAGAGCGTTTTCACATGACGTCATGGCGGCCATTATTGGTGTTCCAAAACAATAAACGGCGGCCATGTTGGTGTTTCAAACCAATCCTGTGGGAGTTGAACTCTTTTCTTATGTAAACACTTTCTTTTTTTCCAATAAATTTGCATAGATGCTGGACACGTGAGTGAAAACGGTCTATAGAGGACAGGAATCAGTTTCAGTGCCTAAATATAGTCTTTAACCATTATTTTTGGAATTCATTTGGTGTAAAGACTAATTTTAGCTTTTTAAGAAGATAGCATTCATAGCAAATAGCGCGGCATAGCCTCTTGAAATTCGTTTTTATGACCTAATGAGCCAGCCATTGCTGTAGTCAACCGTATACATCTGGTCAATGAATCCACTGTGGCTCTTATTTTCATTGGCGCACTCGATCGCCTAAGAAAATAGATGGACTGTAAACAGACTACGAGACCCGTCACACTCGCAAAAGTAAAGAAAAGGGAAACGAATAGGACTTCGAGAAGCGCAAAAAGCGGGGGTGCTTACCATTTGACAGAAAAATCCGTTCGGTCTGTCGAAAGCATAATGGTAAGCGATTGAACAGTTTACTGCAGAATTGCCATATCCATTACGGTTTGAATCCAAAAAGGCGGGGGGAGGGGATCTGGGTAGCGTGAGTCTGGAACCGAGAAATTGGTAAATGGTAGGCAACATTCCGTTTGGTTCGTACCAACCGGAATGAGCGGACTACCTCAAAGCGAACTCCTCAATTTTCGGTTGGAATTTCCGTAAAGTGACCTTACCATTTACCTTCCATCTGGAATTTCCGAATTTTCTGTCAAATGGTAAGCACCCCGGGTAGTAAAGAAATCGAACAGTAGAAATCAAAGCTGGCTACGTTTTTTCTCCGGATTTTGCTTTTTAGGCCGCTTTTTGGGACATATAACCGACGGATGTTAGTACAGTCAACTCTCAGTTAACGGACACCTCTATAAGGCGGACACCTGGTGTTGGTCGCTTCCGTTTTTCAGTCATTTTACTGTAACTATACTCTCACTAAGACGGACAACGGACACTTTTGAAACCGTCAACGGACAATTTGGAAGTTCTTTATGCAGTGCAAAATACCTCAAAACGGAAATGCAGGTGCTCTATATGACAGTAAATCGCAAAATGTTTGATATTTTGTAGTCTTGCTCCATTTCTTAGAGTGTATACTGTTACACTTTTAGATCACGAGTAGGTGAACGTTAAATGAACTTTTGATTGCACAATGAGAAAATATTTCAACTCTTCTGGTGTCAGGTCATCCTCGGAGACCCAGGGGCGGTCAGTCGGGCTGGGAGAAATAGCGCGACAAAAGTTTTCAAGTACAGGCGGAAAAGCCCCTGGGTACCGACTCTCACCGGACCATTTCCAAACGGTCAAGCGAATGCTGGCTCCTGATTGGGCACAAAAAATGCTTTGTATTATTGTGCCCAATCGGAGAACAGCATCTCCTGAGTTCTTTTCGTGAGTTCGTACACGACGGCTATTATTTCGCCACAGCCCGGTTCGTTCACCAAGCTTTCCTATGACCAGAAACAAAGGAACTACCGATGGGCATGAGTCGAAAAACGTTTCGGATGCTATCAGCAGGAGCCGATTTGCACTGAGAAAATTCTGTTTCTGACGGATCACAATGTATCGTAAATATAGGAAGTTCAAGATGAAGCGGCGACGAGAAAGTAAAAAAAGCAATAGCTTGACAAGGCAACACAACAACTTTGCACGTGCATCACCCTTTTTGCATATATTTCTTTGCCGTCACTGCACGACTACCACGTGAAAATGCCTAATTTCACACGTTTTGGGAAGGACGTAAACAAGCAATGACAAAATTTTCTTTCTCTTTATGAACTTGGATATGGTTGATAGAAATTTAATTCCAGAAGATTTCGCTTGCATTTGACAAAGTAAGTGAGTTGGAATAGTCTAATCACGATAGAGACTGAAAAAAATGTGAGTTCACTCTTCATGCGACGTTTTCGTGGTTGTTAGCTGTCGCGGCATATATTTAATAAGAAGGCGTGATCGATGCAAGCGTAAATACCTGTTGTAAGGTCGTCAAGCTTGTATTTTTGGAAAAGCGTCTTTAGTTTTCGTGTGGAAAGTGGTTGTCTTTACATTAGGCTGTTAAGTAAGACTTAAGAGATGCTAAGTTTTACTTAACCAAAATTGCGCGTGCGAAGGCCTAAGCAAAATCTCAAGTAACTTTGCTTTGCATCTCATTAAAACCGACTTAGCAAACTTGCGGTTTCCAAGCTTTCAGAGAGGCGAAGCATGTCAATCAATCTTAATTACGTTGCGTGGGAAAAACTGAAGTAAAAAGGATAGGTTGTGTGTGAAGCTTTCTTTTACTTGAAGAATTTAAAATTTACTTGTCTTGAAATATTTGTTAGCTTATTGAGGCTCTAGTGTAAAGACTTCCAGTATTTTGAAATGCAGCGTTTATATCAAACTGAAAGATTCCTGATTGCGTGCATTTCTTTGGTGCATGAGCGCGAGCCAGACAAGCCGTAATTGAGTCAATAGCGGTCGTGTACGAACTCACGAAAAGAACTCAGGAGATGCTGTTCTCCGATTGGGCACAATAATACAAAGCATTTTTTGTGCCCAATCAGGAGCCAGCATTCGCTTGACCGTTTGGAAATGGTCCGGTGAGAGTCGGTACCCAGGGGCTTTTCCGCCTGTACTTGAAAACTTTCGTCGCGCTATTTCTCCCAGCCCGACTGACCGCCCCTGGGTCTCCGAGGATGGTGTCAGGTTACCTTGATTCTATAAGCCGGACACTCCTTCCCGCCTTCCTTGGGGAGCGCGAGAGAGACGTCTGGGTACGAGGCAGAGCCGGACACCTCTCTAAGAAGGACAGTCAGGACCCGTCCCGAAGGTGTCCATCTGAGAGAGACTTGACTGAAAGACGGGTAACAGGTACCGAGCACTGGAAACGGGAAAATGAAGAATGGGAACAAAACAGAGAGTGAGTAACGAGGCTACTGCTGACATGGCCACGGGTTTTGTTTCCACTTTTCACTTTCTTGTTTCAGGTGCTCGGTACCCTTTTCCCGTTTCCCGTTCTCATTCTTACAGTAACATTCTGTAAAAAGCTATAAATTTGGGATCAATTTAGATTTCTGGGAAACTGCCCGCCCACCCCTCCCCTAAGCTAACATTAACACTTACTTCTTACTTGAGCAGAATGATGGCTGAGGAGAGGGGTAGGTGAGCAGCCGTTTCCCAGAAACTCAACAGGAAAAACAATCGAGCTTTTTTCAATTTGATCTGCTTCCTTCAAGCCTGAGCAAAGTGGCGTTGTTAAATTCTCTCTCCTTTTTCCCCAATTGCCCGAAATACAGTTTGTTTGCCCCCCATTTTGCATACACAGTCCTTCCAATTTCTCCTGGATTTTGTAGTCGTTCCCGAAGTAAAAATTCAAAGCGCTGATTACTAAACCAGTTTTTATGGGGTGGAGAGGAGGTGGGCGTGGAAGGTTCAAAGTTAAGTGTACGATCGACAATAAAAAAATGAGTACATTCTTGTACTTCTAGGGGTCAATTTAGTGGTGTTTTTCACCCATCAGGAGCACGTGAAATAAAGGTTACGCTTACCAGGTATTTTTGTATGCTGTTTTTGGGAACAAAAATCAAACTGACCCCGACGTGATTCGAACACGCAGCCTTCTGATCTGGAGTCAGACGCGCTACCATTGCGCCACGGAGTCAACTTATGCATATCTGGATAAAAAAGTGAGTGTGGTACTCACGAATAAACACATTGATGATGCCTGACGACTTCGATGCATATTTGCGATCCCCACCTACTCTTACAAATTTTGGGGTTTAACTTCCTCTCCTCCACAGCCGAGGCCAGTGTCATGGGGAGTGAGGCAGAAAGAAAACGCATGCTCATGGGGGTGGGGGGGAGAGAGGGGGTGCTTATTGGACCCCAGCGGGAGACTCTGTACAGGAGAGAGCGTCAAACGTGTTGTCAGGGACAGGGTGACAGGGTTTATAAACAAAACGAATGCGTGTTTGATCATGTTCGATGGCAATTCAATGGGGAGCTTAAGATCCGACGACGGCGACGGCAACGAGAACGGCAAAAAAGCAATAGATTTAGCGCCTCTTCACATGACCCTGGTTGACCGGGATGACCCGGATGACCCCGGTTGACCGGGCTGACCCGGTTTCCGAGATCTCGCCCTATGTTCATATGAAAGGGCGGGCTGGCTCGGTTGCCGAGATCTCGGTTAGTGGGCTGGAAATTTTGCCATATGAACACTTCAGCCCGGTTACCGGGACGAAAGAGCGCGAGGAGTTGTGGCGGTCTGGATAGCATCGTCTTGCATTGCCTGCTGTATTTTCATAAGCATCATAAGCATTGCATTTGACTACAGTAATACAGCGCAGCTTTAAGAGTTGCCGAAGCTATAATAGCCAAAGTTAAAATTTTTGTCTTTCGCCATGTTTGCTTTGTTCCTCGAATTTTGGCCCCAGAAGTCCTTCCCAGGATCTTTGGCCTTTTCTCATCTCGGAAACCGGGATTAAATTTCTCATATGAACCCAAGGCAAAACGGCGTCCCGGTAACCGGGCCAACCCGGTCAACCGGGCTCATGTGAAGAAGCCCTTAGATTAGCAAAACAACAACTTTGCAAGTGCAACAACAACTTTCTTTTTCTTTTTCTGAACTTTTCGAAACTTTGATACAGTCCTTTAGAACTGTATTCAACTCCAAAAAAATTTGCCAATATTTGACGCATTAAACGCGGAAAAATACGCGTCATAAAGTTTGAAGCAGCCAGCATTCACTTTTGAAGTCACGTTTTCGTAACCGTACGTCTCTAGAACCGCACCAATCGAACTAGTAAGCCTCGCCGAGTACTTTCCGCCATCCACTTGGTTGTCTCTCAAAGCAGAACAACAATTCAAACAGGTGTTGCGATCCTTTCACTTTTTAGTTCTACGTAAGATTGTGATGCAATACGCTTCAGAGACTTCTTCGTAACCAGCTTAATGTAACAAGGAAATACTAAGACGTCCTAAACTACTTTTAGAAATTACGTTGGCCAAATTATCATTTACCCTGCAATCTCTTCTTCTTCTTCTTCTTAGAAATTATTAGACTTATTTGACGAGATTGTGTGTCTAGCTGCAGAAAAACAAACAAAGTTTCCAATAATCACTGAACTGCTAGATATTGAGAAGTTTTATGTTTTATTTCGTCTCCTTTTCGTGACTTGTTTTTCACGGTCCTTAACGAAAGCCAATATTTTTGTATTATCTTTTGAGTCTTGAAAAAGCAAATTTAAAGCACATCAATAGTCTCCGGATAGAATTCGCTGAAGTAAAACCTACTTTTGTTTCCACACAAAAGACACAAAGTGCTTATCCCGCAAACAGATACACTGTGATTTAGGACTTAAACGCCTGACCTCTGACATTTAGGGATGTTTGGAAATTTAATATTCCATTTAATTAATTATGGTAGCCCAAACATGAAAATTATAATTTACAATAAATATCAGTTTTCGGCGACCTTAAAAGAACTAAATTTATAACTTGATGAAAACAACAATTATTGCACTACATAAATACTCTCCTGGAGTGCGATCGCCAATTGTGAGCTGATTGTTTTAAGTTCTTTTAAAATTATAAAAAAAAATCTTGTTTTTCGCTTAGTCTCAGCTTGAGGTCACGTCATACTCGAGATCCCCTGAGTTCATTAGTAGTCTGCGTGAGTTCGGCATTTCGTTTTTTGACCATTGCTATTTGTGTTTCTTTTTCCACAATATCTTTTTCCAAAGCGTCTGCTTTCTTTTCAGCCTTCTTTCGCCGGACAACAGCCTTGGCAATCTTTTCTTTCATTTCCTCCAATTTTTCCAAATACTGTTTCTCATTTATTGGCGTATAATTCTGCGAAAATCCCTGGCCTGCTCTTTCCACTGCTCTGAGTTTTTCTTGAATCCTACTCATTCGATCTCTAGCTGTCAACTCACGCTTTTCTTGGGTCAGAATCTCCCTCTCTTTGTTTTCAATGGTCTTTTGCATTTTAGCAATAGCCTGGACAGTCGACTTAGTTTTCTCTCGATACAGTTCAACGGAACACTCCATTGAACCCACATCAACTTTATTCTTCTCTAAAAATACCTTCATGTACGCATTCTCGTCGTATCTCTGATTGGCAAAATACAATCGTTCCTTACAGTAACTGACTTGCGTTTCGATTTTCTCCATATCTTGTTCTGCCTTTGATATCTCATCCAGTATTTTTCTCTTCTTACTCAAAGCACGCTCTTCTCTTAAATTCGCTTCAGCGAGAGCTTCTTTGGCTCGCTTTTCTCGATCAACCTGTGCTCTTGTGTTCGCTGCGACGGCATCCATCTTCTCACGTACAGATTTCAATCCAGTGTTTAGAACTTTCTTCGGCTCTCCTCGCACGATACAGGCCATTGTCGTTTTCGTTTAGCTTGGACAACAGATTTTCAGAAACGGGATTCTTCAGAAGTCGTTGTTGCAATGTCACGCTTAAGTGTATATTGAATTGTCATCCACTTTACTGACTTAAAAACGTTCTTCACACATCGGTGCTATTAGCCAATCAAGAAGCTAGCCATTGTTTTTACTGTCAAATGACAGATGAAACGAGGAAGGTTAAGTTCTAATCTGTGCGAGAGATTTAGCTTGTTTTACCGGAAATCGATAACAAACTTTCGCTACTTGATTGAAACATTCACGACTAATGGATTTTCTTTAAAAGTATCGCTTAACCACTTTTAATTGAAGCTTAAAAGAAAAGCAGATTTGTAGTCCGCTACATAGCAGGTCCTTAAGTTGCCCTGTCAAAGCTTTTAGCTGATAGCACAACAAACTGATATCTAACAGGGTTAATTGTATCTTCCTTTCTTTAAAAAGATAATGAGAAATGGGAAAACAGCAGGAAATCGGTTGTTGTTGTTTTTTTTCTTGTAGTAACGTTGCACGATATTCCAGTTTTTAGGCATTTTAACGATCGAAAGACGCTGATCATAAACTAAATGAAAGGGCACACGGAACTTGCCTTATTTCACATTTTATTCGTCGTTTCACTTTACTTTTCTGCATAAGACCGGCAAGGTGGTAGATACAAGTCAGTCTTACTGAGTTCGATCAGCTGGCTTCCGCGTTAACTGAATTCAATGCCGCCGACATTTGTTATATGAAAAATCACATGCAGCGTGTTGACCTTGCTAGAGTTGAAGTTGTGGAAACTGACAGATATTGTTACAGACTAAAATGTCACTCCTTAAAACAAAGCGACCATTTCTCGGCCGTAAAATTCAGAATTTCAAGAATAACGTAAGAATAGTTAAGCGATGACGCTTACCTGAGCACAGTTTCAATGGCTAGAAGTTTTAATCAAAAGACATTAATTGGTTTTAAGACCTAACTCCCTTTATCAATACAACACTTGACCACCATGATAACAAAATATCTAATGATTTCAGTTATTTTACAAAGACGCCGCTGAAGGAACTAATACATTTTTTTACGCTGCCTTCGGGCGACTTTGAACCAAAGTTTGTATTCCGAGTGATACTGCTAGGGGCGAGGGAGGTGGGGTGAAGTTATTGGGCTGAGAAAGACCGCACTATCTTCGCGAATATTTATAGGCTACATCATGGGGACCGTAAGTTCTGCTGTAGAAACAAGAATAGGATACTGAAGTGCAAAAAGTTTTAGTCTAAAGAGGGATATAATTCTATCATGCAGTCTCTTCAGGCAATCAGGGAAGGAGAAACTATTCCCGGAACTATTGCAAGCCGAAGAAATCAGTGAATTTGACGCCAGACACTGATTCCATTTGAATGGCCACACCATAAGATTACGTCCACATACTCAAACGTTAGAACAACCTTGTACAGCATACTAAACAGTACCACTGTAAGTACTGCTCAGTAGTTTTTATTTGAATTAGAATGGTTACCCCATAGGATTTCGTCCTCAGACTCAAAAGTTAGAACCACTTGAGAAAGGTCAAAAAAAAATTAATAAGCAGGTTAAGGGTCGTTACTTTTGAAAAGTCCGTGATAGCAAGGGGGTTGGCGGACACGATTTTGTTTATAAATATTTGTCATTTTTCTGCTTCAATTAATTAAGCCGGGAATTACCTTAGGGAAAATAAAGATGTTAAAGTGATAAAATGTCATGGCATTGTCGCATTGCTGTAGTTGACAAGCACGCAACATGCCTCTGCGACATTCATTCACCGATCTTTCAATTCATCCGTTCGTCCATATGTTCGTTTGTTCATCTACTCATTCTTTCATGCTGGCACTGACTCATCAAGCCAGCCAGCCAGATGTCCGTCATCTCATTTCTTTTTTCTTTCATTCATTCATTCATTCATTCATTCATTCATTCGTTCATTCATTCGCATTCTTTCATTTTTTCATTCACTTTTCATTCTTTCGTTCGTTCGTTCGTTCATTCCTTCTATTCAGTCTGATCATTGACATTTTCAGTCTGTCAGATGATACTTTTCTTAATACAATTTTCTGCATTCGTTGTTTAAACATGCTAAAAATCTATTTTTGCTCAAAAATACGGAGGCAAAATGGACGGAGACGTTGGGATAAGTCGGTCATCCCGTAAGTACGCTCCATACTGTTAATTACTGTTGTCTATAAGCACTGTATTATTTTGCGCATGATCAAAGGAGAGAAGCAAACGAAAAGAAGCCGAGAAAGTGTCATAAAGTATCACTAAGCGTAAGTGCCCATCCCACAGGCAATTCATCTTCACATCTGTAATGTCAGTAAATTGTGTACGTGTCATATTAGTGATAAGCAGAGTCATGATATCGCCTCAGGCAGGAACCAGCTGCTTATCGGCTCCCTCCTGGCATTCGACTTTTTTTTTTTTTCATGATTTTTGAGAAAAATTCCGGTGAATCCTCCTTGTGGTTTAGAACCGAGTTTTTCGCTTTCTTCAGCGTCTTATATTTAGTATTATGCCATAATTTCTTCACCAGACATCTTTAAAGCTGGACGCCATATCTAAGGACCGTAGATACAGTAACCTTTCCATAACGAAGAAAGTGGCCGTTGTAGAGAGGTGGCCTTTATGGGGATATATCGGGGAGTACAACATGTTTATTGTCACTAAGATCATGCTTAATGTTAGCCGTTTTTAACTGACTCTTAGCCTGAGGTGTGCCTTCCAAGTATATTCTAAAAAAGCTTTATATAACTGAGAAGTACTGCATTTGCGCGCCATACGAACCAATTTTCTGACCATTTGTTCAGGATTATTTTTATTTCCCATTTAGGTAAAAAAAGGTAAAGGCGCACACGAGCCAAAGGCCCAAATGGCCTGAGCTTATCCCGGTTTCAATTCATTAGCATGAAGCAGCTAGGAGTATTGCTACTTCCCCCTGGACGGGATGCTAGTCCATCACAGGGTTAACCCCAGCAGTATGTCGCCGGTACCCATTTATACACCTGGGTCATGAAGAGAGGCTATTGGTGGAGTAAAGTTCCTTTTCTAAGGAAACAACTCGACGGGCGAGGCTTGAATCCCGGACTTCCAGATCCGGAGTTTGAGGTGTAAAGAGTGTAAAATTGCACAAGAAGTTAAGTTCGCTCGTATTGATCTCGATTAGAGAGATTTAGAGACACGTTTACGGCAAACGGCAAATTTGTACCACGTGACCAAGTTTTCCCTTCATGTAGTTTACTATAATTACTTCTAAAAAATTCTAGTAGTTTCACCGCTAGTTTTATCCATAAGAATTTGTTCTCATAGTTTTCATCAGCTCATTTTCCATTTCGGGCAATTCTCAGCTTGGAATTGACGTTTGCCGTTTGCAGTAAGCGTGATTCTTAATCTGTTTATTGACTGTTTTACATTTACTGTCCCCAGATGTTGAGGGTGTGAGGATGTTGAAAAAATAAAGTTTGTGGTGATTTGTTGCTTTAGTTGAATGAATTTTTACGGATTTTAAAGCGGAAACCTGAGGGAAAACGCCATGCTTGACTTTTTCGCCAATCGCTGAAAAAACTGGCCGTTGTCAAGAGGTAATTTTGGCAGCTGGGGACACACTTAGTCGTTGCCGTTGTAGAGAAGATTTTAACAAAAGTCAACGTAAGGATTGTCCGCCAGGATAAAAGAAAAGGTGGTCGTTTAAGGGAGGTTGCGGTTGTGGAGAGCTGGCCGTCGGTGGAGGCGAGGCAGCGTAGGAATTAAGTCACTTTAGATATATTTAGAATGACGTCAGCAAACGACAGACAACTGATGCAAGTGATCAATTTCTCAAATTATAAAATGAGCAAATCAAAACTTTTCAAAGTATTTTTTATAGCCGCATGACACCACGTACTTTTCAGTAGATATATAAACAATGGTGCGTCAGTACAACAAATAAAAGAAAAGCTTGGTCACGTGGTACAATTCGCAGCCGAAAACGTGTTTTCTAAATCTCCCCATTAACGCTGAAATTTCGCGCCAAAATTAAGGAGTTATTTGCCTCGCCTAATATTAAATTAATGATATTGCAATCAAATCTGATGATTATCACTTTTATTACTTTCTGCTTACGAAGTCTGACGTTATCATAAGCCAAAACGGCATATTTTGCTTTTCAAAGTGAGGTTATATATCGATACTTTCTGAACTACAAGAAACCTGACTTCAAATTATAAAGACTTGCTCTTGGATCACTGTGAGGTGTCTGTAGCTTTTTAAGTAATTTGTCTCGCTCGTCGAAGTTACATTTTTGCTGTGCGTCAATTGAAAGATCTCTGTATTCCTTGTCTTGTCGTACGTGCTATTGTTACATCACGACTTTTCCAAATTAGATATGCACAAGTTATTTCTGGTTTAGTTAATTGTTTTATAATTCCGTTCACATTATTACTAAAGTTAAGACAAAGAAGAATAATAAAGCTGTCCGAAGCGTAAAGGAAAGCCGACAATAAAACAGCACAGACAGTGAAAATGCGAAAACTGAACGCCAAACAAACTTTTTTTACTAATCAGTAAGAACGTCGAGTTCTGTGTCAGTGAATAAAACAATCTTAATTAATTCGCAAGTATTGGCTTTCCAATAAGATAAACACACAAAAGACGCAGTGAGATGTGTTTTCATCTGTTAATTTCTGTTATCACAAAAGCGATTTTCTAATTCCGTTACTTCTTTTGTGCAGCAAATTTTAATTGAAGTATTTATGCCATCTTCTAATAAAAAGAACCCTCTTGGGACTGCTTGGCGCATTTTACTTAAAGACCGTAATAACTCTAGACTTAATTGCGCGTGTATAACTTGAGCGTTGTCTATGATCTTGTAAATCCAAGGACCACAGCGAAGGATTTGAATTGTTTGTCTCTCAGATGGCAACATTTCTCAATACTCAGAAAAGCAGTTCGTCTGCACCACGTGGAGCGGACATGGCAAGACCTAGAAACAAGTTTCTTCCTTCGATATTCGAAGAGAAAAATGACGATAAAATTCAGGATTTTCGTAAAACTCTGAAGATAAGTGAAGATGAAGATGTAGATGTGGATTTGGAAGTTCGCCCAGGTATGCACGACGGAGAAGGCGCTGATGAAAAGAGTCTACGAGAAGAACTGCCAACGCGAGGCGGCAGAGCGAGCACCGCGGGCAAGTTTAAATCACTTGTGAGAAGTTTGTCCGAAACACGCTTTGAGAATGGTTCTTGGCGTTCAAAGCGCCAAGGTTCAGCATTTGTCGGTAGGAATCGCATAAACTCTGGTATTCCTTCGGGTAATCGATCATTTGGATATGGACAACGGAAAATAACATCTCCTGGTGTAAATAGGGGTCGCGCAGTTGATATGCCTGAAGTCATCGATTTAACAAATCCCGAAGAAGCCAAAAACATCGCGAGACGTTTCTTTGAAGATGAACTTAAAATGGATTTAGCTGACCCACGCTTTAATAAACCTGAAGATTTCATCGCCAGTTTGCGCTGGAAAGCGGAGAGAAAGTTCAGTTATAGTGAGTTATGGCATAGACGACGAAGCTCTATACATCCATCATCTTTGATAAAACATCCGGAGATTTTCCAACTGAATGGGAACACCGTGAACAACAAACTTGCAAAGCTGAATAATCAAGAAGAACTTTTCGAAAAATTACCACAATTTTCTCAGCTTGAATCCAAATATTTTCAAGTGGCCTACTCCAAGCCAAAAACAGGAGGAAATGGTAACTCTCATGGAAGAAAGAAGCTAACGTCGTCTTTTAGAGAACAGACTGAGGCGGCCGGACCCAAGAGAAGGCAAGAAAGAATTCTGAACCCAATACCAAGAGATGCGAAAAAATCTAAGAATGCCTTAAGGCTACGAGGACAAAGCCAAGTGAATGGCTTGAAACAAACCTAACTTCGATACTTAAGAACAATCAAGAACCATTTACTCTTATTTTCGAGCAACTAAAATGTTTGAATGGGGTGCCTTTAAACTTCCCATAGAGTATTTTAAACCTGGACTGTTTTGAGTTCTACACACAGTGGGCTTCGCGGCAGTAGAATAAAATTGCGAGGACTGAAACTATTGAAATGCGCACCAAACAGGTCTTTCAAAGCTTCGATATCAGTTGATCGTTTGTTAGGTGGTTAGAACTGGGAAGACCCTGTATTCTGTAGTAATATTTATATAGTCATGCAGAATGACTTTCTTTCTTTTATCGAATATACGAAGACTGGAATGTTGTACGCAGAGTCATTATTTTTTCCCCTCCCCATTTTTTAATTTTAAAGAAACTAACAAAAAATAAGTAACATGATTTTTAAATCACACACACTTGACGCGTGCATGTCATCAAGGATATTTTCTAGTATATGAGTTGATACAGTTAATTGATCAACGTAGAGGCAATACTGAGAGACATCAATTAAGACAAAAGAAGGGAATTGCCAGAATGAAAGAACTGAAAAAAGAAAAATGCGATACAAATATAAAATGAACGCTACCAGTATACAAGGTTTTCAATATAACACCAATGATCATCACGCCTATCTATGTAACGTAAAAGAGCGATTCTAAAACACTGCTAAAACAAACTAACTGACAAATGGCAAAAATATGAAAAATGCTGTCATGAACTTTCGTAGAAAGGTAAGGCCAATGGCTTTTTTTTTTTCGACATGGGCATTAATGGTTCCGAACAAAAGTAATTAAAAAATACTCAATAACAGAAAACCTTTCTCCACCTCCCCACTCCCCCCCTTCCCCAGAATCCATTTTCTAAGAGAAAAGCTCTGGGAACGAGCTTCCCGCAACCCTTTTGGTCGAAGGTGGGAAAGTATCTCTCTCCTCCGAGGTGGCTGCCGCTGGGTATTCCAATGAGAATAGCGATAATCGAAAAACAGCTCGCTGCGAACGATGGGAAGAGGGAAAAGGCGGGAGCCTCACCCTCTTCTCTCTTTCCCCTTCCCATCGTGCCCCTAGCGCTCTCTTTTTCTTTCTTCCCAGTCTCTCCACAACACAAAGTAGGCTGCAAGCAGTCTCTCTTCTTCTTCCGGTTTAGTAAGGGGAGTGCATGCGCGCGCGAGCGGCGAAGCCGCGAGACGCGCGAAACGAGGGCGTCATGTCTCGCGTTTTGCTCGACGGACTACAGAAAAAAGAGAGACTGTTCGTAGTCTAAGCACAAAGAGGCTTCTGCAGAGGAGAGAAGGAAAATATCAAGAAAAATGAGACGATGCCTAAAACTGATTGCACTTCAAAAAAGCTGTGGATCAAGGGCAATCGGATACTTAATTACCCTGCGAGCAGAAGCCCTTCGATCTTCCTAGATAAGCAAAGAGGAAGATCTCTTCCTCTTTCCCGACTTATCTAGGAAGGTCGAAGGGCCACTGCTCGCAGGGTATCGGATACTAAGAATTCATTTAAATTCTCCATGATTTCCAGAAACTTGCCCGACTGGCCCAAATCGGGACGTTGATTTCGGACTCACGCATCTGCGTATACTCGACAAAACGAAAAATTTTCGGACACGTTAGGAATCCGTAAAAATCACTTTTAGTGTTCACTTTAGACTAATATCATCTAAGACTAAATAGATATCATATCAAATGTGTGTATTAAAAAGTCTCCCTTCATTACCCAGCTATTTTAAGGGCGCGGCAGGGTCACTTTGCGCTTGTCAAGGTGAAATCGAAAGCGAGCACACAGGCAAAGGAGGCTTTAAATTTATACAAATAGAGTTGACGCCTATACAATTTTCGAAGCTGTGCCCACACTACAACCACTCAGCAACATGTTAAACTCACTTAACTTACCGAAATACCCTCCAATTCCCGCAAAAAAGCTCAGATGTTAATTGTCAATTCTTGACTTACCTCTAAATCTTTTTAATACAGCAAAAAAGCAATCCTCTAAACGGCTGTATTTGCGTTGCATTTGATTCTTTTTAAATGTTATTTAAGTCTTCACATTTTTGACTCTAGAAATTTACTTTCCCATAAGGTGAACGTGGCCTTAGAGTGCATATCTATACGAATTCGGATTTGTTTTTATACTAACATATATTTTTTCAAACGAATCAGCCTTTCGCCGTTCACACGAAACCATCCAGTGATGCGCGCTCACCAAAACCGCTCTTTTTGAAACCTTTCTCCAGGGCGGTTTAAGGCTCAGTCTACACAAACCCTGGAAAGCAAACCCATCGGAAAGTTTCATGCGGAAATAATAGGAATATTGTGGACCAGGCCTAAAATGCTTGAAAAAAAAGTCGAGAATAATAAACAAAAGCCTACGCGTTTTTTATTTATTTGATGGTTTATCATTTGCATGTAGTTCTGATGGGAACAAATATGTAAATCATCATACTTCAAAGGTTTTTTTCAATACAATAGATTCTCATTAATTTTTGCGAGTACCAAAATAGAATAATGAGTCAACTTTATTCACCCATGCCCAAATAACTCCAAATTGATTTTTGAAATTTCTTAACGGCATCGTAGTTTCGAGCTAGTCTATCCCGAACGATCCTGGTTCGCTTGTGTTTAAAGGATGTCTTATGAAAGTTACTGCTGCTAAAACCGTTCGTTCTATTGCAAGGTATTGCATTAGAACTGTACCAGAAACACAGTGAAGAAATTCAACTCGCGAAGCAATCTGGAAATTTGAAAGTGTAAGTGCTACAGCTATACCTAATACTGTCATCATTATCATTTCTTGCCTTTCTCTTGTCTAAACGAATTGCCAACAAGCTGCCAAGTGCACGCTATTTAGACTGTGAACTTCTCTACTGAAAACTTCCAGAGTGTTTTATTTTAATCGGCAGTGGAATGTTTTTCCTTTTTCCTTTTCCACAGTTTTGAGTCATCCTACCGCAAGTAAAATTCAGTGGTTGAAGGATAAAGGAACGTAACGAAGGGATGATCAGCTTATGGTAGAAAAACAAGCCAGGGATTTGTAGAGGTAACTATCCAAGTAAAAAGTCACCTTCACGCGGACAATCATAAACTGACAGAATGATAAAACAGGTTTTAATATGGTAATAGAAAACTTTTTTTTAATATAGGATACCTGAGGTCACTATAACTTCATCGCACAGTTATATTAGACCTGGCCGCGAGCTGAAGTTTGATTTTCTCTATCCTACATTTGCTGCTGAGCCATTTTACATCAGTAGGCAATGTAATCATTAGTTATACGAGCATTTTTCCAATGAGCAAATAGACTGCGACTTAAAGTTGTTATTAAATTTTTTAAACTGATCATTAAAAGTCCAACACATAAGAACAAACTTGGACATGGGTTTTAGAGAATATAAAGTAGAAATTATATCGTCACAAATTGTCTTCTTAGCCTACATATCATTTACTAAAATGAAAATCATTCCCTTAATTTTCGCTTACTGACGAGAGTCGTCCAAATTTTTATTTACGTAGCTTTGCACCGTTTGGTTATCAACGCTTCAAACCAATTCAAGCCAAATGAAGCATTTAGAGGGTTCCCAGGCCCTCAGACAGAATTTTAAAGATACTTGGATTGTCTCCCGGAGGGTACTCCCTTACATAAGCCGTATAGGTATATGCCACCCCCAAAAGGGTATAGTTTTTGCCCATTTTCGGTTTAAAGACGGGTATAAACTTTGTTTATTTTGGTCTGGAATCGGGTATGGTTTTCGAGGGAGCTACGGGAGTGTAAGAACGCATCAGTTGTCGTTTCAATTCCAAGTGAATAAGAAAGGAAAAGAATTATGCGAATTCTATGACAAAATTCATTTTATCTCTAGAGGCCAGAACTGAAACTAAACAGGCGTGGAAAATGACATTTTTTGGTCTGAAATAGGGTCAGGATTTGAAGAACCGGGATTTTCTTCCAGTCGCTTTAGGGTAGTAAATAATGCAAAAAAATGGCCACGATTTAAACACAAGGGCGAGACGGCATTTGCCGAGAGAGAGAGAGAGATTCAGCTTCTTTTTTTCTTTGGTATGTTGTTTTGCTCAGTACATAGTATTTACTTTGCTTACTCTAAAAACGAAACACTTTTAAAATGTAAGTGCCAGTAACAACACCTCCACTCCCATTAGCTTACCCAACCCTCCATCTTTCTCTTTCCTTTTATATAATTCTTACAACTTACTTCAACGAATTCACAACTATATATCTTACTCAGTCCAACACATAAGACGAAAACGGGAGTCTGATTGTCCCCGCTTTGAGTTAGATAATACAATATTAATGGTTAGGGATTTTATACTGTAGCCAGGGCTAGGAGACACGGCCTGTGTTAGGTAATCACTGAATTCAAAAATCTAACACGATAAAATTTTGACTGCCAGATAAAGAGTATTTCAAAAAATCATATCCGACTTCTTCCCATGTTATGCTTTAACTATTTTTTTGTCATGTTCACTCATGCAGGTGACAATCTAACAGAAGTACAGTTCGATTAATTGTTCAAAAAGTGAGGACACAACTTAACTAGGAGATTTTGAAAACGTAAGTGCTTTTAACAACCCCGACCCTCACCTTTCTTTAGTGACTTTAATGAACTACGCCTATCCATATCTTGACTGTTAACGTTACTACAAACTTGACAAAAATGGCTAATTTGGTAACTCTCGATAACTCGATGTTTTGTTCTTTCCTTTTCACCCAGTAGCATCCAGGCGAACTCAAAATCATTCAAAATCGCTGAAATACCACTTTTGAGCTAAAAGGACAACAACATACCGTAGGTAAGGTAAGACAACGTTCATTTAACATTGATCTGTATACATAGTTAGCGATATGTTGCAAAATAAAGATTAAGCAAACTGTGACTCCAAGTCATTGATTAAGTGGGGATCCTGTGGTATAGTATACAAGCTTAAGCCACGATGGAATCCTCGTCCCAGGGTCTACTGGTGTCCCGGCCAATATGGCGGCGCAGGGTGGATGAATCTTCCAGATCTTCCATCAATCACAGAGTCAGTGTAGCAATGTAAACTTATTTAGGCTTATAAAGTACCTACAGCAATCTCGAGAAAGAACCCTGCAATATAAAAACCAAAATACCAAACAAGTCAAAAGAATTAGAAGGTCTGCAGGGGACATAAAGGTAAGCTCAACAGTTGACAAAAGCCAGAAAAACCTTAAAAAATGTTCAAGTCGACTGTCAAACTTACAAACATATAAACAACCTAGCACTATCTATACTGCAGGGAGGGTAGAGTGGAAACAATGGAAAAAATTACTGCTGCTACAGTATGTTAGCTCGAAGTGTTGCAGGTCAAGGCTCCCCTGAATAGACCTTTTCACGGTTTCTGACACCATCTTGGCTGGCGGGCAAACACGGCCAATATTACAGTGAATGTATGGGATTTTCGCCCACTTGGAACCGGTATAACGCTGCCACAAAGTCAGGCGGATTTCCAACATTTGCCACTACTTTAAATAGTTTTATTGGTATCATTCATTCAACAGAAAATAAGGCTAAGAAGGTACGACGTCCTTAAATTCTTTTCATGTGGCTTCTAATTTCATGGTAATTTGCATAAAAGGGTTTGTATGAAATCTTAAAATTTGTTTACGGTCATTATAACCTGAATCTCTTCTATATGCTTCGTGAAAATAATGTCAGTACAAATGTCTTCTAAAATACATTTTCACTGTGGAAATCCACCTCTTTGTAGCGGCGTTATAGCGGTTCTATAAGCAGGCCAAAATCCCATACATTCACTGTATCTTATTTTGGCGGGAAATTGCATAGCCACCCACGTCTTGTCAAGCAGGGACAGCTAAAGAGTCAATAACGACCAAAACGAAAAGCGGAAATTGTTTCTGTATCCGTGTGGTCTAAAGTATTAAGCTTAGATTAATTGTCATGTCCACAAATTTGGAATATACAGCAAGAGAAAGATTGAGAAAAAGAGAAAGTAGGCGGCAAGCCAGCGAAGCTCAACAAGAAAAAGAGCTGGTTGGCGTAGGGTCCTATCCCTGCTACATGCCGAAAATGTACATTAGTCCCAGTGCTCCCATACTTTGGATATTTAGAATGGCATGGTAACATGCTAATACCATTTTATACCTTCAGTAAATTGACAACCTTATTAACCTTACACCACACCTTCCCTCCAACAGTTAATTTTAACTCTTTAAGTTTGAAATACAAACTGTGGGTGAGTGTTTAAGATGACTATTAGATTGTTAGTGTGAGACCGTAACTAAATTAAGTTCATTTCTTTATCACTCAGAGATATGCCAAGAGATCAAAGGCACAACTTAAAGGATTTGACAAACAAAAATTTAAAAAGGTAAAATAAAATATTAAAATTATGCATTCTTTTTACATGTATATACATTATTTATGCAATCTAGCGTAACACGGTGAAGAAGATACCCCACTCAAACATGCAAAGGGATATCAGTTTTAAGCCTTTGAGATCAACAACTGGGATAGATACCGGTTTCATGTTTTGATTATTATTAAGAAATATATACTTAGGTCAACTGGGATTCCAACCTACCAAAGAAATGGGAGACTGGTGCTCCCTGAAAAATTAGGTGGAAAGTCTGATATTTATATAAGGAATTATAAACTTAGGTAAACTCAGATTCCAAACAAGCAAACAATTGGGAGAAAGAAAGATTACATAAAAACTTTAAAAATAAAAATAACCCACTACGTATAAAAGTAGGTCATCTGCGATTCCAACCCAGCAACAAGAAACACAAGTTCTCCCTGAACAAATACTTAACAATTCTGATATACAATTGGCCAAATGGACTTCAAACCCAGCAAGCAAGGGAGACAGGAACTCCCTGAAGTGATACTTCAGTTTATGATAGATAAAAAGAACTATTCAAACTAACTACCGGTAACCTGGGACTCCAACCCAGTAACCAAGGGAGACAGGAGCTCCCTGGACTGATTTGTCAGTCAATAATAGATGAAACTTAATACTAAAACTAGATAAACTGGGATTCCAACCCAGCAAGCAAGGGAGACAGGAGCTCCCTGGACTGATACTTCAGTCAATAATAGATGAAACTTACTATTAAAACTAGATAAACTGGAATTCCAACCCAGCAAGCAAGGGAGACAGGAGCTCCCTGGACTGATACTTCAGTCAATAATAGATGAAACTTAGTATTAAAACTAGGTAAACTGGGATTGCAACCCAGCAAGCAAGGGAGACAGGAGCTCCCTGGACTTATACTTCAGTCAATAATAGATGAAACTTACTATTAAAACTAGATAAACTGGGATTCCAACCCAGCAAGCAAGGGAGACAGGAGCTCCCTGGACTGATGCCTCAGTCAATAATAGATGAAACTTACTATTAAAACTAGATAAACTGGGATTCCAACCCAGCAAGCAAGGGAGACAGGAGCTCCCTGGACTGATACTTCAGTCAATAATAGATGAAACTTATTATTAAAACTAGGTAAACTGGGATTGCAACCCAGCAAGCAAGGGAGACCGGAGCTCCCTGGACTGATACTTCAGTCAATAATAGATGAAACTTACTATTAAAACTAGGTAAACTGGGATTCCAACCCAGCAAGCAAGGGAGACAAGAGCTCCCTGGACTAATACTTCAGTCAATAATAGATGAAACTTACTATTAAAACTAGATAAACTGGGATTCCAACCCAGCAAGCAAGGGAGACAGGAGCTCCCTGGACTGATACTTCAGTCAATAATAGATGAAACTTACTATTAAAACTAATTAAACTGGGATTCCAACCCAGCAAGCAAGGGAGACAGGAGCTCCCTGGACTGATACTTCAGTCAATAATAGATGAAACTTACTATTAAAACTAGATAAACTGGGATTCCAACCCAGCAAGCAAGGGAGACAGGAGCTCCCTGGGCTGATACTTCAGTCAATAATAGATGAAACTTACTATTAAAACTAGGTAAACTGGGATTCCAACCCAGCAAGCAAGGGAGACAGGAGCTCCCTGGACTGATACGTCAGTCAATAATAGATGAAACTTACTATTAAAACTAGATAAACTGAGATTCTAACCCAGCAAGCAAGGGAGACAGGAGCTCCCTGGACTGATACTTCAGTCAATAATACATGAAACTTACTATTAAAACTAGGTAAACTGGGATTGCAACCCAGCAAGCAAGGGAGACAGGAGCTCCCTGGACTGATACTTCAGTCAATAATAGATGAAACTTATTATTAAAACTAGGTAAACTGGGATTGCAACCCAGCAAGCAAGGGAGACAGGAGCTCCCTGGACTGATACTTCAGTCAATAATAGATAAAACTTACTATTAAAACTAGATAAACTGGGATTCCAACCCAGCAAGCAAGGGAGACAGGAGCTCCCTGGACTGATGCCTCAGTCAATAATAGATGAAACTTACTATTAAAACTAGATAAACTGGGATTCCAACCCAGCAAGCAAGGGAGACAGGAGCTCCCTGGACTGATACTTCAGTCAATAATAGATGAAACTTATTATTAAAACTAGGTAAACTGGGATTGCAACCCAGCAAGCAAGGGAGACAGGAGCTCCCTGCACTGATACTTCAGTAAATAATAGATGACACTTACTATTAAAACTAGATAAACTGGAATTCCAACCCAGCAAGCAAGGGAGACAGGAGCTCCCTGGACTGATACTTCAGTCAATAATAGATGAAACTTACTATTAAAACTAGATAAACTGGGATTCCAACCCAGCATGCAAGGGAGACAGGAGCTCCCTGGACTGATACTTCAGTCAATAATAGATGAAACTTACTATTACAACTAGATAAACTGGGATTCCAACCCAGCAAGCAAGGGAGACAGGAGCTCCCTGGACTGATGCCTCAGTCAATAATAGATGAAACTTACTATTAAAACTAGATAAACAGGGATTTCAACCCAGCAAGCAAGGGAGACAGGAGCTCCCTGGACTGATACTTCAGTCAATAATAGATGAAACTTATTATTAAAACTAGGTAAACTGGGATTGCAACCCAGCAAGCAAGGGAGACAGGAGCTCCCTGGACTGATACTTCAGTCAATAATAGATGAAACTTACTATTAAAACTAGGTAAACTGGGATTCCAACCCAGCAAGCAAGGGAGACAGGAGCTCCCTGGACTGATACTTCAGTCAATAATAGATGAAACTTACTATTAAAACTAGATAAACTTGGATTCCAACCCAGCAAGCAAGGGAGACCGGAGCTCCCTGGACTGATACTTCAGTTAATAATAGATGAAACTCACTATTAAAACTAGATAAACTGGGATTCCAACCCAGCATGCAAGGGAGACAGGGGCTCCCTGGACTGATACTTCAGTCAATGATAGATGAAACTTACTGCTAAAAGAAAGCATTTACTGGGATTCCAACGGAGCAAGCAAGATAAGTAATACGGGGAGTGATACTACAGTCTAGCTATTATGCATGTAGTTGAACCTTTAATACTCTAATTCTTGATCTACTACATGAAGCACATTACATCTTTACCTTTAATTATTAATAGTATGATACTGTTTGAGCAGCAGCAATTCTTTCAATAAATTTAAAATAGCAGCTTTAAGTAGTAAAAGGGAAGTCCAAAAACAAAATTGGCGTTTTGTTGCCAATACAGTGGCCTCAAGCCAGGTGGAGGGTTTCGTGCGTTCCACAGGGTGCTTGTCTACTTATGCGGTGAGAGTGGTACTGAGCCATCAGTTACACCGAGGTCTGGGTGGTTGCCTCTGACCGACAGGTGATGTATTGGGCGCCTGATAAGAAAACGGCCGTTGCACTCAAGTGCTTATCAACTCATTCTGCAGCGGTGCAGAGCTTTACGAGTGATACTGCACGGGCCGTAGCGGTGTACCGCTCATCGGGTCATGCCATATCTCAGCTTCTGTCACGAAACAAGTCTGTTGTAAGCGCTCATGCCCAGGTGTCCCGGTATGGACGCAAGCGGAGGTCCCCCAATTTATATGGCCGTTGCACTCACGTGCGTCTCGGATACTGCACAGGCCATCTCCCTTTTCTTTAGGTTATGCCATATCTCAACTTCTGCACGAACCAGGTTTTCTCACGCCTTTAAATTTTGTGGGTTTTTTTTTTTTCAAATAATAAAAAACTCTCAGTTATTTTAGGTATAATTTAGGATTTTCTTGGGAAGAGTTGTTGCCCTAAGAAGATTATCACTGATTTTCAAAGTAATATGCCCTTAGGGCAACTGGGATTCCAACCCAGCAAGCAAGGGAGAAAGGAGCTCCCTGGACTGATACTTCAGTCAATAATAGATGAAACTTACTATTAAAACTAGATAAACTGTAATTCCAACCCAGTAAGCAAGGGAGACAAGAGCTCCCTGGACTGATACTTCAGTCAATAATAGATGAAACTTACTATTAAAACTAATTAAACTGGGATTCCAACCCAGCAAGCAAGGGAGACAGGAGCTCCCTGGACTGATACTTCCGTCAATAATAGATGAAACTTACTATTAAAACTAATTAAACTGGGATTCCAACCCCGCAAGCAAAGGCGACAGGAGCTCCCTGGACTGATACTTCAGTCAATAATACATGAAACTTACTATTAAAACTAGATAAACTGGGATTCCAACCCAGCAAGCAAGGGAGAGAGGAGCTCCCTGAACTGATACTTCAGTCAATAATAGATGAACCTTACTATTAAAACTAATTAAACTGGGATCCCAACCCAGCAAGCAAGGGAGACAGGAGCTCCCTGGACTGATACTTCAGTCAATAATAGTTGAAACTTACTATTAAAACTAGGTAAACTGGGATTCCAACCCAGCAAGCAAGGGAGACAGGAGCTCCCTGGACTGATACCTCAGTCAATAATAGATGAAACTTAGTATTAAAACTAGATAAACTGGGATTCCAACCCAGCAAGCAAGGGAGACATTAGCTCCCTGGACTGATACTTCAGTTAATAATAGATGAAACTCACTATTAAAACTAGATAAACTGGGATTCCAACCCAGCATGCAAGGGAGACAGGGGCTCCCTGGACTGATACTTCAGTCAATGATAGATGAAACTTACTGCTAAAAGAAAGCATTTACTGGGATTCCAACGGAGCAAGCGAGATAAGTAATACGGGAAGTGATACTACAGTCTAGCTATTATGCATGTAGTTGAACCTTTAATACTCTAATTCTTGATCTACTACATGAAGCACATTACATCTTTACCTTTAATTATTAATAGTATGATACTGTTTGAGCAGCAGCAATTCTTTCAATAAATTTAAAATAGCAGCTTTAAGTAGTAAAAGGGAAGTCCAAAAACAAAATTGGCGTTTTGTTGCCAATACAGTGGCCTCAAGCCAGGTGGAGGGTTTCGTGCGTTCCACAGGGTGCTTGTCTACTTATGCGGTGAGAGTGGTACTGAGCCATCAGTTACACCGAGGTCTGGGTGGTTGCCTCTGACCGACAGGTGATGTATTGGGCGCCTGATAAGAAAACGGCCGTTGCACTCAAGTGCTTATCAACTCATTCTGCAGTGGTGCAGAGCTTTACGAGTGATACTGCACGGGCCGTAGCGGTGTACCGCTCATCGGGTCATGCCATATCTCAGCTTCTGTCACGAAACAAGTCTGTTGTAAGCGCTCATGCCCAGGTGTCCCGGTATGGACGCAAGCGGAGGTCCCCCAATTTATATGGCCGTTGCACTCACGTGCGTCTCGGATACTGCACAGGCCATCTCCCTTTTCTTTAGGTTATGCCACATCTCAGCTTCTGTCACGAACCAGGTTTTCTCACACCTTTAAATTTTGTTGTTTTTTTTTTTCAAACAATAGAAAACTCTCAGTTATTTTAGGTATAATTTAGGATTTTCTTGGGAAGAGTTGTTGCTCTAAGAAGATTATCACTGATTTTCAAAGTAATATGCCCTTAGGGCAACTGGGATTCCAACCCAGCAAGCAAGGGAGAAAGGAGCTCCCTGGACTGATACTTCAGTCAATAATAGATGAAACTTACTATTAAAACTAGATACACTGGGATTCCAACCCAGCAAGCAAGGGAGACAGGAGCTCCCTGGACTAATACTTCAGTCAATAATAGATGAAACTTACTATTAAAACTTGATAAACTGGGATTCCAACCCACCAAGCAGGGGAGACAGAAGCTCCCTGGACTGATACTTCAGTCAATAATAGATGAAACTTCCTATTAAAACTAGATAAACTGGGATTCCAACCCAGCAAGCAAGGGAGACAGGAGCTCCCTGGACTGACACTTCCATCAATAATAGATGAAACTTACTATTAAAACTAGATAAACTGGGATTCCAACCCAGCAAGCAAGGGAGACAGGAGCTCCCTGGACTGATACTTCAGTCAATAATAGATGAAACTTACTATTAAAACTAGAAAAACTGGGATTCCAACCCAGCAAGCAGGGGAGACAGGAGCTCCCTGGACTAATACTTCAGTCAATAATAGATGAAACTTAGTATTAAAACTAGATAAACTGGGATTCCAACCCAGCAAGCAAGGGAGACAGGAGCTCCCTGGACTGAAACGTCAGTCAATAATAGATGAAACTTAGTATTAAAACTAGATAAACTGGGATTCCAACCCAGCAAGCAAGGGAGACATTAGCTCCCTGGACTGATACTTCAGTCAATAATAGATTAAACTTACTAGTAAAAGTAGAAAAACTGGGATTCCCACCCAGCAAGCTAGGGAGACAGGGGCTCCCTGGACGGATACTTCAGTCAATACTAGATGAAACTTACTATTAAAACTAGATAAACTGGGATTCTAACCCAGTGAGCAAGGGAGACAGGAGCTCCCTGGACTGATAGTTCAGTCAATAATAGATGAAACTTACTACTAAAACTAGAAAAACTGGGATTCCAACCCAGCAAGCAAGGGAGATAGGGGCTTCCTGGACTGATACTTCAGTCAATAATAGATGAAACTTACTATTAAAACTGGGTAAACTGGGATTCCAACCCAGCAAGCAAGGGAGACGGGAGCTCCCTGGAGTAAAACGTCAGTCAATAATAGATGAAACTTAGTATTAAAACTAGATAAACTGGGATTCCAACCCAGCAAGCAAGGGAGACATTAGCTCCCTGGACTGATACTTCAGTCAATAATAGATTAAACTTACTATTAAAACTAGATAAACTGGGATTCGAACCCAGTGAGCAAGGGAGACAGGAGCTCCCTGGACTGATACTTCAGTCAATAATAGATGAAACTTACTATTAAAACTAGAAAAACTGGGATTCCAACCCAGCAAGCAAGGGAGACAGGGGCTTCCTGGACTGATACTTCAGTCAATAATAGATGAAACTTACTATTAAAACTAGGTAAACTGGGATTCCAACCCAGCAAGCAAGGGAGACAGGAGCTCCCTGGACTGAAATGTCACTCAATAATAGATGAAACTTAGTATTCAAACTAGATAAACTGGGATTCCAACCCAGAAAGCAAGGGAGACATTAACTCCCTGGACTGATACTTCAGTCAATAATAGATTAAACTTACTATTAAAAGTAGAAAAACTGGGATTCCCACCCAGTAAGCAAGGGAAACAGGGGCTCCCTGGACTGATACTTCAGTCAATACTAGATGAAACTTACTATTAAAACTAGATAAACTATGATTCCAACCCAGGAAGCAAGGGAGACAGGAGCTCCCTGGACTGAAACGTCAGTGAATACAAGATGAAACTTACTATTAAAACTAGATAAACTGGGATTCCAACCCAGCAAGCAAGGGAGACAGGAGCTCCCTGGACTGATACTTCAGTCAATAATAGATGAAACTTACTATTAAAACTAGGTAAACTGGGATTCCAACCCAGCAAGCAAGGGAGACAGGAGCTCCCTGGACTGAAACGTCAGTCAATAATAGATGAAACCTAGTATTAAAACTAGATAAACTGGGATTCCAACCCCACAAGCAAGGGAGAAAGGAGCTCCCTGGACTGATACTTCAGTCAATAATAGATGAAACTTACTATTAAAACTAGATAAACTGGGATTCCAACCCAGCAAGCAAGGGAGAGAGAAGCTCCCTGGACTAATTTGTTAGTCAATAATAGATGAAACTTAATACTAAAACTAGATAAACTGAGATACAACCCAGCAAGCAAGGGAGACAGGAGCTCCCTGGACTGATACTTCAGTGAATAATAGATGAAACTTAATACTAAAACTAGATAAACTGGGAGTTCAACCCAGCAAGCAAGGGAGACAGGAGCTCCCTGGACTGATTTTTCAGTCAATAATAGATAAAACTTAATACTAAAACTAGATAAACTGGGATTCCAACCCAACAAGCAAGGGAGAGAGGAGCTCCCTGGACTGATACTTCAGTCAATAATAGATGAAACCTACTATTAAAACTAGATAAACTGGGACACAACCCAGCAAGCAAGGGAGACAGGAGCTCCCTGGACTGATACTTCAGTCAATAATAGATGAAACTTACTATTAAAAATAGATAAACTGGGATTCCAACCCATCAAGCAAGGGAGACAGAAGCTCCCTGGACTAATTTGTTAGTGAATAATAGATGAAACTTAATACTAAAACTAGATAAACTGGGATACAACCCAGCAAGCAAGGGAGACAGGAGCTCCCTGGACTGATACTTCAGTGAATAATAGATGAAACTTACTATTAAAACTAGATAAACTGGGTTTCCAACCCAGCAAGCAGGGGAGACAGGAGCTCCCTGGACTAATACTTCAGTCAATAATACATGAAACTTACTATTAAAACTAGATAAACTGGGATTCCAACCCAGGAAGCAATGGAGACAGGAGCTCCCTGGACTGATACTTCAGTCAATAATAGATGAAACTTACTATTGAAACTAGATAATCTGGGATTCCAACCCAGCAAGCAAGGGAGACAGGAGCTCCCTGGACTGATACTTTAGTGATTAATAGATGAATCTTAGTATTAAAACTAGATAAACTGGGATTCCAACCCAGCAAGCAATGGAGAGAGGAGTTCCCTGGACTAATTTGTTAGTGAATAATAGATGAAACTTACTATTAGAATTAGATAAACTGGGATTCCAACATAGCAAGCAAGGGAGACAGGAGCTCCCTGGACTGATACTTCAGTCAATAATCGATGAAACTTACTATTAAAACTAGATAAACTGGGATTCTAACCCAGTGAGCAAGGGAGACAGGAGCTCCCTGGACTGATAGTTCAGTCAATAATAGATGAAACTTACTATTAAAACTAGAAAAACTGGGATTCCAACCCAGCAAGCTAGGGAGATAGGGGCTTCCTGGACTGATACTTCAGTCAATAATAGATGAAACTTACTATTAAAACTAGAAAAACTGGGATTCCCACCCAGTAAGCAAGGGAAACAGGGGCTCCCTGGACTGATACTTCAGTCAATACTAGATGAAACTTACTATTAAAACTAGATAAACTATGATTCCAACCCAGGAAGCAAGGGAGACAGGAGCTCCCTGGACTGAAACGTCAGTGAATACAAGATGAAACTTACTATTAAAACTAGATAAACTGGGATTCCAACCCAGCAAGCAAGGGAGACAGGAGCTCCCTGGACTGATACTTCAGTCAATAATAGATGAAACTTACTATTAAAACTAGGTAAACTGGGATTCCAACCCAGCAAGCAAGGGAGACAGGAGCTCCCTGGACTGAAACGTCAGTCAATAATAGATGAAACCTAGTATTAAAACTAGATAAACTGGGATTCCAACCCAGCAAGCAAGGGAGACAGGAGCTCCCTGGACTGATACTTCAGTCAATAATAGATGAAACTTACTATTAAAACTAGGTAAACTGGGATTCCAACCCAGCAAGCAAGGGAGAGAGAAGCTCCCTGGACTAATTTGTTAGTCAATAATAGATGAAACTTAATACTAAAACTAGATAAACTGAGATACAACCCAGCAAGCAAGGGAGACAGGAGCTCCCTGGACTGATACTTCAGTGAATAATAGATGAAACTTAATACTAAAACTAGATAAACTGGGAGTTCAACCCAGCAAGCAAGGGAGACAGGAGCTCCCTGGACTGATTTTTCAGTCAATAATAGATAAAACTTAATACTAAAACTAGATAAACTGGGATTCCAACCCAACAAGCAAGGGAGAGAGGAGCTCCCTGGACTGATACTTCAGTCAATAATAGATGAAACCTACTATTAAAACTAGATAAACTGGGACACAACCCAGCAAGCAAGGGAGACAGGAGCTCCCTGGACTGATACTTCAGTCAATAATAGATGAAACTTACTATTAAAAATAGATAAACTGGGATTCCAACCCATCAAGCAAGGGAGACAGAAGCTCCCTGGACTAATTTGTTAGTGAATAATAGATGAAACTTAATACTAAAACTAGATAAACTGGGATACAACCCAGCAAGCAAGGGAGACAGGAGCTCCCTGGACTGATACTTCAGTGAATAATAGATGAAACTTACTATTAAAACTAGATAAACTGGGTTTCCAACCCAGCAAGCAGGGGAGACAGGAGCTCCCTGGACTAATACTTCAGTCAATAATACATGAAACTTACTATTAAAACTAGATAAACTGGGATTCCAACCCAGGAAGCAATGGAGACAGGAGCTCCCTGGACTGATACTTCAGTCAATAATAGATGAAACTTACTATTGAAACTAGATAATCTGGGATTCTAACCCAGCAAGCAAGGGAGACAGGAGCTCCCTGGACTGATACTTTAGTGATTAATAGATGAATCTTAGTATTAAAACTAGATAAACTGGGATTCCAACCCAGCAAGCAAGGGAGAGAGGAGCTCCCTGGACTAATTTGTTAGTGAATAATAGATGAAACTTACTATTAGAACTAGATAAACTGGGATTCCAACATAGCAAGCAAGGGAGACAGGAGCTCCCTGGACTGATACTTCAGTCAATAATCGATGAAACTTACTATTAAAACTAGATAAACTGGGATTCTAACCCAGTGAGCAAGGGAGACAGGAGCTCCCTGGACTGATAGTTCAGTCAATAATAGATGAAACTTACTATTAAGACTAGAAAAACTGGGATTCCAACCCAGCAAGCAAGGGAGATAGGGGCTTCCTGGACTGATACTTCAGTCAATAATAGATGAAACTTACTATTAAAACTAGAAAAACTGGGATTCCAACCCAGCAAGCAAGGGAGACAGGAGCTCCCTGGACTGATACTTCAGTCAATAATAGATGAAACTTACTATTAAAACTAGGTAAACTGGGATTCCAACCCAGCAAGCAAGGGAGACAGGAGCTCCCTGGACTGAAACGTCAGTCAATAATAGATGAAACCTAGTATTAAAACTAGATAAACTGGGATTCCAACCCAGCAAGCAAGGGAGACAGGAGCTCCCTGGACTGATACTTCAGTCAATAATAGATGAAACTTACTATTAAAACTAGGTAAACTGGGATTCCAACCCAGCAAGCAAGGGAGAGAGAAGCTCCCTGGACTAATTTGTTAGTCAATAATAGATGAAACTTAATACTAAAACTAGATAAACTGAGATACAACCCAGCAAGCAAGGGAGACAGGAGCTCCCTGGACTGATACTTCAGTGAATAATAGATGAAACTTAATACTAAAACTAGATAAACTGGGAGTTCAACCCAGCAAGCAAGGGAGACAGGAGCTCCCTGGACTGATTTTTCAGTCAATAATAGATAAAACTTAATACTAAAACTAGATAAACTGGGATTCCAACCCAACAAGCAAGGGAGAGAGGAGCTCCCTGGACTGATACTTCAGTCAATAATAGATGAAACCTACTATTAAAACTAGATAAACTGGGACACAACCCAGCAAGCAAGGGAGACAGGAGCTCCCTGGACTGATACTTCAGTCAATAATAGATGAAACTTACTATTAAAAATAGATAAACTGGGATTCCAACCCATCAAGCAAGGGAGACAGAAGCTCCCTGGACTAATTTGTTAGTGAATAATAGATGAAACTTAATACTAAAACTAGATAAACTGGGATACAACCCAGCAAGCAAGGGAGACAGGAGCTCCCTGGACTGATACTTCAGTGAATAATAGATGAAACTTACTATTAAAACTAGATAAACTGGGTTTCCAACCCAGCAAGCAGGGGAGACAGGAGCTCCCTGGACTAATACTTCAGTCAATAATACATGAAACTTACTATTAAAACTAGATAAACTGGGATTCCAACCCAGGAAGCAATGGAGACAGGAGCTCCCTGGACTGATACTTCAGTCAATAATAGATGAAACTTACTATTGAAACTAGATAATCTGGGATTCTAACCCAGCAAGCAAGGGAGACAGGAGCTCCCTGGACTGATACTTTAGTGATTAATAGATGAATCTTAGTATTAAAACTAGATAAACTGGGATTCCAACCCAGCAAGCAAGGGAGAGAGGAGCTCCCTGGACTAATTTGTTAGTGAATAATAGATGAAACTTACTATTAGAACTAGATAAACTGGGATTCCAACATAGCAAGCAAGGGAGACAGGAGCTCCCTGGACTGATACTTCAGTCAATAATCGATGAAACTTACTATTAAAACTAGATAAACTGGGATTCTAACCCAGTGAGCAAGGGAGACAGGAGCTCCCTGGACTGATAGTTCAGTCAATAATAGATGAAACTTACTATTAAGACTAGAAAAACTGGGATTCCAACCCAGCAAGCAAGGGAGATAGGGGCTTCCTGGACTGATACTTCAGTCAATAATAGATGAAACTTACTATTAAAACTAGAAAAACTGGGATTCCAACCCAGCAAGCAAGGGAGACAGGGGCTTCTTGGACTGATACTTCAGTCAATAATAGATGAAACTTACTATTAAAACTAGATAAACTGGGATTCCAACCCAGTCAGCAAGGGAAGCAGGAGCTCCCTGGACTGATACTTCAGTCAATAATAGATGAAACTTACTATTAAAACTAGAAAAACTGGGATTCCAACCCAGCAAGCAAGGGAGACAGGGGCTTCCTGGACTGATACTTCAGTCAATAATAGATGAAACTTACTATTAAAACTAGGTAAACTGGGATTCCAACCCAGCAAGCAAGGGAGACAGGAGCTCCCTGGACTGAAACGTCACTCAATAATAGATGAAACTTAGTATTAAAACTAGATAAACTGGGATTCCAACCCAGAAAGCAAGGGAGACATTAGCTCCCTGGACTGATACTTCAGTCAATAATAGATTAAACTTACTATTAAAAGTAGAAAATCTGGGATTCCCACCCAGTAAGCAAGGGAGGCAGGGGCTCCCTGGACTGATACTTCAGTCAATACTAGATTAAACTTACTATTAAAACTAGATAAACTGTGATTCCAACCCAGCAAGTAAGGGAGACAGGAGCTCCCTGGACTGATACTTCAGTCAATAATAGATGAAACTTACTATTAAAACTAGATAAACTGGGATTCCAACCCAGCAAGCAAGGGAGACAGGAGCTCCCTGGACTGATACTTCAGTCAATAATAGATGAAACTTACTATTAAAACTAGATAAACTGGGATTCCAACATAGCAAGCAAGGGAGACAGGAGCTCCCTGGACTGATACTTCAGTCAATAATAGATGAAACTTACTATTAAAACTAGATAAACTGGGATTCCAACCCAGCAAGCAAGGGAGACAGGAGCTCCCTGGACTGATACTTCAGTCAATAATAGATGAAACTTACTATTAGAACTAGATAAACTGGGATTCCAACATAGCAAGCAAGGGAGACAGGAGCTCCCTGGACTGATACTTCAGTCAATAATAGATGAAACTTATTATTAAAACTAGATAAACTGGGATTCCAACCCAGCAAGCAGGGGAGAGAGGAGCTCCCTGGACTGATACTTCAGTCAATAATAGATGAAACTTACTATTAAAACTAGGTAAACTGGGATTCCAACCCAGCAAGCAAGGGAGACAGGAGCTCCCTGGACTGATACTTCAGTCAATAATAGATGAAACTTACTATTAAAACTAGATAAAATGGGATTCCAACCCAGCAAGCAAGGGAGACAGGAGCTCCCTGGACTGATACTTCAGTCAATAATAGATGAAACTTACTATTAAAACTAGGTAAACTGGGATTCCAACCCAGCAAGCAAGGGAGACAGGAGCTCCCTGGACTGAAACGTCAGTCAATAATAAATTGATGAAACTTAGTATTAAAACTAGATAAACTGGGATTCCAACCCAGCAAGCAAGGGAGACAGGATCTCCCTGGACTGATACTTTATTCTATGATAGATGAAACTTGCTATTAAAACCTGATAAACTGGGATTCCAGCCAAGCAGCAATGGGAGACATGTGCTTTCTGAACTATTTTATATAAGAAATTTTGATTGTTATATAAAGCAATATGCACTTAGGTTAACTGGGATTGCAACCCAGCAACAATGGGAGACAGTTTCTTTAAAACTGTTACATGTAGCTCTGATATTTATACTAAGGAATATACACTAAGGTCAACTGGGATTCCAACACAGCAACAGTGGGAGACAGGTTCTCCCTAAACTACTTCCAGTTAACTAGGACCAAAGGGATTTACACCCAGTAAGTGTCCACGGGAGAAGAGAACTCCCTAGTGCCTATATCCCTAATGCCTTTACTTGACTCTCCACTGTTGTATCTTTGCAGGTTATAACAAGGCTTATGCTGGACGCTTTAAAAATATCCCAGTGGAGAAGTCGGAATGCTTTTATTGTATTTATAGTATTACTGTATAAATTTGCGCAGTTGTTATTACAAGCAAAAAGCTCTTTGAGGGTTTATTGAGGGTCAACTTGCCTTTTTTTTTTGATATAACTTTTTTATGTTCCTGCCCACTTAAAATATCTGCTGACAGTTTGGCGTAAACTTCATTTGTTATCTATGTCCCTTATTGTTGCAAATCAAAAGCATATTCAGCAAGTTACATAAAACGTTATTTTGCGATAAATAATGAATAGGGTGGAAAGGAAAGAAGAAATAAATTATTATCAGGTCTTAAAGAAAGCAAAAAAACACACTCACAAATTCCTAGAACTGAGTCTAGGATCCCTTTGCAACCGAAAGATATCAACAAGACCGGCTTGGAAAGCGTCTGAGGAAAAAAGCTTGAGAAAAATAAGTTGTATTAATTCAATTTAAGTCTGTTGGTAACATTTTCTAATCGCTTGTTTTTTTTTTTGTTTCTTGAGCCTTTTTATTTTCTAGATTGAACCTACCAAGCAATTAATTTGTTCATCACTCTGGGAGGCGTTTTCTTCGCTTCAGGTATAATGGATATTTTTTTTTGCATTAATCTCCGGTTTTCTTTTAAGACCCACATAGTGAGCACCATAACTGTTAAGGGCTCAAATTATTTATGAAGGTAGGACTGATATATTCTACAATAAGAGCACAGCATCGCAAGAGCTGTGCGGCACTGGCGTCATTTGCTAGTGAGAGAACAGAGAACTAAGAAGTGAACAACATACAGAAATGAACTCATTTATTCCTGTGGCTAACGAGAGCCAGTAATAAAGTTTCTTATATGTGCTTATTACAAAAGTACTCGGTTAAACTCAAAAATAGTGTTGGGCGTGGCACTAGCACCTGTATTTTTAATCACTGAAATGCTTTATTTTGCTAACAGATGTTTACTTTATTGGTCGTTATCTTTACTGAGTTTATAGGTTTGTTTTTAAATTGCATTTTTTCAGTGTACAAAGCTTTGAGAATCGTTATCTGGTGAAACCCGTACAAGCTGGTGAAAAAAACACCAATAATGAAAGGTAAGTGATCTCTTGATAAGACTTCAATAGCCCTTGTTTTTACAACAGGTTTCGAGCTGGGGCAGTCGCAAAAATAGCGGTTGGACTGCGCAAATCATTTACAAAACATACCAACGCTGTAAAACAAGAACAAATAATAACCAGTACTCAAATTTCTCCATCATTGATCTACGGTCTACTGATAAACATTGAACCTTTTTTCTGTTTTAGGACATGTTTCTCAAGTTGAACATCAGAAAAAGTGCTTGTCTCTTACAACACAACTAACGTGAAGATGATCGACCAAGATGAAATACTTTAGGAGCTTAATCTAATATTTTCTTTCATATATACAACAGCTGAATAAAACTTTGTAGAAATTTGCTTGAGTAGCAGTCATTTTCAAAGGAGGACTTTCCTTCTTACGAAAACGACTGCTACTGGGCAACAATGCCTTTTTGTTCTGAAAGTATTAAGGATAGGTCTTTTCAAAATATCTTTAATGCTGATCGTGCAATACGATGCACTCTCGCCAACGTTTGGGACAGTGTTGGTTACTTGCGAGTACTATTGTCGGCTTCTTCGGCCTTCGTTAATATTTGTGGTTACGAACGCGCGCAATTATGAACGCTTAAATGCCTTTCTCATATTTCGTACATTGTAATGAACACTCTCGCCATCTTTCGGGGTACTTTTGGTCACTTCCTACCACTATAGTTTACTACTTCGCCTTCCGTTAAATCTACATGTTTACTCACCATGCATTACCTCGAACCGGCGCTATCGTAAATGCCTACATGCCTTTCGGAAATTACGTTCTTTTGGAGATACTTTCGGTAACTTTCGACCACTATTATTGACTACACAATAACTTCGGCTTGCGCTAATCTTACATATAAAACTAACCATTACTTCCAACACGCACTATCGTAAACGCTTAAATGGCTTTCTCAAATTGCGTCTAGTGTAATGAACACTCCTTCAATCCAATCCTTCGGGGTACTTTTGGAAACTTTCGACCACCATTGTTAACTACTTAGCCTTGCGTTAAATCTACATGTTTACTTACCATTACTACGAACCGGCTCTATCGTAAATGCCTATATGCCTTTCCCAAATTGCGTTCTTTTGGGGTTACTTTCGATAACATTCAACCGCTACCGTTTATTACTTCTCCTTGCGTTAATGTTTATAAACTTACCATTACTTCGGACACGCGCCATCGTGAACCCTCAAATGCCTTTGCCAAATTGCGTCCAATGTAATGAACAACCTCGCAATCCTTCGGATACTTTCGGTAACTCACGACCACTATCATTGACTACTTCGGCTTGTGTCAATCTTCATATACACTTACCATTACTTCGTACGCGCGCCATCGTGAACACTTAAAAGCCTTTGCCAACTCTTGTAAACACTATTAAATTAATGAACACTCTCGCAATACTTCGGGCGTACTTTCGGTAACTTTCGACCATTAGCATTGACTACTTCGGCTTGTGTCAATCTTCATATACACTTACGATTACTTCGAACGCGCGCCGTCTGCATCGTGAACACTTTAAAGCCTTTGCCAACTCTTGTAAACACTATTAAGTTAATGAACACTCTCGCAATACTTCGGGCGTACTTTCGGTAACTTTCGATCATTATCATTGACTACTTCGGCTTGATCAATCTTCATTTAAACTTACCATTACTTCGAACGCGCGCCATCGTGAACAAAAAGTGTTTGCCAACTTGTAAATACTATAAAATAAGAGAACACTCTCGCAATACTTCGCGGGTACTTTTGGTAACTTTTCGACCACTATCATTGACTACTTCAGCTTGTGTCAATCTTCATATACACTTACCATTACTTCAAACGCGCGCCATCGTGAACACTTAAAGCCTTTATCAACTCTTGTAAACACTATTAAATTAATGAACACTCTCGCAATACTTCGGGCGTACTTTTGGTAACTTTCGACCATTATCATTGACTACTTCGGCTTGGTCAATCTTCATTTAAACTTACCATTACTTCGAACGCGCTTCATCGTGAACTAAAAGAGTTTGCCAACTTGTAAACACTATAAAATTAATGAACACTCTCGCAATCGTTTCGGGGGAACTTTCGATAACTTTCGACCACTATCATTGACAACTTCGGCTTGTGTCAATCTTCACATAAACTTACCATTACTTCAAACGCGCGCTATCGTGAACACTTATAAGCCTTTGCCAGCTCTTGTGAACACCAAAAAATTAATGAACACCCTTACAATCCTTCGGGGCTACTTTCGCTAACTTTCGACCACTATCATTGACTACTTCGGCTTGTGTCAATCTTCATTAAAACTTACCATTGCTTCGAACGCGCGCCATCTGCATCGTGAACACTTAAAAGCCTTTGCCAACTCTTGTAAACACTATTAAATTAATGAACACTCTCGCAAAACTTCGGGAGTACTTTCGGTAACTTTTGACCACTATCACTGACTACTTCGGCTTGCGTTAATTTTCACTTCAACTTACCATTACTTCGAACGCGCGCTATCGTGAACACTTTAAAGCCTTTGCCAGCTCTTGTAAACACTATTAAATTAATGAACACTCTCGAAATACTTCAGGCGTACTTTCGGTAACTTTCGACCATTATAATTGACTACTTGGGCTTGGTCAATCTTCATATCAACTTCCATTACTTCGAACGCGCGCCATCGTCAACACTTAAAAGCCTTTGCCAGCTCTTGTAAACATAAAATTAATGAACACTCTCGAAATACTTCAGGCGTACTTTCGGTAACTTTCGACCACTATCATTGACTTCTTCGGCTTGCGTCAATCTTCATTTCAACTTACCATTACTTCGAACGCGCGCCATCGTCAACACTTAAAAGCCTTTGCCAGCTCTTGTAAACATAAAATTAATGAACACTCTCGAAATACTTCAGGCGTACTTTCGGTAACTTTCGACCACTATCATTGACTTCTTCGGCTTGCGTCAATCTTCATTTAAACTTACCATCACTTCGAACGCGCGCCATCCTTAACACTTAAACGCCTTTGCAAGCTCTTGTAAACACTATAAAATTAATGAACACGCCCGCAATCCTTCGGGGGTACTTTCGGTAACTTTCGACCACTATCATTGACTACTTCGGCTTGCGTCAATCTTCATTTAAACTTACAATTACTTCGAACGCGCGCCATCCTTAACACTTAAACGCCTTTGACAACTCTTGTAAACACTATAAACTTAATGAACACTCTCATAATCCTTCGGGGGGTACTTTTGGCAACTTTCGACCACTATCATTGACTACTTCGGCTTGCGTCAATCTTCACTTCAACTTACCATTACTTCGAACGCGCGCCATCGTGAACACTTAAAAGCCTTTGCCAGCTCTTGTAAACACTATAAAATAAGGGAACACTCTCGCAATACTTCGGGGGTACTTTCGGTAACTTTCCACCACTATCATTGACTACTTCAGCTTGTGTCAATCTTCATTTAAACTTACCATTACTTCGAACGCGCGCCATCTGCATCGTGAACACTTAAAAGCCTTTGCCAACTCTTGTAAACACTATTAAATTAATAAACACTCTCGCAATACTTCGGGCGTACTTTCGGTAACTTTCGACCATTATCATTGACTACTTCGGCTTGGTCAATCTTCATTTAAACTTACCATTACTTCGAACGCGCGCCATCGTGAACTAAAAGAGTTTGCCAACTTGTAAACACTACAAAATTAATGAACACTCTCGCAATACTTCGGGAGTACTTTCGGTAACTTTTGACCACTATCATTATCTTCGGCTTGCGTTAATTTTCACTTCAACTTACCATTACTTCGAACGCGCGCTATCGTGAACACTTTAAAGCCTTTGCCAGCTCTTGTAAACACTATTAAATTAATGAACACTCTCGAAATGCTTCAGGCGTACTTTCGGTAACTTTCGACCATTATAATTGACTACTTGGGCTTGGTCAATCTTCGTTTAAACTTACCATTACTTCGAACGCGCGCCATCGTCAACACTTAAAAGCCTTTGCCAGCTCTTGTAAACATAAAATTAATGAACACTCTCGAAATACTTCAGGCGTACTTTCGGTAACTTTCGACCACTATCATTGACTACTTCGGCTTGGTCAATTCTTATTTAAACTTACCATTACTTCGAACGCGCGCCATCGTGAACACTTAAAAGCTTTTGCCAACTTGTAAACACTATAAAATTAATGAACACTCTCGCAATCCTTCGGGGGTAGTTTCGATAACTTTCGACCACTATCATTGACTACTTCGGCTTGTGTCAATCTTCATTTAAACTTACCATCACTTCGAACGCGCGCCATCCTTAACACTTAAACGCCTTTGCAAGCTCTTGTAAACACTATAAAATTAATGAACACGCTCGCAATCCTTCGGGGGTACTTTCGGTAACTTTCGAACACTATCATTGACTACTTCGGCTTGCTGATTACTTCGAACGCGCGCTGAAATGCTTTTACGAGCCTCAGCATAAGAAACCTCAGCATAAGAAAGGGGTGGGGATGCTCGTCCGAAATTTTGAATCAAACCCCTAAAGGAGACCGATCTGGGCGTGGCTTAAGCTTTTTTCGGACCACTAAAAGAGACCATGTTAAAACACAGGCAATTTATATATTTTTATATTTTTCGCGTGCAACCCTAAACGAGACCTTCACGGCTAAATATGATGGCGTTTTGCCCAGAATGTCTAGGCAAAAAAAAGAAAAAGAAACTGGGGGAAAATTGAATGGTTCACTCGATAGAAGCTTACTGTTCTGGTTTGCCTTAGATCCGCAATGGTTTTATTCGCTTTTAGTTCAATGGCTCTTCTGGTTGATATCGAATTTCGTGTCCGCTTATCTTCTTCTTCGGCTTACATGATCGCTCCTAAACCAGATCCAGTTCTCCTCGAAAGCAAGCGCATGAAATTCTTATGACAGTCACAAATCCTTGAAGGTACAAGGAATTCATCCCAAAAAATGCAAGTTCCAATGAAGGGGGAGGGAGGTTGCGCTGTCTGAAGTGTTTAGCTGACTTTCTTATAAAGATAATTTTAAATTTATTACAAAGTACGAATATAACTAAGCTCATTTAACAGCCGGTATTTACCATTGTCTATCCAATAATGTATATTTAAAAATTTCTGACTGAAATTGTAATTAATATAGTCATGAGTGTGCTAGCTAAGTAATACTAATAAATAAATGTAATACTTTGTGTTAATACTACATGATGTAAATTTAGTTCGTGCAAGCGAATGTGAACCTGAGTTTCAGATAAAGATAATTGAACCAAATAATATTCTGCTATTGTTGAATTTGTCACCCCTGTTCTGGTTGCCTTCGCTGACCTTCATCCGGAAAACGCGAAAATAACTGGGAAAATCTGCCGTATTATAAAAAATGGTGGCGTAAAAATTTTTCCCTTGTCCTCTCGAGTAGCCTGGGCATTAAAATTTTGAATACGCATAGTCCACCTCATTTGTGCAAGCCTCGTTGATAGGTGGAATTACGGCTCCTTTTTAAAAAGCGTACCACTTTGAGACCCAGCCTCCTGCCCAATTTAACACCAGGCCTTGTCCTCCTTTCTCAATCAAAGGTATTCACAACTGTGAAAAATGAATCATTAGGGGACATCACGCTATCGGATATTAAGGACGCGGCCGTGAATAATTTTAAAATAATAAACCTTATTCACCAAAGTGGTAGTGAATCAGTGTTGTACAAGATAATAACCTTGGTACTTGACGAGGCTGAGCCAATTAGAGCGGACGGGAATTAGTTGCCCGTAATAGAGTGTGTTGCAGTTTTCTAGCCTGCGTGGCCTCCCCTTTTTCCCTTCCTCTCTATCCCCTACCCCCTACCCCCTTCGACGCCTGCTACGCAGGCTACAGTTTTCCGGCGTTCAATTGAAACAAAGACGAGTTTCAATTTGAGGCTGAAATGAAATAGAAGAAAGAAAGAATGAAATAAACGCCCCCCATGTAAATAAACTTCCCGCTCTCGACTCAAAAACTGCTCTAGATAGTGACATACAGGGAATCCTCTTTTGAGCTCCCCAGGGGCTCATTTTTTCTAAGCACGTTTAAGGAAAAAAACCTAGGGACATGAAGTTGGAGATCGTGCAGTCAACCATCAAAAACAAATCGGAACTTCCACCACGTTAAGAAACAGTACAGGATCAATCTGTCTGAAGTGTTACATTTGTGATAAATTAATACAGTTTACCATTTAAGGGGTCTTAAAAGACGGCCGGGCTTAATAACTTTCTTCTCAAGGAAAGGGGGAGGGAGGAGGGGGGGGGGGGGTATAAGAGAGAGGGGGAGTAATAGATTTATGGTAGCTAAAGCAAAAAGTGTGAGCCTAGCCTTGTTTAGACTACGAATAGTACCTCCAGGGATCATAGAGTGAGGAAGAGACGAGAGGGCGAGTGAATATCATTTTCGTGCGATCTTACAGCCCCCGAAATGATCTCGACCCCGAGATGATCCCAATTAATTTTAGGAATGGAATGATGTTCTAGAACTATGGATCGAACAAAATGCACAACATTAAATTTTCACTAATAATCTTCACCTGCCTGCATTCTTTAATGACATTAATTTGGGATTACACTTTGAACTGGATTAAATGAAAATACTACACAAAGTCTAGTATATTTTTAGCAACACCATGAACTGCAACTGATAACATCAAGAAACATACCATTTTTTATTATAATATAGCCCGGGTTATGGAGAAAACTGCATGGATGTTAAATTCTAAAAATGATGTCAACATTGCATGTCTTGGATAGTGAATTTTAAAAATGGTGTTTTAACATTTCTGAGAAATTTATAATGATGTTGAAGATGCAAAAGACATAAAGGTGATTAGATGACAAAAGCACTAAAAATCACATAAACTGTAGTGAAATGTTAAATGCTTCTCAAGATTGTAAACGCTGCAACAGACTTGTAATAATTCCGTGACGGAATACCATTGATCAATTGGGGATCATTTCGGGTCGATTTGGGGATCATTTCGGGGTTGGGGATCATTTCGGGGTTGGGGATCATTTCGCGGTCGATTTGGGGATCATTTCGGGGTTGGGGATCATTTCGCGGTCGGGATCATTTCGGGGGCTGTACAGATCTCCCTCGTTCTCTCGCTCGCTCTACAATCCCTCAGAAAATAAGTGGGACTCTTTCGACTCTTGTTCGTATTCTAAGCCTGGTCCTTTTCTAACAAAAGAATAAATTAGTGGGTTATTTTCAGTAAAAACTGTAGCGCTGTGTGGATGAGGGAGTTAAAAAACAAACACAAAAATTAAGTTAATCATATAAGAAAGTAGCCTGAATTTCATCCGATTGCTTCGAGTCGTTTTCTCCTCTCAGCAACTGAGGGAGTTACTGAGGGAGTAATAACGACTTGAAGTAATCGGACGAAATTCAGGCTGATGAGAAAGCTATTGTTCTGGGTGAGTTTATTTGGGAAGTCCGTCTTTGGATTTTAACAACTGGATTTTTTCCGGAAAGGACAGTGGTTACGTATCTGGAATGAGTGTCCCTGGAATACGGATTTCCGAGCTACTTGCCTCCCCCTCCAACTTATCACTTCTCGCAGGGCTTTGTGGGAATTGTGTGTTTCCAAGATGGCGAGCTCGTTGAGCTCTTCAATGGAGGGCACGGGATTCAGTGACAGTGATATGAGTGCAGACGAAAGCTCATCGTCTGTAGCTCAAAGAGAAAAGAACCTCATAGCACGTCTAAAACAGGAAAATAGGGTTTTGAAAATGGAACTGGAAACTTGTAAGCTACGCTGCAAGCAATTGCAGGAAGAAAACAGGGCTCTTCGCCAAGCAAGCGTTTCAATTGTAAGTTGTGCGGTTATCAATATCCATTTCAGTTTACAGACGTAGGGCTTAGAGGGAAAAACCATATCGCTATAGTGAAATGTTCGTTAACTTTTTTTTCAATGACTTTGTTGGAGATTTGACCGACAGACTCGATCAAAGTTACGTCCAGAAAAACAGCTGACGTGACACAAAAAGGTGTGACTCGCAGATAAAAGAAAAAAAGGTTGTTGTTTGTATTTTATTTTTAGTGCCAATCTTAGCGTGAAATTGTAGGAATTTAGGCATATTGATTTGCGAAGGCAAATACTAAAACATGTCGCCCAGCGTTTGATTTTGTTTCGTTCAACTGGCAAGTTTACATACCGTTTCCAATTAGTAATTATTCTGAATTGTGTTCAGAATTCTTCCTTTACTTATGATAATTGGTTCTTAGGAGTTTTTAACATCGTTCAAATTTCAGGGTATGATACTAAGGACACTTACTAGCAACTGAAAAGAAAAACATTACAATACTGTTTGTGAATTTAACAGGGGAGAAATGTATGGAAAAGACAATCTTCAATGGTGTTACATGTGGACTATGAAATACATTTTTTGTTTAACATTATGATAGGCACTGCCAGTGGAAGGTGGTTGCCTTTGGCATGTAACTGGATTTGAAATTGTCTTGTGTTGGTGTTTTGTCAATACTTCATGTTCCTACAGAACCGGACAGAATTAACCTAACACTGAACGCGTTCATGTAACGCCAATGGAACGCAATTGGAACATAACAGGAAAGCAAAGGAAACCCCAAAATTTGTATGAACAAGAATGTGTTCCATGCCCAAAGAAAACATAGACAAACGATAATCCATTAGCCATTAGAAGACTAACGGATAACAGATAGCTAACAGCTTTTCTAATGCTCTAATGGTTTGTCCAAACGACTAACGATTTGTTCAAACGCTTTGACAACAGTTAACATTTGGTCCGTCTAATGTTTGCCTTTACTTGTAAGAGGATTGTGCAAATCACCAGTGATGAATTCGACGGAAGTCTTCATCTGGTCTTATCGATTTTCGGGCAAACTGAATGCAATACTCAACAGGTCCCGTGTTTCTCAGGGAATAACTTTTAGCACATCGATTGATAATAATTTCTTTGTGTTGAACATGTATCTCAATTGTCGACTCGGTTGCAGATTAGTCTGATAAAATGGAGATCAAAAGTCATGTATCTTGGCGCTTATTTCTTGAGCTTGTTGACATTTGAGCCGACTGCGATAAAGCATTGCTTGACAACCCAAATAAAAGCTTTGCTGTATATTATTGACGTCCAATAAAGTACCGTTGAAGTCATGCTGTTTGTCGAACAGACTTCTCACCAAGTCAACTTTTGCGCGAAAATATTTACGATCTGTTTCTTCTTTGTCGAGGAGACTTTTGATCCTAGGCAACAAAGTAGATCACGTTTCACTGATGTTCATTTCTGAGCATCAATGCAAATATGGGACGCAAAACAAATGTTTGCAGATTTTGTTCTTTAATAACCCAACCAGGTTTTTTTTGTAATTCCTAAAGTTTGTTTAACTGCAAGTGTATTTCATTTCCTGAAGCTTGTATATGGTTACCTGTTTGAGGAAATTTATGCTTTGAACACTCTTGACCTTTGGAGATTTTAGATGCCACCATATGAGAGTTCTTCAACCGATGCTAATCTTTCATGAATGGTCATGGTTTGGGTTACAAGGGGTTACAAAATAATTTTTCTAAAGCGACGGTGTTACAGACCCACGAAAAGACAGTTTCCGTTGGAACTTCTTCAACAGAGTATTTCAGGTAAAGATCGATGGATTGATCGCTAACAGATATGATTCACGTTCTAATGGGTCAACATAAGATGCTAACAAACTGACTAACACCTCTGTTGGACACAACTAGCAGTCTAATGGATATGGATGAGTTGTTAACGGATTGCCAAACACTTCTGACGATTTTCATCAATCTGTCTAACGGATAGCTAACGGTCTAGACCGTTGAACGGAATATCGTTAATGTACGTTTTCCCAAATAAGGCCACATTTATTAGAACACATTCCTTAGCAAAAGACCACTCTCCAAAGAACTGCGTCCAATTTTTTCGTTCCATTTTGCGTTTCAGAATTCAATGGGAACGCTAATGGAATGCTAAAGGAACGCAAAAAGAACGCCAAATAGAATTTAAAAAGAATGAAAAAAAGCGTTTGGCGATGCATTCTCTGTTAGGTTAACCCTTTAAGCCCCAGTATCCACATACAAATTCTCCAAACTGATCTCTATACATTTCCTTAAAGAATGAGTTGAGAGAATTTGATAATAGATCAAGGCATTTTCTCTTGTGTGATCATTTTATTAATTCTCATAACTTATCTCTTGACAATGTATGGATATTATTTGCAGAAATTTGATCTTGGTCACTATTGGGACTAAAGGGTTAATTCTGTCTGGTACTGTATCCAGCCTGCAGGGCAGGCGCTTGGAAGTATTTGGGGCAAGAAAGAATGGGGTGCATAAGGGGGAGATGCGTGGGAAGAGGGACCACCCACCTGAGAAGCCCATGAAAATTGTGCGGAAAATTCCTATTAGTTAAGAGGCTCCCAAGGGGATAAGTGTTTGCTTTAGGTGAGAAAAATGTCAATCAGAGAAAGCATGAGATTTGTTGTAACCATGTAGGGCATGGACAAGGCAGTGAAGGTTTTATATAGTTGGAGTATTCAAACAGTAATCACAAAGGAATGACTGCAGCCTATAAAAGCATCTTTGAACAGTATGTTTTCTGAAGTCTAGGTTTGTTTAGCAAGACATGTCTGCTCGAAAAATGGCTGCCACTTTGCGCGGTAAAATTATGGTCATTTTTCACATCTGTGATGTTGGTGTCTGTACAGTTGTGATTTTGTAATCTCAGAGAACATTATTTAGCTTTTTATAATACACAGCATGCATTCTTTAAAAAATATCCCTTTTTGACTCTGTTTTTTTGTACTTATTGCACCTTTTTTTAAAAGTGATTTAATGGTGTGTGTTTTAATGCTGTTTTTGTGCTGTGTGATTTAATGCTGTGTTGGTTTATTGCACCTTCACTGTATGAGTTAACGTAGCTCATCTTTATAACATATATATTTAGACCCATGGTATAAATGTACAATGCTTTGTCATGCTTTGTTTCTGCAAGGTCAATCGTTGTCTTTCCAAATTTTTGACAGATCACGCAGCGGCTGCCTGGTAGTTAGATAGGGGATGGGAAGTGATTTTCATGGGCCTCTCGGCTGGATTTAAAAATGACACAGCAGTCTTTCTTACCTCCTCTCTTCTCTCCCTTTTTTTGCCTCATTATTTTTCCTTCTGCTGGGTCATAAGTAGGCTTTATATTGTTGGGAAAAGTTTTTTTGGAAAGCTTTTAGGGTTTTAGGATCAGATGAAAGGAAAGGTAAGTAGGTAGTGGAACAAGGTTTTCACATGGGATTATTTGGGTCAAGGTTACATGGGTTTTTGCCTTTTTTCTGTGGCTTCCTTAATTGAATCGTGCTTCCATCCCTGCACAAATACGCTGCCAAAGTTGTCCTTGACCATTAAAACTGATGACATCAGAAGTGGTAGAAGTAGCTTGGATTGCACAAGCTGCTACTGGCGGTTCAGGGGTGAATAGCCTAGCACGCGAATGACGTCAAAGTGACTAATTTGCAATGTTTGTCTGAGTTTTGTCATTTTTCTCATTTTAATGACAAAAGGCAGACAAACAGGATTGGGTTTCTAATCTTTCCAGTCAGTTGAACTGCTGGTAATATTCATCACTTAAAGGCCAGCAATGTTCTTACCTGTATCAAGCACCTATCGGCAGTTTGTGGTCAATTTGTTTTATTGTTTATGTTGAATTTTATCTGTGGTTCCAATATTATAATTTATTTATATTTTTTCAACAAGTTATTGTACTTAACCGTGCAGGAGAACAAAGAAATAAATTTGAGCCAATTATAAGATTGAACCACAACATTTCATGACTTAACTTAATTTTTTTTACACCAAACAGCAAGCCAAAGCAGAGGAAGAAGAGGAGTTTATTTCCAACACCTTGCTGAAGAAAATTCAGTCACTGAAAAAAGAAAAAGAAACTCTGGCAATGAACTATGAACAGGAAGAAGAATTTCTCACCAACGATTTGTCAAGAAAATTAATGCAGGTACCTATTAGTTAAATTGCTGTATTCTAAACAGTATTACATTCCAAGCTTTGTTACTGTGGACCGTGTGTGTGTGTTTTCTTTGGGAGAATCCAAAATACATATTTGTGATGTCATAAAATATGAGTTGTTCACTACCAAAAGAGTAGAAGATATGAAAAAGGAATATTCGCCAGGACAATTTCACATCCTTGTGCTCATCATGATGAGAAAAATAAAACAAAGGAAACAACAGCAAACTGATCCTCTCTGCAATAATAAGAAGAAAAAGTAACATCAAATACATATAAAATCCAAAATATACAATGTACCAATTGATATGTATGCACACCTATTGGCAGAGTGCTCAAATTCAAAATATATATTTTGGTTTGAAACACATATGGTTCCTCGAGCTCGAATGGGCTTTGAGTCAATAGCCCATGAGGCTGAAGGCCAAATAGGCTATTGACTCAGAGGCCATGAGGGCGAGAGGAATAATACAATTATTGTTATTGTGATAGTAAAATCGAACTAGTTCGTGAAAAATATCGAGAATAAAAAATTTTAAGCTAGTTAAAAGCTAGCCTTTAAGCTCGCGGTTTTTGCTTCGAGGGGGCTATAACATATAACCTAGTAGTAGCTCAACCAATCAGAATGCAGCATTGATAATAGACCACTAGTTGGATTTTACTAAAACAAAATAGATTACATGTTAGGATCTTCAAATTATAAGAATTTGAAACTGAAGCTGATAAATATTCTTTCTGTTAACATGGACAAGCAGGTGATATTAAGTACAAAAATGGCAAGTAAAAAACATTTAAAAACATTCAATGAACTCATTTAAAGTGATGGCAAACATGGAAATGACATGTACTAATGATAATATGGTGCCATCAACATAAGTTCACTTACCGGTAAGTTAGAAGGTCATTCATGTATGTCATTCATGTACTGTACAGTTTTATTCAGAAAACTGCTTGTCAAAATCACTTTTTTCAATTCCTACCAAGCTCTGCCAGTTAGTAAAATGAAGATAAAACACAGTATCATGTTTTAATGTTGTTTTTGTTCTGTTTAACTTGCGTAGCATTGTATAACCTTCATAACTTGTTTAATAAGAACCTGATTACCCTAATTTTCCAGTTAGCACCATTTTTATCACAACCTTTTTAGCCTAGCTTGGAAAAACTTAGGATCTGATAATGTGGGCTTTTACTGTAGTACACAAGATAATTCATTCTAAAAACGAAAGTTTTATTGTGGTGTCATTTGTCTTTTTTTAGCTACGCCAAGAAAAAATTCAGCTGGAGCAAACCCTAGAGCAAGAGCAAGAATATCAAGTCAACAAATTGATGAGAAAAATTGACAAACTGGAATCAGATGTCACTTCAAAGCAGACGACCTTAGAACAGGTAATGAATGTCCTGTATGTGTCAGCTGCACTGATTACTAATCTAATTTATTATTGTATTTTATTATCACTGCATACTGTCTCATCACCACATTGTGGCAGACTATCCAACCATCCTGATCTTGTTGGGATTCTCTTAATTTTGCTTGAAAATCCCGAATCCTGACCGGTATGCAGTTGGATAGGAAAAGTCCCAATTTTGACAGGGCTCCAGCGGCTCCCTCCGGCGGCTGATTGCTGCCTGCCTTGTCTCCTTCTTTAGTTCTAACCGCCAAGGTCAAATATTCATCTCGCAAAATAGCGCTTAAAACAGCACGGGAAGGCGAAAAAAACATGACACATGACTCAGTTGTCATTTTCTTCAAACTTTTATTGAAAAATTTGCTTTAAATTCTGCATTTTGGAACAAATTATAGCCACCATATTTTTCATATGTATTTCTTAATCTATAAATAACAAAAGATCGTCGCTCAGATTTCAATCAACAACGGCCCCCACTAACAGAGGGTGGTCTGCCTGTGTTCTGAGTATGGTTTTCCGCTGGCTGAGGAACCAAAGAAGTGGAAAACGTTTTTCTCACACACGGCTTGGAGTATGGGTTCGAGTGCAAGGGGGGACTTCAGGTCACATTGCATTTCAGAGTTCAGTTGTTTTTGTTGCCTTCCACCACTGCCTGACCTTCCCCACCCACCCACCCACCCTCCATCTGTTTTTTGGTTTGTCGGTTTTCAAGTAGTGCCTTAGTTCCAGTTATTCTTGTATGTTAATCTATTGTATCCAGGCTCAGTTTCAGCTGTTTTGTTAGCTCTCTTTAATAAAGGTCGGGCTGCAAGGTCGGCTTGGCATGGCTCCCAGTTTTATGTGAGAACAGTACTGAATTATTCAAAATTAATAGAACCTCATCAGCACCTTTACATGGTACCATTATTTGCATAGTCACACAATCTAATTTGGGATTTTAATTGAATGCTCAAGTTTGGCACTTCTCCATGTGATATAGTTAGGTTGTGGAGTTACAGTTTGTATGTCTCCATTGAAATAATTGGAAATTATTACCTTGCCCCCCCCCCCCCCCCCCCACCCCCTCTCCTGGAAAAATAGGTTGTTTATCTCAAAGTGAACTTAGCATTTCATCTAGTTTACCATCTTTCCATTCAAAAACTCACTGGAAGCAAACAGAACATTACACCTGATTAAAAACCCCAATTGGCAGAAGGCAATCAGGTGGCTATTTTTTTTTTACGTGGATTTGAATTCATGATTTGAATTAAGGACAACCAAGAACAAATCTATATAGTGGTCGGAGTGGGACTTGAATCGGGGATACTGACTGCTTGTGAAGGCCGCACTGTGATATTATTTTAATTCTTTTTTTTAGCTGAGGAAAGAAAAAGTGGATCTTGAGAATACTTTAGAACAAGAGCAGGAGTTATTAGTCAACAGGCTGTGGAAAAGAATGGACAGACTGGAAGCAGAGAAGAGGTGGGTTGAACTCTTTACACTCATTTTGCCCCCAAGTAATTTCACCCCAGATACTTGGCCCCCTACTGTAGAGTCAGGAATTTTGTATTTGAAGTACACTTGTTTTGGTTTATAGCTTGTAGAATGACGAATAGTAAATTTAAAGTGCACTTGCTCAGTTTTATGTTGTATAGAACTAGGAATATTGTATTTGGAGCATGCTAAATGACTCGAAAATAGGGGACGAAATGACTGGTGACCCGTTGAACTGACTGCATTCTGCATTTTCCCTTCCCTATAATTGTTTTTTTATTCTTCTGCTTCCCTTCCGCTTCTGGTCACAAAATATTGATATACAGGCAAAGAAAACCTAAAAAATAAACTGCTTTCACAAATAGACCTATTCGGCAAACCCAATGTTGTACCCAATTCAAACTCTTTGGGAATAAAACGTTTTGTTTCCGGAATTTGCATATCATTTAAATGCGAATGCCACAATGTAATGCAAATACAATACACAAAGAATCTTAACCCTGGGAGATTGGAATTGGGTACAACATTGAGTTAGCTGAATAGGTCTATTTAAAAGTTGGTCAAAACCTTGGCAGTTCATAGTTTTTGGTGGCATTCATGAATAAGAAAAACATGTTTTTGCTACACAAGTGTAATATTTCCTCACTGTAGCTAGCAGTGCAGGTATAGAAGCAGTAGAATTTATGGACAACTCAAAGGGGCCTTGCCTGTTATACCCTGAACTCAACAAACTTTTTGCGCTTTCTACTATTTCCTTTGTTCCTCTACTTTCTAAATAAAAGATGGTGACTACCTGCATGGGAAATACGTGTACTAAGCGATCGTTCTTTCGCATCGCAGACTATAGTAAAGATGTTACAGTGCAGTTATTTATTGTAAATTTTTTCTGCTGCCTGTCAGAATGCTACAAGAGAAGCTTGAGGAACCTATCTCTGAGCCACCCTCTCCCAGACGGTTTCAAGATGGAGAGGATGCTGTGGGTGATCTGGCCTCACATATCACATCACTGAGAGAAGAGATTCGCAAACTCAGACAGCAACTTGCCAAATCTGAAGCTGATTGTAAGTAACATCAGGCCTTTTCGCCTGAAGGCAATAGACCTATTTAGCTTGTATACTTTTTGTTTTCCCAATTCAGACCACGTGATGTTCTCCAGGAAAACCACAAATTAGTTCTAGGCCACTGTATGCCTACATATTCACGTGGATGCGCGTGCATAAGACGACAGTTGAAAGAAACAGTTCTCAGGGGTACCATTACGTGGTCTGAAATGAGAAAACAAAACATACAAGCAAAACAGGTTTATTCACTAGCACTTAAGACGATTCGCCCGATGTGTATTTGTTGTTTGTTAAGCCTGAAAAAAGGGATAATTGTGATAAGACAGTGACTGCACATGAGGAATCCAAGCTTAACTAAAATAACATCTCTAATAATTATGTTTACCGTTTTGTAGAGTGTTAAATGTCATCAGGCGAATCGATTTAAGTCCGGGCGAAACAAATCTTGTAAGTGATATCTATGTGCAAATTCTCTTACATGCATAACTTCTCTGAAGATGCTTTTTATGAAACAGTACCATTAAAAGAGTCGCTATCCTATGCGGGCCTATGTACTCGAATCCAGAATTTGTCACCAAGAATCAAGTAGGGAAATGATGCACGCGAGACCGAGGAAATATCTCGACGTTTTGCTTGATACAATTTGTTTGGGTAAATGGCCTAACTTTAAAAACATAAGAAAGTACAGAATCTATAGTCGTTGTACTGAAGAAACTCAAGGGTCAAACAAATACACCTTTTGAAAGTGTGATTTACAATAATGTAGCTGTTGCGTTATGGTACGATTAACCGTACCTGTAAATTACTGTACGCTTGTAAAAGGGTTATTGAATTGAGCCTACGTTGCACGGAAACGAGTAACGAGTTAACTTGTATGGAAACGACTTGTATCAAAGTTGTTTCGCCGAAACAACTTTGTATCGAAACGACCTAACCCGTGGTAGCCAATGGACTTGTATCGAAACGATCTGATAACTTACAAAAAAATGTGTCATTACAGGTTGATAGTTCTGTCTCGGTTTCTGCTCAGAGGGTGTAAGAGTAAACTCGAGAATGAACAGCAAGTCATAGTAAGAGACAGTAAGGGAATGAATAAACTTTTTTTTTGTTTATTTCCTTTGTTTCTATCCTCTGGACCTCACTTTCAGGATGAACTTTAATACAGTAAACACCCGCATATAAGAACAAATGGATTAAAACCACCAGGCTGAAATTTGACCAATAGAGTACCATTTTTATAAGAACAAGATCAGCCTGAAAATTGTAACATGTTCTTATAAAATGGAAAAAGTGTCATAATTACAAAACATGTAAGTTTATGTTTGCTGTCAGAATAATTATTTATTTTATTCTCCTAAAATATGCTAAATATACATGTAGCATTTCTTTTGGATAGTATTACTAAATAAAAAGTTAAGAACATTTTAAGAACATTTTGAGGCTGATTTGTCATTAAGCACCCGATAAATAAGAACTCAATCAGCCTGACCTCCGAAATCGTGTGTTCTTATATACAGGTGTTTACTGTACGGTGGAATCCTGAAACTCCTCCAAAAAAGGTCCAGATATTCGAAAAATCGGGTGGGGTGGGGGGAATTACAATGTTTTGCTGGCAAATTGAAATCAAATTTGGTTTGCACTATCCGATTGTTCGAGAAATGGAGTCTTTCCTGTATAACGAAATTGGGCTGATGTTCCTTGACAAAGAATACAGACTCGAAAACTTAACCGTGTTCTTTCTCACGTGGATGTGTCTTCCTGTTGATATTTGATGCTTAAGTAAAACAAGATGAAAGCAATATATTAAGAGACATGTCACGTGCAACTAAAGAACTCAAGTCTTGATATTCTTCCTTGTCTAATTATTTCGGTTTTCAGTTGTACAAACATACATAAATTCAAACAGTGTGATTTTTTCTTTCGCCCCTGACTATCCCGTTCGCCAGCCCAGGATCTTAGAGGATGATGTTTATTTATTTTCAAACATGATTTTAAAACAAGTTGCTTCTCTAAATCTCATTACGTCGAGGGAAGTAAAGGAAAATCCGGCGGCCAGGGTTATTAATTTACGTTAAATGGATGTGTATAAGCAGGTTGATTGAATTAGACTTTGTGGCACTTGACTCCGTGGCGCAATGGTAGCGCGTCTGACTCCAGATCAGAAGGCTGCGTGTTCGACTCACGTCGGGGTCATGGTTTGTTTTCCTTTTTCTCCTCCATTTGTTTTAAAAAGATATTTTTATACTTGTCGAGTCTTCAGTTTACCTCGTGGTCACGGCGGTTAATTTGTTCTGTTGCTCTCCCTCTTGTTTTTCCACTCCTTGTCCCTTCCTCCAAATCAAACTCCTTCTCGGGGTAAAGCAAAACAAGGTCAAACTTTTAAATTAGTTTTAAGGAAAAAGAAAGGTTTGATTTACTGTTAGTGGTAAGTGGTTGGACATGACTAAAAATCGAATTACAGTAGGCTGAATGCTTGAAAAAGCAGGAAATGGTGAAATACCAATGACTTGCGTGTAAAGAGCCCACTAAAAAGCGACGCAAATGACCATTATTTAAGTCACGGAAAGTTAGAAGAGAAACAAGAGAGATTGCTTTATTCCGGCTATAGTTTGTTTTGCATATGCTGCAATGTAGTATCTTAAACTGAGGGTACACGACATTAAGTGATGTTTTTGACACAAAATACCAGGAACTTTCTTTGTCTGCTTAGTGGACTTTCCTGACCTTTTGCGGTGACCAGAAGGGAAATATTTGTCACATGATTTATTACGCGGATCCTGATGAGCCTATATATTCTCCACACCGTACTTCATACCTTTCCTGTAGTACATGTACTGACGAGGAGACTTTCAGTGTTGATCAATCAAGTCCTTTGTTACTTTGTGATAAGTTCGTTTGTTGTGATGACGTTTTAGTTTGATTAACTTTACGATTTTCACGTTCGCCCATAATGCAGTTTGTTTTCTTCACAAAAGTTTGCCGGCATAAGTAATATTTTCAGTTTTACTTGGGACGAACAATCCTGCCTTGAGAAATTGAAAATAAAACTCTTAGGACATCTATATCCAATGGAACAAAGTTTGTAGATCTGTGATATCACGGGAAGAAAAACTCGGGGGAAGTGGCCGTTCATAGAAGCCTCACTTATCATGGATTTAGGTACTAGTTTAGGCTAATCTCCACACGATCTCCATCTCTTTAGATTGTGAAAAAATGGAGGCGTATGCAAAGGAGGAACGTCAGGTCAAGGAAGAAAATATCAGATTACAAAGAAAACTGCTTCGGGAGATGGAGAGAAGAGAGGCGCTCAGTAGACAACTATCAGAGAGCGAATCCAGTTTGGAGATGGATGATGAGAGGTAAGCGTAGAATGGACATATTTTGCACGTTCTTTACTTCAAAAATGGTGGAGGACTACCGTTACAAACACCTGTATGTGAGAAATAGTTCCCCTGTAAAGAATGTAGGATATGAAATGGTCTGGTCTCTAGGCTAAGGAAAAAAAAGATATTTTATGGTTAAAGCTGTACGTGACGTGAGAAACAAGTCGGTAAAAGTAGGCTGTTTCAAATGATGAAAAGTTTAAAAAAAAATTGAAAAAATCTTCTTTTTTTACCCTCGGCAGTATTTATAGCACTGATGCTAGTGGGCCTAGAAAATGTCTTAAAACAAAAAATTCAGATTAAACTTAACAGGGCCGGTTAAGAATCCCAACTGGCCGGAGGCAAACCAGTTAGCTATCTACAAGCGCGGTCGAGCATTTGAACTGGGGACTACCGAGAACAAATCCAGCTGGGACTTGAACTAGAGACGGGACTTTAACTAGGGGCAATGGCAAGTCCAGTGCTCTAACCACTCGGCCACGCTGCCTCCTCAATGAACTATTTGGAAGGCTGAATAGTTGAAGCCGCAACACTACGAGCAGAGATAGTACAGACGTAAGAAAGGATCAACGACAACTAAAAACTCACTGAAATCGCCTTGTAGTTATTAAAGCGAAAATCGTGAAATCTATAATGATGATCACTCTTGATTGACGGGGATGACACAACCGATCTGCTCTCTCTAGGGTTCGCACGCTTCTTGAAATTCCTTGAAAGTCCTTGATTTTTAATGCGTTGAAAGGTGTTGAAAATTGCAGTCGGTGCTGGAAAGTCCTTGAATTTTGGTGCTAACTTCATCCAACCCGGTTCTCAAGTGCCTAAAAGGAGCAAACACAGAAAGACCTTCAGGATAAAAATTAAAATTGCAGTCATGTTGTGGAAGAACTAAAAAACACACAGACTCAAGACTCTTTTTTGCACTGAATGGAATCCCTGAAAAATGGGAAATGTTTCCTTGAAAGTCCTTGAAAAGTCCTTAAATTTTTTGCTCAAAAATGGGTACGAACCCTGACACTATTCAATATGCGATAATCAGGCTAAATTCATGTGACCTTATCTAGGTTTTACGATCAAACTATAATCATCCTTAGTTGAATTTGGAAAGATTAGATGAAAGACAAAATTAACTCTACTCGTTTTTAGCTTTTGATCATAATTTTGGGATCAAATGATGGGCATGATGATATTTATTATGAGGGATTCGAAAATAGAGAATGTACCTTTCCGTAGGCACTTCAACGAGATGACCTCCCATGGTTCGGCGCACCGGGACCGTACATCATCCAGTCCCCTCCCACTGACTGCCAACAGACCCATATCACCAGCCTATGGTTTTACTCCGCCGTCACCGCGCTTACCCAGATATCCATCCAATGAGAGGCTGAGTGGGTCCCATTCCTCTGCGAGCTCATCTCCGCCGACTCACTCATTACAAGTAAGACTATTTATATTTGGATACTTGCATGTAAATTTTGGAAATGCAGAAAAATAGCTGTAATATTGCGGCGTCCAACGCTTTAGACGTTTTGAAAGCCTAATTTAGGAAAGAAACGGGCTTCACCAACGACGCGACAATTAAGTAAACTCAACCAAACGAAGTATTTGCCCCTTATAAGTTTTTTTTTTGAAATGCAAAAACAATTGAGCCTAAAAAACTCAAATCAAGCGCAGTTTCTCTTGTTTGAGTCGGTACTCGTTACCTCGAAATTTCGATAATACCTAACTTGGTGTTGCTTCTTTCATTCCAACTTATCAGCATTTAATGGTTGGAAATTATTGCTAGACTTCTTTTATACCCTGGAATGGTTTGCTGAAATGCATTTAGTGTTCGTCAAAAGAGATTAATTTCGGTTTCCGGCAAACTGCCCACCTAGCCCTCCCCTAAGCCATCATTTTGCCGTAAGAGAGAAGTAAGTGCTAATGTTAGCTTAGGGGAGGGGTAGATGGGCAGTAATTGATCTAAGAGACATTTAGATTCGAGGACGAGAACGTCTCCGAAGACAAGATTTGCCTGAGAGTTTTTTCGTGTACTTTCAAAAAATAGACATCTCCGGAAAGCTTTATTTCACCCTTCTTCACTAGAAAAGTTAGCACTGTTATCTTTAGTGAAGGAGGTTAAGCCCTTTCCCGATCGCAAAATGATAAAACCCTTAGTAGAATGACGACGACTATCACGTTTTCCCGCCAAAATGAAGCTGGTTTACGCAAGCGCATTACTTAGTGCTGAGAAAATCTCGTACTAGTAGTCCTCCTCGTCTTAGAATCTAAAGGTCTCTAATTCGTTATTTCCGAAATGGCGGAAGGAACTGAAAATTTGCGTGACCAGCTGTGACACACAGACTTTGTTTTGCGTTACAAACTCACGCAATCTCATATTTCCTTTGTCACAGAGAGGGCAGCGAACTTACTCCTCCTCCAGTGCAACGCCCCACCGACCAAGGCCTTCATCAGGATCATAATCCACAAACGACTTTGCTGGTATGGACTGATATGAACTTGAACTGTTCAGTGCGGATCACAAGAATCCCAGACTACATTAATAGTATACTAATATACTAAGTGGTGTTGACCTAGGGATAAAACATGGTGTTTTATTGTAGCAAGGTCTTCAGGTGTTAAAAGTCATTGATTTACTAAAAGGTAAACGGTAAAAAGAGCTTTTATGTTAATGGCCGCTGCCATCATCCTTGAATGAATTACGGATATAAACGAGGCAATTAAAAGGCAAATAATAAGGGGACAAAGTCTTAAGCAGTTAAGCATGGTTTTTTAAAGCCGTTTATCTAAGCTGTTACGATGGGTGTGTCGTTTTGAAACTTTTGTAAGTTTTAGTTTGGGCTTTGAAATGTCTGTGTTAACCAATAGCTTGCTGGAGGTACTTGAGGGCATTCTATATCCCTATAATCTTGAAATAAAAAGAAAACATAAAAAAAGAAAGTGTTAGAAAGGGAAAAGTATGTGCCAAATATACAAAATGAATGTCGGTTTTTTTTTGTTCATTCGTTTTGCAAAGAATTTTTTGCTGTGGCAGTAGTTTCTTTTGGTGATGTGACCATTCCTAAACCTGGGCCCTGACTACAGAAATAAATCAGTAAATAGCCACACAAATGACCATCGTACAGGGTTAGTACTAAAGCTGAAGCAAATCAAAAATACTTGGATACTTGGATACTTTAACTCAAAAAATTCAGCAATGCACATTCTACAGATTACTCCAAGCTATCCATTCTGTTCTTCTCCATTCAAATTTATTTTTTTCTTACAGATGGGTTTGCATTTTTTGCCAGGCTCTCTCAATATAAGATCAAATGTTATGAGTGCATTTAATATTTCGACGGCATCGTACCCCTTAATGTTAATTAGGGCGGTGGCTGTTGATTAAATGCGTTCACAATTGAGCAGAGTAGAAAAGGTTCTATTTTTAATATTTGTTTCTTTCGTATTATCATTACGCGAGGGTTGACGTTTTGTAATTGAAAATTTTTCACTAAGATGAATAGACTGAACTGAAGTAATCAGAAACACAGGCTCTTTCTTCTGCGCAGTGAGGTCCTCAGCCTCGTTCCCAGACGCCCTCGGCGATTTCGTATGTGACGTCACCTGTCTATCTTGTCGGAAAAATTCACGCCAGGCGTTCGATCCCAAGCCTCCTCTGCTCACTCGGATAGCGCGAACTGGCCTGGTGACGAGGCTGTGAAGTCCTAAGGTGGATGTCAAACCGCGTCAAGTTGAGATGCCCTGTGGTTTTCATTTTTCTCATTTAGATAACTATTGTATTTCGACCCTCCCTTCCGCAAACTGCCCGTTTTTTCTTTCTTTTTCCTTTTGTTTACTTATTTTTTGGTGAGACGGGCCTTTTTCTTAGCGAGAGTCGTTGACATTTCAACTTATACCTCCGCACGTTAAGCAGCGTGATATTTACCTTGTAAAAATGCTTTGGTGTTGTAAAGTTAATTTCTTTGGGTGACTTTTGACCACAAGGTGTTATTTTTTCTGGCAACAATCCCAATGAGATGTAAATACTGGAGCTTAATTCTAAGAAATATATTGATTTCATTGTTTAAATTTAAGTACTAAACTGTGAGCGAAAATCAATGTGTCACACAATATGCAAGTTTTGCACAATGTTAAAGTTGTCATTTCGTTGACCGTTACCAAGTGTAGCAAGAGGTTAACGTTAATTTAAAACTAATAGATAAATAAATGGTTAATTATTCAATTAAAAGACTACAACACGAAGGATAAAGTTTAGATTTGCATCATCACCACAGGTTTAAGAACAGATAGCAGCCATTCAAACCCAAATAATTTAGTGAGGACAAACTTGGATGACAAGTGCCTGAACCAGATTTCTAAGCCACGAGTGTGTGCACCATCAAAACGATGTTTCCACGAATACTGCTGTTTACTGGTTCATGTCCTTGCTATCTAATATCTTAGTTTTAGTCTAACTCATGCAGTAGGCGAGTCTTTGAAGACGCTATTGGTTACGTGGAGACGCCATGGTGTTTCAAATCGGAATCAGCTTCGAAAGTTGAGAAACTGCTGGACAAATTTAGTATCATACTCAGTGTTTACCGAGTTCTTAACAGTGTCAAAGTGAAAACGGTAAAAAATCCAATTTTCATTTTGTAAAATACATAGAAGTAAATACTGAGTTATGTGCAAAATTTCTGCCAAAAGCTTTTATTTGAATGTTAAAGAAAAATCAGCACTTCCAGGGAGGCAAAATACTAATGCCAAGTAACGAAATCATGTAAATTTCCCTGTTTAGAAATGGCTAATTGTGCTACGTTCTTTCAATTTTCGAAGTTGGCGTTACAGTTATATGAGAAAATGCTAACCATACCCTCATGTGCTAATGAGCCAAGTATTGCAAACAAAGATTCGCTTACAGAACTGAGTTTTATTTGTACTTAAAAGTAATGAGAAGTAAAAAAATAATGCAATTGATTGTTTTTCATATTATTTATAGTTATTGAATGATTCTGAACGATAATTTTTTTTGTAATTTTGTGGTACTGTTTCATTTTCATTCGTTTGCAACTCTTGTTCCTGGTAATGGTGAACGGCCTGTAGGTTTTTCTCTTTCGAGGCTTGACTTCTTACCATCGAAACAAATCTTTTTATGCTTGAATTTTGTGGCCGTGATAATTACTTGTACTCACTGAGTACTGCATAGTTTTCAAACTAGGCAAAAGCATTATTTTGCCAGAGCTATTTAAGATGGTGTATTATTTTCTCTTCGGACCGAACCTAAAACAAGGCTGAAAGCTATTTCGTTAATGCGGTTTTTGAATTGTTCCCTTCACAAGAGCCGGGTTATGATTTTGGTTGACTGCGAAAGCTTTTTTGATGTCCAGTTCAAGTCATTCTTCTAGGTTTCTGTTAGGTGTTATGTTTTTTGCCCGTCTTTTTTGGTTTTGTTTTGTTGTTTTTTGTTTGTTTGTTTGTTTGTTATTGCTTTTTTTTGTTAAGTATTTGGTTTGTGCGAACAGGCTAAATTGTTTGGGGGTATCGCAAGACCATCTCGGAGCCGGCGAAAAAAAAAATCGTGGGCTCGCTCTGGCGGCTCTGCCTACAAATTACAAGTGAAATATCCTAAACAAGCCTGTTTACCCAAAGCAATGAGATGTTTTAAGCTTTATTCAGTCAATCCACTGAACCAATCTTAACTCGAACTAAATGCACGTAGCTCGGGAAAACGTTCTGGAGAAAGCCGCTAGTGGTTTTAGTTTAATAACCTGTTCTGATTCTCTCTCCTCCGCAGCCGAGGCCTCTTTGTGTCGAAGGGGGGCTGGGGAGAAGGAAAAAGGAAATCGTGTGGGGGACGATGGGAAGGGGAAAGACAGGAAGTTAGGGATACCAAGCGGGAGCCTGTGCGGTGGAGAGAGGTTCTGATTGGTGTAAACATGGCGTGAAGGGTTTAAGCCAATCACAGTTTGCAGCTCTGTTCGAAAAAGCAAATTACGAGATGGGTTTTCCTGTGATTGGTTCAGTAAATTGTTACGCACCACGAAAAGAGCTTCTTTAGTGTTGTTTAAGCTACTTTAGTTTAGTGTTGTCGTATAAAATTGTATTGAGTAGATTTGTTAAGGTGAATTAAAAATTTAAATCCTCATTTGTCTTCTGCTTGTTGAGTAATTAGAAAGTCTCAGAATCACATACGGCAAACGGCAGTCGTGAGGTTCAAAGTAGGAAGTGTAGGAAAAGAGCAGATGAAAACTTCAAAATAATTCTTGTTGATGAAGCTCACTAGATGTGAAACTACTAATTTTTGTGAAGATTTAATGAACGGTAAGTAAAGGTCACGTGGTACAAATGTACGTTTGGCGTTTGCCGTGAACATGATTCTAAATATCTCTATCATCATTATCTGCCATGTCATTGTCAATTTCACATAGTTAAGATGACCTCAGCAAGACATCATTTATTCATACGTACTGGATACTACCAGTGCAGCATGCATTGCCATGTTGTCACAAAACGTTGAGTGCCCCGTATGCTCCATCCTTGGAGACGCAGGGGCAGCTAAACGGGACGATAGAATGTTCGTGGTGAAAGGTTACTATACGAACATTCTATCGCCCCGACTAGCCGCCCCTGGGTCTTCGAGGATGCGTATGCTCTTAACGGCGAACATTGGATACCAGGCCCCTGATGTTCAAACGTTGGATAGCGTTATCCACCAGAGAAATCACTATCCAGCGAACTGTTTATCCAGCGGATACGGCGGATACGCCTTTTGGAAACCAATTGCGTTAATCACTGGATAGCATTTTGTACGACCGGGGCGAGAGGAAAACAAATATTATTATTACAGTATCAGTGGTTGTGCGATGCCGTCAGTGTCAACCAGTTATCACTTCTTATGCCGAGTGGTGGTCAATTTTGTGTAAACATACTTGCAAAAAAAAAAAAAGAACCAGTGGTACCCCCCTTCTTCCTTCAGTTTGACACCCTCCTCCTCCTTCGCCCCCTGTACCTCGGCTTCCGTGCCAGGATCTTAGCGTTCTTTTTCGTTGGAACTCTTTTTTGCGTTGAAGAAAGCTGTTTCACCGCCAGTTTTTCCTCAACGCAATTCCTTCGCTCTGAGGAAGACTGAGCTAGTATTTGAAAGAACAAGAGTTTGAACGCACTGGCTTCATTACATGCAGTCAAAAATGAATTATCTTGTGAATAAAGTTTTCTCTTGGGAAGCGTTGTTTACCCACAAGAAATCATGCAAATTAACTTCTTTAAAGACTGAGCTGTCAGAAAAAACTGAAAAAGGGAAACTTGCGTTGTAGGAGAAGGCAAAAATATTTAGTCTTCTTGTTACAATTGAGTGACTATTTTTGACGCTGTAGGAAAATTCGATGACGCATTGCCGCGCTTGCATGAATGTTTACAATTTTAATTATTTTAAAATGAAATTTGAATGCCTTATTTAAGTTTTTCAATTATCTCTGTGTCAATAACTCGCTTAATTGATAAAGTGCTAATCAGAGAACAGCACTCAACAAACTGACTTAACTGCAAAGTTCACTTTCGTTTTCATCTACTGCACGATTCATCTGGTCGATCGATAACTGCCTTTTCTTTCAGTTTTACTGGTATATATTGGTGATCCAGCGGTCTTGAAGACTGGTATTGTAATAATAGTTAATCCTTTATTAAATGGATCGGCTTATTCCTGTCGTTGCTATGGTGATATATAATGGAAAGGATTTCACTAAAGGCTTAGTAGCTTGATCTTATTATTAAGTGCGTCTCGAATACGTGCAAAAAGTATGAACTGCTGCAGAAAAAAGCTCCCAGATGACCTGGTGAAACGAACGTGGGCTGCAGCAAAATATGGCTTTCGGTCTAAATTGATTGTGATAGAATTAACCTCATCGGTTGAAGTTTTAAAAACTTTAAAGTAGCCAACACTTCAAGTCATTTTGCGAACTCTATATGGCAACAAAAGCAGCGAGCAGCGAAAAATCCAAAACTATTCTGCCATCCATCAGCGAAGACAAGCTTGATGATAACCTGACATCACCAAGAGATTCCAAACCAAAGAGTTCTTCGAAACGAAGAGATCTTGTAAACTCGGCAGACCCGGAGGTTGCGGTTTCCAGTGAGGAGCAGGGTAGAAAAGCACCCGGTAAAAAGGAAGCTGTTACTGAAGAGCCCGGAAAAGAAAGGCTGTCGTCCAGTAATCGAAGAAGAATAGCAAGGCGAAGTTCTCTACAAACCGGACTTTTAAATTGTACAGACTCCAAGACAGAGATGGCTAGAGAAGGTCTGAAAACGCCGAGACGAACTTCTAAAAAGAAAATTCAAGTTGTCAAACCTCCCTCTCCAGATATCATCGATCTAAGTAACGAAAAAGTAGTACGAGAGTTAATGCTACGATTGTTTGAGACTTTAAGGTTAGCAGAGACAGATACACAGGGGAGGGCTTCAATGGAACAAGAAGACTGGAAAATGATGAATAAAACCAAAGACAACGAAGCACGCTTACACACTGACTTTGAAACCACGACGAAATTCCATCAGCAGAATGTTATTAAGTTTCCAAAACTTTCCAGATCCACATCGCACTTAGAGGTGTTTTATTCGAAACCTCTGAGTTGGCAATGCTTAAAAAATGGTCAAACACAACGGCGTAAGAGGTCTACGAATTATTATGCCTTTCGAGAGAGCTTCACCAAGTCGTACCGGGACGAGAGAAAGGAAATGTATAACCACGGACAGCTTAGTCAAATGATTTGGAACTGCGGTTTCATTGCACCCATTAGCACCTCTAGAACAATGTTGCGTAATAGAGGATTTAGCTTTCCGTTATTGATGAGACACAGCAATGCAATTGTCTCCCCGAGGCTGCTTAAAACGGCACATGAATCTCGCAAATCTGTCACGTTTGCTGTGTAACAGTGAGTGTTGGCGCGAGCCGGGGCGCGAGCCATGTTAGCGAGGAACAGGATGACCCTCATAAATGGTTCTGCATCATTCCTATTGCGATCAGTTTATTAATCTATTTCTTTATATTAAAGGTTCAATAAATGCGTGTGAAGTTTGATTTGCGTAATAAATTGTCAATTTTTTTTCTATTTATGATCATCCCTCATGTTGGCCCGCAGCCGCAACCGTCTGGGCCGGGTTGTTCAAAGCTGGGTTAAGATAACCCAGGGGTTAGTGCAAAATTTCAATTCAGATGAAAGCTTAAAAAGTAAATCCAGTTTAATTATTTTTGCCAGCAAGTTGATGATTGGATGCTCTTAAAAATAACAGAGAAAATTATTCAGAAAATGTCTTTGAGCAAAAGAAAAAGAAACCTGGGTTAACCCCTAGGTCAAGCGTTAATGGGCCTTCGAACAACTCGGCCCAGACGGTGTTTTCCCAGGCCCTCTCGGTCAATTCGCTTTGGCGCTTGGACCACGTGATTCGAAACGCTTTGGCCGCGCGGAATAATGAGGCCCGCTCTAGCCTTTGCTCCAGCCTCAGCTCATTTTGGGGGCTCTGAAAATGGCCTTTTTAGTAGAAAAACGGTAAATAAGACAGACGCATTTGAGGTATGAGGAGGTTAACTTCTTTTTTTTAGGTAAGTACCGTTTTGGACGGGTGCTTATCTCAAACCTCTGTTTGCGCTATAATTGGCTGAATATGTGAGTGGAGGAAAACCGATTACTGTAGTGAGAATGAATAGCCCTTTCCACTTTGAACAGTGCTCATTCAAAAGTATCAAGCTGCAGTGCACTGTGCAATTGTCACACTTGCCTACTTTAATTTGACTTGAACTCAACAGATGAAGGGCAGGGCCAGGCACGAAACGTTTGGAGACTAAACTAATATCACAAGACGACACCTTTGTTCTTTACTAGGAGTCGCACCGAAAGTACAGCTGTATGGTAGTAATCGAGACATCATCACATGTCGTTTGATAATAATAGGGCTTTGAACATCACAGCCAACTCTCTCCAAGAGTAGGGACCTTACGAAACTACGACGGCGACAGCAAGGAGAACGTCAAAAAAGCAATAGGTTTAATGAGCAAAACAACAACTCTGCACGTCCATCACGCTTTTTTGTACATTTCTTTGCCGTCTCTGCACAACAACGACGTGAAATAACGAAATTTCAAGTTCACTTGAGAACAGGAACGGCAGGGCAATAAACTCTACAATCTCAGTTTGAACTCGGGCGCGGTTCACTCTCTTCAGCTCCAACCAAAATTCCCTTCTTTTAAGTAACAGGGCGAATTGAGATAATCGCGGAAAAGTTTAAAAGGCTGCGAAGTCTATTTTTCAGCGACGTTTTCATAGACGTCGCCGTTGTCGGATCGCAAGGTCTCTATTGGCAGTTTTGGGACCGGCACGCAATTAGCGTCCTTTAGTCAGCAATGTCCGTCTTATGGACTGAGTTAAATGAAAGGCCGGGAGGGCCCAACTTTCAGTGTCCGTCTTATAAAGAGGAGCCGATGTGTGGATCTCGATCACGGCTTTCCAGTAGCAGAATATACTTCTCCCTACACGACTCGAAGCCAATTCGCCCGGAATGTTGTCCTAGACCGTAATGCAGACACCGTCATTCCAGTCTTATTCCGCGCATTTTTTGAAGTACTTGTTACGTTAGTGTAAAAAACACTGGGGTTCAGGCAACGTAACCTAAAGAAACCATGGCGATGTGACTTTAGGGTGACTTGACTGGTTATTCACTAAACACATCACATTATGAATCATCAAAGAAACAAGTTAATACTTTCAAACGTTTTTATTTTGATCAAGCTTAATCTTAGAGCATGGTTCAACGAGAGTGATGACAGCTTGTTTAGTCAAACAGACCAAAGCCCATGTCATCATCACTTTCTTCCTCTTCTTCCTCCTCCTTCTTTTCTTCTTTCGCATCCTCCGCCGGGGCAGCGGCTGTTTCGGTGGCTGCAGCAGGAACCAGAGAAGCGAAGGCTTCTGGATTCTCCAGGTAGGCCTTGAGCTGTTCAACCTGCGGGAAGGTGATGTTGGTTTCCACAGCAACGGCTGCAAGATTCTTGAATCCATTGATGATAGAATGAGGCACGGATGCCACAGTTGGGTAACCAATCTGCAGCGACACTGAAGCAATGTTTACGATACCCTGAAGACATCAGACAAAAAAATTGGATTAACCCTTTTTTTTCCAAGAAGCCAATTCTGAACATATTATATCACACCATTTAGAATTCCCACCCGTAAATATGTAACAGGCCATTTTCAGTTTGTCCCACGCCTCTGTTTCAAAGCAAGAGGAAGTGCAAGTAATGACTTTTTAATTCTCATGCGAATAAAACTAATTTTCACAAGAAAGGTTTCGCAGTTAGCCTCATTTTTAAAGCAAGAGGTTTTGGAAAACAGAATTAATGGCCTACTGTGTTTTTGAGCTTTCTGGTTAACTAATTCTCTTTTGCAACAATAAAAAAATAGGCAGTCAGAGCCTACACGTGGTTACTACTGTAATTAAAATGTGAAAATCACTGTAAAGAACTGGTCTTCCAGACGCATTTCTAGTTTTGTGATAATCCTGTATGACTTTAACCACGACATGAAGTGAACGTAAACAAGTGTCAGTGTCAATTGGAGCCCAAAATTGTGCAATTCCGAAAACTAACAACAGTCAAATCTTTTGCCTCTTCAACTTTAACTCCCAAGTTAACTAAGCTGAAGAGAAAGTTGCTTCCAGTAGAAAGTTACCTCAACAAAGCGACCTAGAATATCCTCAGTGGTGATATCCAAGACATCTGGAGAGAAGCAGGCTCCACTTTCATACACTGAAAACACAAACAACAACGTGATGACTTAACTTCAATACAGTTATGTTAAGGGTTCGTACCCTTTTTTGAACAAAAAATTTAAGGACTTTTCAAGGACCTTCAATGACACATTTCACATTTTTCAGGGACTCCATTCAGTGCAAAAAAGAGCCTTGAGTCTACGTCCCTTCATGGGGCTACGCCTGAGTACATAAGCGATGGACTCAGCGCAGTCAACTGCACTGACCTTGGGCTTTTTAGGTGCAAACAAAAGTGTGACCACACGTTTTTTTAGGTACATGGAATAAAATATGGTAGCATGTGAGACCAGCTGGTTGCTAACTTTGAGCGCGGAGACTAATATTCTACTGATCAGTCTAGTGATGACACATTCTTGAATCTGGTAGGCTATTACCAGTTTTCATTAGGGCATTAACAATATAATATTGTAGTGTGTACATAATTTTACTACAAAAACAGTGCACATTATTATTTATGGCACTCAAGCTTTTAGGAACATTTTTCAGTGCAGAATCAATTCAGTTCACTTCTTTTACACCAAAGTAAAACACATTAATTAATAATTATTACAAATTCAAGAACCAGAAACTGGCAAGGAGCACAGAAGAAAACAAGAGGGTCTTATAGCCTGGGCTCCCTAATCACAGAAAATAACATGTCACAGGAGGCACTAGGCTAACACATGGGTGATAAAGGTAAGACCTTTCGTGGGGATCCTGGGGCATGGTCCCCCAGGAAAATGTTTGAAGTTGCACCCTGAATAACATGGAAAAGTCCAAAATTAAACAATTTATTTACATTTCAAACATAATAGTACCGGATCTAGCAATGTCAAACTACCAGATGTCATGTCTGGCATCTGGTCTCAGGGGGTTCATTAAGGTTTTGAACAGCAGGGCAACTGAGTTTGACACCCGGGCAAAGAATTGGCAAGGCCCTCCGGGCCTTGCCTTCTGGGGGGGGTCCGGGGGCATGTTCCCCCGGAAAATTTTGAAATTCTATAGTCGCAGGGATGTGTTTTCCTGCATTTTGAAGCTACAGACAGTGATTTTCAAGTAAAAGGTTAAATCACAAAGACGTCTACTCACCTCTTGGCATTTTCTCTACTGGAGGCCCTTTAGTTCAAGCCGAAAAATAATCCACTATCGAACGCGTTCTTTTGTGGGCCGCCATGCTTATGTGCTCGCAACACTGATACCTTTCAGGTGGTCGTTTATGAAGCACAGTTCTTTTCGCAATGTGCTATGGGGCGATTCTTGTTTTTAACGCATAACGAACGTTAACGAGGGGATTTCATGCCGCGTGTAATAAAGTGGAAATTGCACGGCAAAGTATGTTTACACTCGATAAGACTCATCAAGAAAAGGGCACGATTGTAACTTAAAACTGTTTTTGATCGTTCCTTGTATTAAAAAGAACTTCTTTGAGATGTGAAGCAGCCGGGCAAAGTCGTGTTCACAGCCGGTCAATTTGCCCGGTGCCCGGCCCTTAATGAACCCCCTGTGGTCTTAATGAACTTTCTCCTTCCCAAACAATAATGCTCTGCAAAATATGTTACCTAAAACTTGTCACCTCTTGAAGTACAGTATTAGTAAAACTATTGGTGTAATGTATGATAAATTGGTGATAGGACTTAAAAGCCATAACTTATGCTTGTAGAAAAGCTTTTACCTTGTTCAATTACAAGACCATAGGAAAATGGAAGAATCTTCAACATGGTCAACAGAGTGGCCTCTGAAGCACCAACCTTCTCATCCTTCTTGATTAAATGCACATCATTCTAGGGAGCAAAATCAAACATGGGAATAAACAATACAGCAGTTGACTACAAGTTGCAATGTTGCAAGATCATTCCTTTTCATTCAAGGGAGGGTTTGCTTATAACCTAGATCAACAAGAATACAAAAACATTTAAATTCTTTAAAATTAATAAAGCCACAAAACAAACACACTGAAAAACACAAAAATGTCTTGATCGATAAATAAAACATTTTCTCCTTTATGGTACTAGAGAGATGAAGGGAGAACAGCCCGGGAAAATTAATAGAACATGAAGCAGGGTGCGAAGAAAGTCAGTCTTACCGCTTGCCTTTTGGACAAGCTTTAGCTAGTGTGTACTATACATTTCAACTAGCTGGGAAAAAAATTTTGATGTCAGAGCAGGACTGATTACAGTTCTTCTGTAATTTGAATGCCCCCCCAAAACATCACTTGCCCATCAGACAAGATACATGTACATGTAAGAACAGCATTTAAAAGCTTCATAGCAAAATCCACTACCTCAGGCTTTTGGACAAGACTTATATGCATGCTGCTTAACTCTTTAAGCCCCAATATCCGCGTACAAATTCTCCAAAGCGATCTCTATACATTTCCTTTAAGAATTAGTTGAGAATTTGATAAAAGATCAAGGTATTTTCTCTTTAGTGATTATTTTATTAACTAACATAACCTTTTCTCTTGCTGACATATGGATATCTTTAGGAGAAAATTGATGTTGATCACTATTAGGACTTGAAGGGTTAAAGACTAAGGGCACTTTCCACTCTCCACAACTGACTAGACAGACCATTCCGGTCGCAATGAGAATTTCACTTTTAATCAAAACTATCAAGCCAGATCAGTCAAATCCTAAATAGCTAGTATGCACAAAAGAGATGGTTTTTCAGCAAAAACTCTTGGAAAAAGCCTATTTCATTGTCAAAATGGCCGGTCCAGCCATAATCCAGCCGGCCAGTTCTGACTTTTGAAAAGAGCCCTAAGTTTAACTGCACAGCAACAAAAACACATACTTACCAAAATTTCAATAGTTCCTTTGGCAATCTTTGTTGGAATAGCCAAGGCCTGGAAAAAGGAGGTCTTCTCAGGTCCTAGCCCAGTGTTACCCTTGGGAACAAACACATCAATTGGAGCAAGGGCACCTGCTTTGGCCGGTGCAGCAACCTTGTTTGCCAGGATAAGATCACGTACGTCAGCAAGATCTTCCTTGGTGAACACAAAGCCTACATTGCCCTTGATGTGAGGAATCAGCCTGCAAGGAAACAGTACTCAATCAAAAAATAATAAAATAATAATAATAATAATACATGTAATAATAATAACATACCTCATCATAAGAAATAAATGCTTCATTAAAAAAACGTGAATTTTAAGCGCTAAATTTTGACAACATTAATATTTCCGCACCTTTAATTAAGTGTAGCATTAATATCTGCAACCTTAATTTCCATTATTTGGACCCCAATTTCTTAATACCTTCTGACATTCTCGACACCTAAGAAAGAGGAGTATTTTATCAGCGTGGAGTTCCCCAACTAACAGTGAAACTGTGTAGAACTTGAAGAGGCCAGATTCTTTGCTTAACCCCCTTCGTTTGTTTAAGGAAAGAACCAAGAACAAAGTATCCATTTCAGATTCTAAGTTTAACTTTATTCTAATTCTCTCAACAACTACAAGTTTTGTTTCATTGTAAACATCGCGTTAATTTCCTTAATTTTTAAACGTTACCCTCTCTTTCGCATTAATTTCCTTTGTTCAAAAGTCACCTTCCACTAAATTTGCGTTAATTTAAGTTGCACTAATTTCCACTACCTTAATTTCATGGAGCATTTATTTGCTACAATAAAGTAAATGTTAGGGCTATCATTAAGGCCCATAACCTGACATCTGACCTATGACACTGGTCAAGGGTGAGCTCACTTGATGTTAGTGCTATTAAAATGTTGTGTGGTAGAGGCAGTCCAATGGAAGTACATAATACACTATAAAAAATGCCAGAATATGCAATCCTTCTTTTGTAGAAGTGTGTTATTGATAAGTATTGTAACATAACCAACAAAACAGCAGCTTATTCCACACCATGACCAAGGGAATAATGCAGCTATACAACTTGCTAACATGCACTAAATATTGTGATAATTTAAAAGTGATAACACCAGCAGTCTTTGCAGAAATCCTGATTCTCGTTTCTTTATGATCTACTCTTTCCATGTGAAAAGGTTTTCTCTTAATCAAGCATATGTTTGCTCCAGAACAAGACTGGCTCAGTGCATGTGACAATTACAACAAACTTGTCATGTCTGCTGTATTCCTTAGCAGTACAGAGTACAAGGCAGAATAATGTAAGCTACACCGCTCTTAAAAAATAGTTTTTTCTTTCCCTTTGGATAAGCAACTTATCTAGGCAGTTACATACTAGTCTTACTTTCCTTTTTAGTTACAAACTTTGCATTTAAACTTTCTCACTTTTCCAGGGCAGGGTTGTTATCCAAGTGTCCTCGGATGGCTTTTCTGATCATGGTGTTTTTGCCCATAAGAACCTCAGCACGTCCACGCAAGGATTGGCGAATCTGCTGCATCTGCTTTGAACCCACATTGTCAACACCCACCAAAAACAACTTAGGGTATTCATCCAAGTATTGCTGTTGGCGAAAGTACATGAACAATTACTTTTCAGCATGTGATTAAATACAGTACGTTGAACAAAATACTAAATGACCCTTTACTGAAATACAGTGGAACCTTTTGTGAGCAGACACCCTCTGGACATAAAAGCTGGAGCTGGCCGCCTACAAGAATTTAAAAATACAGAGTTTGTACGCGAGCTGAGAAAAATGGGGTTTTGAGAAGGCAGCTGTAAGCAGAGCTGTTTGCTTATGAGAGTGTCCATTAGCAGAGCTTCCATTGTTGCATATAAGGAGCCTTTTTCCAAGACTAGTAAAGTCTGAGATTAAGTATGAGTATAAGTCTAAAGGCCAACCTAATTTTTTTGTTACTAATCACATCAGTCATAAGGCTAGTAGTAACCAGCATTCTGTCTCCACTTCCAACCTCATGAAAATGTAATTGACAGAGACACAAGTAGAAGTAGAAGATCAAGTAGAAACAAGCATTATGATTCCTTTATTCTTTCCCTTCTGCTTGTGTTTCTTGGCGATTTGGTTTCCTCAGATTCTAAGAAACAGACTCATATGTGGTACTGGATAAAAATGGAGCCATGACTCTTCTACTTTGAATCAGGGTTTGTAAAAAAATCTCTTCGTGTAGTCCTGGACTGGTGGATTTTCTTGCTGGACGAGTAACTTAATTGGTACACCAAAGCCATGCTCATACTGTTGTGATCAAATTTGTGCTATACCTTACACACTTAGTCACTATTGTGGTAATGTGCAAGGTTCCAATAAAATAATATTAGTCTCTACTTTTTTATATCACATTAACCTACAATGATCCTCATGAAGTAATTTGACTTCCATGTTGCCTTGTCTTCCCTGACCATTTTGACTGGTAAAGGATTGCGCACAACAGCGTTTAAAGACTAGAAGGAATAAAAGGAGAAGTAACACTGTTGTCAGAACAATCTGAAAACAAAATCAAACTCAAGTACAATGATAGGCATAAAGGGGCAGGAACCCATTTCTCCATCAAGTCCACAGCTGCCTAAACTCCTAAGAAACATAGGTACGTTTAATGTGCATGAACTATTTTGAATGCTTCAGTGCAACCGTACCAAGAATCTACTCTTTCAATCCTAACTTTTTTTTGTGTGAAATTGAGTATTGCTGTACATCAATGAAAACGCCAAACGCTGGGCACAGCTGAGTTGAACCTCATGCTGTTTACCAGAAAAAATTACTACTGATTTTTATCAATTTTAGTTTTAATCAATAAATTTCATAGATAGTTATAGAATGTTATCAATTATTGACTTTGTCCATTGCACTGGCTGGGTATACATGTACTTTAACTGGTCATTTCGCCCCGGTTTCTTAGCCTGCTATTTTCAAGTCATTCAAATATGCAATATATCTTGTTCTGTAATTATAAAACCGCCCGTGCCCCCTCCCCCCAGGAAAACCCCTGGGCATTTGACTTTTTTGAAGAATTTGTATCCAATTCCCCATTATGTTGGTGTAGACTGTAGTTTAGATGGCCAAATGTCTCACCAGCTAGCACTTCAAAAAGCGCCAAATCCCCCACCCACTAGTGACTATTCAAACATTTTCTCAAGCTTCAAACTTTTCATTCAAATGTAAATATCCTTCTAATCACAACCAAAATATTTAAGTCTCAGAAAACTGTCTTAAGCAGGTTTTGTCATTTCAATAACATTTTTCATTCCAGAACGCTCACATTTAACGGGCCTTTTTTAAAGGTTCTCAAAGATCCCAACAAAACAGCGAGTATAGAAGCAATGACCTTTGAATCGTATATGCAGAAAGAAATTACTAAACGCTTTTGCTTGTGATGCTGACTGGAGTTTTGACACAAAAGTCAAATGCCCGACTGGACAGGCTTCATTTTGGGTCAAATTCTCCACTGTATGGAGCAAAACTCAGGGTGCAAAGAAAATCGTTTTTACAGCTTGCCATTCGGGCAAGCTGAAGCTAGTACTTACTAGCCCAGACATCATTTCCCTGGGGTATGCCCGGGGGTAGGGATGGGCAGTTTTGGAATAGAATGGTACATTACTTGGGGGGCTAAGTAACTGGGGCGAAATGACCGAAAAGCCTTTAGAGGAACAGTCATATTGGAGCTTTTTTCAAATGAAACGTTAAAAACCAACACCATGTGATAAACAGACGAAAACTTCCCTAATTTTGGCTTATTTTCTATACGCAGTTACCCAAGTGAATGAGTTATCGTACAGACTTCTAAATCGTCATTCTTTTCCTGGGTTCGATTCAAAGTGAACAAAAATGACTACGACCTTCGATGGGGTTCGAAATAAACGATCTAGAGATTGCTAAAAATGCCAGTTTAAACTTTCCAAAAGAGTACATGATAAATGTTAAGGGGTTATACGGAAATCTTACCCAAAGAAATTACGATTACTTTGTTTCTGGCCGTAATAAATTAGCCATACAGAATTTTACGGATAAGAAGAAATATAATGATTCCTTTAGCGGAAAAACTCATTCCTGGAAAGCTTCATAATGGACAAAATAAACGGCAAAGTTCGCTCGAACTTACTTCAAAGACAACTTGAAAGAAAGAGAATTAGCACGTGTCATTCACGGCATACCATAATTTTTCCGATTACCCAAGATGCCTTGCTGTCAGTCTCTACGACAGGCTTTCGACAGGTTTTTCGACCAATTTCCGACTGGGTTGAAATAAATCAATACATAGTCGACTTTTCCTCGAGACAGCGCTGGCCTCTTTCTGGTGATGTCACGGGCGGTCCGGAGTTTATAGCAGAAAAGAAGAATGATATGATCAAGTAAATATTGGTAAGTTTAAAAGTCAGCTATAGGAAAATCTTTTCCATTTTACTCAAGAATTGTCTCACGATTTTCCGCAAGTTCACTTGCAATTGACAACCAAGCTGCCCTTTATATTTCTGATTACATAATTCCGTACATTTGTCTACTGAACACCAGATAATGAAATGCAATGAATTACTGACAGCAGCAATCATCTGTCCTCTGTTCATATGACTCTGCACTTAGCAGAAATTTGTCTGATCCATATTTTTGGAATCCGCCCCCTTGCTGACCCTGTCCCCTCCCCCACTGCCAATTATTTTATTCACACATTCAAATGTGAGTGCCATTCCATTTAACATACCCCCCCTCCCTGTCAACAAAGTACTTTGAAATTGTGGGCTAAATCCTTGGGAAACTTGAGAAGCACTCCAATTTTCCGAAGCAACTACAGAATACAGGGCCATATTTTAGAAGTGGCTTGGTGGTTCCCTATTGAAGAAAGAGATAGATATAAGACAAAAGTGTAAATATAAAATGGACATAAAAAAAGGATGTAAAAGTATAAAAGTTTAAGAGCAAGTACATGTATATATCTTCATGGCTCAGTGGCTCGATGGCTCTTCAGTCAAGGTTATATAGCTTAATAGCTCGATGGCTCATTGGCTCGCTCAAAAGTCAGGACTACTAAGCCACCGACTGAGCCGCGCCAAAAATTATACCTAGAAAATTTGCCCTGTATTCTTTAGTTAAGCTTATTTTCCTTTCCTGGTATAGGGGCATTACAGTGCCATGCTTGCTATATTTCTCATTTTAATTATAAGATGAATAGCTTGGACACTTGCCCCTTGAGTCAGTGAGCTTTAAGTGTAGTTTTCACTAGCGCATAAGTATAAGCATAAGCACGAGTACATGTGTAAGCAAATGAAAACTGGGTTGACATAAGCATAAGCACATGAAAAACGGACAAGTTCGTTCTTCTCGTGCTTATGCTTATGCTTATGTTGTAGCTTTCACTGGTGAAAACTGGGTTGACATCATAAGCACAAGCACAAGGCTGTGGACCAGTCATCACAGGCAGACCACCCTCTGTTAGTGAGGGCCGTTGTTGATTGAAATCTGAGCAACGATCTTTTGTTATTTATAGAAGAAATACATATGAACAATATGGTGGCTATAATTTGTTCCAAAATGCATAATTTTAAAAAATTTTTCAATAAAAGTTTGAAGAAAATGTTCACTGAGTCATGTGTCATGTTTTTTTCGCCGTCCCGTGCTGTTTTAAGCGCTATTTTGCGAGATGAATATTTGACCTCTGCGGTTAGAACTAAAGAAGGAGACAAGGCAGGCAGCAATCAGCCTCCTTCTTTAGTTCTAACCGCCGAGGTCAAATATGTGAACATTTCAAAGGCAATATGGCGGATGCTTCGTACGCCATCTTGTTTATCATATCGGGTTGAGGAGAGCTGGTATCGAGAATGGAGTCAAGTATGCCATTCTGTGCGTGTGTATGTCCTTATGCTTATGCTTTTGCCTGTGAACAGGCTCTCGGTTCTTTTTGGGGAAAAAATAGCGAAGGGAAAGGAAAGGGGGGGCTTTCCCTCTCCCCAGTTCCCCGCTCAACCAAAGGCCTGTTCACAGGCTACTTATGCTTATGCGCTAGTGAAAACCAGGCTTTAGAAGTATTTTGTCCAGCAAGAAAATCCTCTTGTCCAGGATAATAAGACAGGCCTTTTTCAAGCTCTGCAAAATAATCTTATCTCAAATTGATAAGCACGTGATAATAAATTAGCGGGAGAGATATACAGCTGCATACATGTATATTACTGCAATATCCTCACAGAGATCCCAGTTACAACACTCTCTTATTGTTGAATACTCTTGTCATTTTTCTCTTTTTAGAAAATATCTTAAGATGTTTAATATTCAAACATCTAATCAAGTTCTAAAACAAGCAAAACACTTGAGGCAGATAGCTCGGCACATATCACGTTCCCTTGGTCCTGGATCATCCGTCCTTAACAGCTTGCCAGAGCGGCTTATTCAAGTTCACCCAGAAGTTGCGGAGGCCCTTGTCAGAAGAAAACCTATTGTTGCTCTGGAATCAACCATTATTACACATGGAATGCCTTATCCAGAAAATATAAGGTATTGAAAGATCTATTCAGTGTCAGAGGCCTCTTATGGGTAGCTCTATATGTTGAAAAATATTATGGCCATACTATTCTAGCTACAGTGTTTTACAAGTAGTGTTAACCATTACTTGGTAAACTTTGGTTAATGTTATATGCATTCATTCACCATGAACATAACCAAGACAACCAAAATTGTATACAGCTTAAGAGACACAACATTGACTTAACTGCTTGTTGAGTTTTTTTTTTAAGACCCGCAATCTTTAATGTCTATTTAGCACTGCCTTCGCTTGGCCTGCTTTCTCAGATTGGACCTCACCTCAGGCTGGCACATATTACAGCTACACTGTATTACAAAACTTCCAAAAGCTGTGGTAGTGACAATCATTCTTAGATCTACTGCCAGTGCACTTGTTTCCAGAATTCCACCTTGTGTACCAAAATTGGTAACCATCACTGAGGGGGGAGAAATAAGAACTGTGTCCCATTGTATACCGTCGTATGGTATGCAGTGCTTACAAGTCCCAAGTAAAACAAAACGATTGTCCAAAGCTAGGCTTGGTGAAACCTCAGTCTGGAGATAAGCGACTACACATCATCATCATGTGTCTCCCCAGGCAATGTCATGTCACATGCTACCGTCCAACATGCATGCCTTTTATTCTTTCAAGGGGACAAGACCTGCAATCCCTTACTAAGGGGGTTAAAATAAGTTAACATGCTAAATAATCATGATGGAGTATTGTTCCATCCTAATGAATTACTGATGCTACAATTAACTTCTTTGTAGAGTTGCAAAAGATGTACAAAAAATTGTGAGAAGCAATGGGGCAGTGCCAGCCACAGTGGCCATAATGGCTGGAAAAATACAAGTGGGTATGTACTGTACAAAAAAGATTTTTACTTCTTGAAGACATGGCTTCATCTATACTATTTAATATTATTTAATAACAGAAAAAAAAAAGGATCCACTTACACTGCTATATATAGTGATGACTTTTATTTCTTCAAATGGTACAATTTTGCAAATATACAAATGTTCACACCTTTATCCATCCATTGATTGACATTTAATGAAGTGTCATATATTTGAAAACCCCTTAGGGAAAAGCAATCACCTTCAGTTGTCATTTGTTTTGCACTCAGTGGGTATATGAAATAGGACTTCACATAATTTGAATATTTAGTACACTGTAAGTTAATTTGGTTGTTGTTTGTTCATGTCTTTGAAAGGTTTGTCTGATGACGATTTAGAGAGGCTTGCTCAAGACACCAGTGCTTTAAAAACATCAAGACGGGACTTGCCATATGTGATCAGCAAGGTCTGGATTAGCATTTAGACATCATTAAATTGTTAAGTTAATTGTCATGTTACCCTTATGTGACGCAAATACAATTAGCCTCTATTGGCTTGTTTTAATTTAGAATGAAAATTCATCTGAATTTATAAGCATGTACTAGCAAGATAACAAAGCCTGTTTTTCATGCATTGACAGAGAATAACTGTACTTGTAGGATCAAATCTAACAACCACTGGAAATGTTTAAAAGGTTATTCACATAGTGATAGTTTTACATCAGCTGTTTAAGATTTCTTCTTACTGCACTTTTCACAAACATGTGAACTCTAAAGTTCAAAAGCTGTCTTCACAATTGCGTTTTTCGCTGCCGTCAATCATAATTACGATCACAAGCAACGAATCTTAAAACACAGAAACTCACAAAGCGGATCGAAATCCACCAATCAGAAATCACAATCCATGACCTTTTGAACCTGTTAAAGTAAAGTTTTGTTTCCTAAGAGGTCCGTTAAGATGGTTGACAGTGGCGAAAAATGCAATCGTCAGTTGGCTTTTGAACTTCAGAATTCGCATGTTTGTGAAAAGTGCAGTAATATCTTTTTATATTTTTCTAAAAAAAGTTCCTGCCGAAATTTTATTACAGTGACAAAATGTATTGTATAATAACATTTGAACTTTACAGGGTCTGACAGGAGCCACCACAGTATCCAGTACAATGATTGCTGCTAACAGTACAGGTATCCCAGTGTTTGTTACTGGAGGCATTGGTGGTGTGCATAGGGGAGCTCAGTCAAGTAAGTTTTTATACTGTGTTTTGTACAGTTTTTTTCTCCTCTGAAGAATTATGATATTGAGAAGTTTAACCCCCCATTAACCGTGACATTAAAGTTTGCCGAACTGTATTTTGACAGCATTTGACATCAGTGCTGACTTGACAGAGCTTGGTAAAACACCAGTAGCGGTAGTTTGTGCTGGAGCAAAATCTATTTTGGACATTGGATTGACACTGGAGTATTTAGTAAGTTGGTTTTGGGAAGAATTTATTGATTGTAGGCCCCCAGATATTCTGATGCAGGTTTTGAAGGTCTTCAGTAAAAAATAATAGTTTAGTGCCACAAGGATTCTCCCCATTCTGGTCTTTACACACAGCTGTAGCCCTCTGCCTGCCTATTCCAGGTCATGTAATCATGCAATGAACGGGTTGAATTGAGTGCCTACGACCTTGACCATGAACATGGTGTATGTGTCTCATCAGCATTAATGGGTCTTAGACGGTGCCATAATAATGTTGATCTCATTGATGCATCTGAAGTGTCCTTGTGTTGTTGTTGTAATGGGTTGTTGTCGTTGTTCTTTGTATTGCTGGGAAATATACCAGCTCAGCCGACTGCTGTATCCCCTTAAAAAAATTGATAACAGTTAATCAATCAGATTTCTCTTCTCCTAGATATAATATACTGTAACATATGGTAAGCATTCTTTATTATTATAAGGTATCTTGGCCCTAGGTTATGGCAAAAATTACCTCCTGATTTAATATCATTGAAAACTTATGAACATTTTTAAAAGCAGAATTCGTAAACATGATGTAAGCTCAATGATAGCTGATGGATGTAAGAGCCGTTCTCTCTGCTCATCATAATTATCATTTAATTTTACATATTCTCCTTAGTCTTATACCAAAATTATATTACTCCTTTGAGATTGTCATTACATTGTAATACATATGGTTTTATATTTTCCCAAGCTATACCACTCCAACACATTAACAAACTTTTCTATCTACGTGTAGTATCTATTTATACATTTTTAATTTACTTTGTAGGAGACTCAGGGAGTTCTAGTGGCCACATATGGAGATACACTGGATTTTCCTGCTTTTTTTACACCTCAAAGTGGATTTAAGGTTACTGATAACTAATGTAGTCATTTATTGTTTGTTTATTATTAACTTTGAAGAGTTGTTGTATCCTAAAACCAGTATACTGACTTGTGTCTTTAAAGAGAATACCTTTGGAGTTTTCCTTGTACAAAAAAAAATAATGATCAACTAGTGAAGACAGGGAATTCTACAGTTATTATGAATTAACACATTTGAAAGAGTTCTGTCAGTATTTTAGACTACCTGTAATTATTCCTATTTCTTTCCCACCTTATGTGGAGCCTATCAATAAATATTAGCAGATCTGATTCAATAGGCTATAAAAATTATGTTGTAAAATGTTAGATGCATGGAAACATGCAATATAGCCAGATCGTGTCTTGGAATTGAACTGCAGGGAAAACTCCAATTTGTTAATATTTTACATACATGTGTGCTTTCTGATTTTTGTTTTAAACTATTGTTGTTGCAAGTCACCCAAACTAATTTTCAGTTGACATTGTTTTTGTGTAGTATTTTGTAACAAATCTTTATCCAACAAAGTGATGAGTTAAAGTTAGTGAAATAAAATGTTGCTTAAGGTGAAAAAAGGAGAGTTGTCCAATACTGTCGACCAGAATCCAGTCGTATCCCCTTGCTTTCCATCGGAAAACCGGAAGTCTAGTGGTGTAAAGTCCTACCAAGTGTATTGGATCCATTGGACACGAATAGATTCCGATGGAAAAGTTAATTTTCTATTCGTGAGAGACTTAGAAAAATCTCACTCATGTTGGATGAGGGGGTGGAAATGAAAAAAGGGGAAAATGCAATTGATAATGGTAGCAAGCTCAAATTTAATGCTTTAATGCTTATTTTAGTTAGTCCTGCGGCACTTGCTAAGACAGCCATGTCTAATAGCCCGGGGTTAGTGGATTTTGCTATCAAACTTGTAAATTCTATTCATAGAGGATATTATATGGTGGCTCGAAGATGTGAATTTTATTTTCGAGTGGCAAAACAATATTTTACGAACGAGTGCCGCGAGTGAGTAAAATATTGTTTTTGCCACTCGAAAATAAAATTCATATCTTCAAGCCGCCGTGTAATGAACATTCTTTTTATTATATAGACAAAAAGACATCGATAAAATAATAGAGGGAAATGACCGAAATTACGTCATCGATAAACTCATGTGTGAGATTATGGAAAATAAACCACTCGGGTCCTGGATGTAGTTTTTATGAATTTTACGAGTGGTATATTTTTCAGTAAAACACTGTCTATATAATAATATAATATTATTATAAACTTGCCGGATGGGCAAGTGAAGTTTTTTGGCAAGGGTTCAAATTACAGAAGAACTGTAATCAATCCTGCTTATCAAAAAACATTTTTTCAAGCTAGTTAAAATGACTGATCCTGGATTGCTAGCTACAGCTCGCTCGAAGGACAAGCTGTAAAACTAACTAAACTTTCTTTGCACCCTGTCCAGTTGAGCTCTGTCTGCTTTAACAACCTGCTTCTTGAAAAATTAATATTTGCAGTCTCCATACAACGTACAATCTTCTGTGGATGCAGCTAAATTAATTGGTAAGATCAAACACTTTGCAAATTACAAGTTCATGAAATCATCAGTGCATTATAATGGTTAAAAAAGGTTATCTAAAGGTCCTTATATACTGACATAGGGAACCAACACATCAACAGTAATCATAAGGCTGATAAATCTGAAGCTAATCGCGTGCTCTGTTTCAAGGGTATTTAAGGCCACATGCCACACAAGAAAAAAATTGAAACAAGGATTTGAGGTCACACCTGGACTGTATTGAACATGGGACCTGTATGCACTGCAGAAGGCCATGCACTAACCAAATTAGGCCAACCCTAATGTTCCTCTAAAGAGTTGCAAAAAGTGTTACATGCCTCATGCCGCATATACTGTTGTAGGCTAATCCTCGTCAAGTACAGCCAGCATATGCATTATTTGCAGTTAATCCCATGTTTTGATTGCATAAGTTTTGCTGTTTTCCTCTGTGGCATGGGGCTATCAATTGGTCTTCTGACAGAAATTGTAACTTATACCTGTTAATAGTCTCTTTAAAATTTGTGGCATTTTTTAACAAGTGCACACTGATGTTTTGATGTTGTTTAAATGATTTAGATGCCAATTTATCCCTTGGGTCAACTAGTGGAATTGTAATAGCTGTTCCAATAGCAAAAGAGCACGCTGCGTCTGGAGCTGAAGTTGAGAAAGCTATTCAATATGCCTTACAAGAAGCAAGGTAAAAACTGGGTGTGAATTTTCCTAGTAGATAATTGTAAATACCTTAAAGAGGATTCATGATGACAGGTTTTTTTTTGGTACTGCATACCATCCTTAATAATTAAAATGCACTTCTATTTATTTGAATGCAGCAACACAATTTCTCATTGATGACTTAATCTGGCCCAAGTTGGAGAGGCAGAATTAAAAATCTGAATACTATTATGAGTTGTTTATTGATTAGTTTTATCAGTGGTTCAAGGAATGTCCTTAAAAATTGAATGTCTTTGAAAATTGACCAGGAATGTTGATTTCATTTTATCCTGGGTTTTAACTTTATTTCGACATCCCTTTGTGTTTGGGTATGATAATGAACTGAAACAGAAAAGTGAACCATGACATGTTTCTTGCAGGGCCAAGTTAACTAGATTTATTCTTTGTATTAATTTTGTGAAGTTCATGCATTTAACGTTACAGTGATCAAGGTGTTTTAGGCAAGGAAGTGACACCTTTTGTGCTGAACAGAGTGAATGAACTTACAAAAGGACGATCACTTCAAGCCAGTATCCACTTAAATTTCTTACTTGATTTGTATTGTCTTAATATGTTATTATTGAATTACAATCTCCATCCAAGATCCAAGTACCACATGATCATGGATGTTCAATGACTATGTACTTGCAGCACATCCACGCAATTAAAGGGTGATCGCAATTTAACTTCAGGGGTAACTGACACTTCATTATCTTAATTTCAAAACTTTAAGCAACACAGTACACTTGCCATTGCTGCCTATGGGAATTTGGTGGTACTCAACCTCCACAAAAGGCCTTTTAAACGTCCAGGAAATCTATTTAATTTTACGAGTCCAACTGGGGGTGTTTAATAGATAGCAGGGGTTTAAAAGGGGGTTATTCTCATAACACTGTAACAAGCTTAACAAAACTAATATGCTTTCAGCAAAAAGATTAAAAGAGTTTAAAAATAGCAGGATATCCAACCCATCAATTGATACGTCTAGGCCATCTAGAGATCCATATTACTCTTTCAAATCCCAAATCAGGGTCATTGAATGAAATGATTTCACTCCTTTTTGCTAATTCCAAGTATTTTGGAGTAATTCTCATATAGGGGGCATCTATTAGACGGGGTGGGTTTATTTTAGAGGGGCAACTAATACAATTTTAACAACATAGAGGGGGCATTTATTAGATAAGAGGTGTTAATAATTTGGGAGTGGGCATGCAACAAGTGTAAGGCCTTAACTACCACTCTCAGATATAGCACTTATAAAAAACAATGGCCAAATAGGAAGTTCAATTGCTGTTGAACTCTGCAGATTACGTAAACTCAAGGAAAAGAAAGATGTGGTAAGTGTAGCTTGGAAGAGACACAGAAATGGGTTCATTTTGCATGTCACCTCGGCCAACAGCCGATGGAGTGTAACTGTTGTTGCTCAAATTTAATCTTTGGTTTGAAGTTTTGAAACCATAAAATTATGGCCATTATCATTTCTCTTTACAGAATGTTCAAAGTAAGCTGCCAGCTGGAATGCCAGATTCAACCACAGAATGGAGAACATTAAAAAGACCAGTAAGTCAATATACTTAGTGCCACACAGCTTAGGTTATCTGATGGCTATCCCCGGGCAATCAACATGAACACAGGAACCCCAGGGTGGTTGTTACTTCTCTTAAAAAGAAATTTAAATAAATGCAATCTATCATTATTGTATTTATTATCAGGGAAGAGAACTAACTGAAGTCTTTTTTTTTTGGTGTAATTTTTTTGTCTCTGTCTTATTTTTTTGAGGTTGTCATTGGTGGATCCAATGTAGATTTTATTGCAACAGCTGAGAAAATTATTGTAAGTGCAGTTTTCTTTCATCTCTGTATGTTGGTGTTAAGGACTTTTACAACATCTTTTAGTTACCTGTAATTTAACTGGTTAATGGAACTTTAACTGACACATGTATTCCATCCCTGGTAGTTTAATACCTTTTTTTCATGTATACAGCCTGAAGCATCCAACCCTGGACAAGTGAGGATGAGTTTTGGAGGAGTGGGAAGAAACCTAGCAGGTATTGTTGTCTTAACCGGCTTTTTTAACCTTTAAAGCATTAGTAATATCCGCAAGCATATTCACTAGTTTCAACAACACTGTGTGTGTGTTTGAGGTGAGGAGAAAATTGTGTACATTGGATATGCTAAAACCTTGTCGGTGACCCAAAGAATTTTTGCTGATGTTGTGAATGTATGAAGTAGATCGCGATTGGTAGTCATGTATGTTATTTGACTTCCTCTGTCAGGGTACTGTTATTGTTGAACTGCTTGGCTGTACTGCTTGTAGTTTTATATTTTTTGTCTACAGAATGTCTGGCTCGTCTGGGGTCGAAGCCTGTGTTTATATCTGCGATAGGAACAGACCCTCTGGGAGTTATGATGCTTAAACACTGTGAAGAAGTTAACATGGTAATAAAGTAGGCCCTTGCCGGCTCCCCATAGTTCACTGTATAGAGCGCCCACCCCGGTGTTCGTGGGCTCATAGGTTCAAAACCTGCCGGGGACGTAAGATATTTGCTTTGTCTCAATCTGACTTCAGTGACATGGCGATTATAACGTCATGTTCCTCGTTCATAACTAACCTTAAAATTTACAATTTTCATTTATCATTATGTTAGTTAAATGTCATTTACAAGACTGCTGATCGTGGTAGTATGAAAAATGCTTTTCCTCTCCATCTTTTCCTCATTTTTTTCTCGCTCTCTTCCTTCGCGCCGCTTTCCCCTATCCGAACGCATGGAACAGGCTACCAAGTTTGAAAGAAACTCTTTTCGCTTGCTTTTGGTAGAGATGAATCTCCCGTTGCGTTTTCTTTTCCTGTCCATTACATTAGGAGTCTTTACTTCCAGTGTATCTAGAAAGCGCAAAAGCCAATGTCGCGAAAGAGCATTGCGAAAGTAAATTAAAGTTAACCCGCGCGTCCTTGTCCCGCGGGGGAAGGCCCGAAATGCGCAGAAAGTGTGCGCAGTAACAATAGTGGGCAGCGTCATTAAAACTAACGAAGATATAACTCCTCAAAGTGGCGAAATTTTATTGACGTTTGTATGGTGGGGGTGGGAAGGGGCACAAACTTGTCTCCCCCCCCCCCCTCCCCCAGCATACAAGTGGCGACAGATTTTCCCTAACTGGTCCATGTCAAAAGTTGAAAAACCTCTGTGAAGGGTCAATTACCAACCCTTTTCCCTCCCAGGGGCAACCCAGCGACTGTTTTCTGTGAAATATATGTTCGGAGAAGCAAATATTGCCTAGAAATTTCTGTTACTTGAGTACGGCTAAAAATTTCTAGATGACCGTACCACTCATGCACAATTTTCGAAGCTTATCTAATCAATTCCCTACGACTTTCTGACGTTTATTTTTCACATTTTACTTCCCAAGTTAGGCCATGTTTCGTAGGGAAAAGGAAACTAAAATTTTCGGACTCAAAAATGCAATGGAGAGAGAAATCAGAAAATTTCTCACTTTCGTCATGATACGTCAAATTGCATCTAAAATTTTCGGAAAAATAATACTGAACTGACTGAAGCCCTTGCAATTTCGAGAAGACTCAAGTACCCCTAGGATGACCAAACAGTTGCAAATTTTATAGCGCCGCTTAGAATACATTTCTAGACATCTAAAAGTACTCTGGATAGCCGAAAAAGTCTTATCAACGTTTTTAAGAGGAAACCGTCGTTGGGTGCCCCTGATCTTCGGTTAGCTCGCTGTTTGTAATATTTTACACGTACAGACTACTCGTTCTACCCCCTTCTCGTCTTAAGCTTTATAACTACTTACCTTTTTTCCACCTCCCAGGTTACACGAGGTATATATACATCTAAAGTAAATCACACTGGTACTTACTCAGCGATACTGAGTCAAGATGGCGAATATCACGTGGCTGTTGGTGATATGGATATTCATAAAGTTATCACACCGGATAATGTAAGTTGCTTGCAAGGGAGTAGGGAATTAAAGATGTCACGACGGTGACGACACCAATAACTTAAAAACCTTTGCACATGCATCACGCTTTTAAGTACATCACTTTTTCCTATGCAACACGAGTACAACGTGAAACATGCTAATATAATGTTATAAGGAGGTCGTGAACATAAGGCGGTGAATTTTCCTTCCTCCTTAAGAACTTAATTTAGAAAAGTATGCCTACTTTTGACGTATCTGGAATTACAGAAACCTTGCTTTTTTACATCTTCGTGTTTTGTTGTTACCATTTATTGTTTTGTTGCGAAACAAACATACTAAACTTGCTGAAAATAGTGAAGATTTTATAAGCGCCCAGCCTCGAATAAGCGCCCACCTCGAATAAGCGGCCACTTTCAAGGTCCAAAAATTTTATAAGCGCCCAGGGTGGTTAATCGAATAAATATGGTAATTGTGGTAACTGAACAGGCTGATTCGGCCGATGTCGTTTCGCCGGAACGTTAGTCCATTCGCCCGATGTCTACTTGTCGTTTTTTAAGTAGCGATAAAGTTTAAAAGAAAGCGAGTGCCCTTTTAAGGTGACGTTTTCGCTGCCGTCTCTCTTTTTAATCCCCCTAATGTTAAGGGCAGGGGTGCTTGGCACAGTGAATGGTATTAGGATCAAGACACACGATGCAGATGCGTTATCTGACGACAAGTAGATAGTGGGGACACTAAAAAATTATTAACCTCACGCTAGATTTCGGGGACTGTGACAGTAATCTTTCTGGATCAATCTTTTGAGAAATTCTGCATGTTTTTAAAGTCTGTTCCTTTATATTTTTTCCATAATTCAGCCAATTTTTTCTATTTTCTTTCTATTTGTTATTTTTGTTTCATATTTTTATTGGAATTTGTCATGTAATTTTTATTGATTTTCACTCATACGTTTTTCGTAATTTTGTACCCTGATGTAAACTCCCGAGGGGCTGTGAAGTTGAAAGAAGTGTTTTGAGTGGCACAAGGTGGAAAAGGCTCATTGGTTGAATTCGGTCACATGGGTTCAATGCTTAACGCTGATTGGCTAGTTGCTAAAGGACCGCCGCTTACTACTGTTTTGTTCTTACTGTAAGATTTCAGCTTTTGAGGAACCAATCAAACACGCTCCCCTGCTGATGTTGGACGGCAATATCACCCAAGAAGCTATTGATCATGCGTGTAGCTTCTGTGCAGCCAATCATATTCCAGGTAAAAAAGAAATCAAAAGGAAAGTCAAAATCATAAGTTCTCAACACCGAACTAGTTTCAGGTAGAACATGAGCGATAAATAAATGTACCATGTCTTTGTGATTCCATTTCAAACGATCAAACATTGTGCTACAAGGCCACCAAGAGAGTGCGCCTGCGCACTTAATTGTGAGTCCCATAAGCTATTATCTCCCCTTTCCTAGGAGTTATTGTTGGTTTTCACATGACGTCACTAAAATTCAAACTAAAAAACTATCGATCCTACCGAGATTTTACTTTCACGATGCATTAGAGCAGCTGAAAACTAATTTTCATACAAATTTTCGCTTCAAAAGGGTTCTTGGTTTTGTGATAGAGTACGCTTGAATTTCTAAGCTTTTTGGTGGCGCGGCATTTGCATGACGGCCGAGAGAGCTGTCAACGTAGGTTAAAAAAATGACTTACTTCAGGAAATTTTGCTATCTTAACAGTAAATGTATTCGAAAAAGTATTACTTTAAATAATGTTTATGAGTTTCTCGAAGAATAAATTCACGCTTTTGTGGCAAAACTCGGTAACAGATGTTTCTGTTGGTTTCCGTCCTCCATGTTGGAGCTCATCCACGTGAGCACCAGCATGACGTCTCCATACAAATCTCTATAAGTTTGGGTAAAACATTTCTTCGGATATGTCGTATACGATTTTCCTCTGACCTGAATCTTGGTGAGGGTCTTTGTATATGTACCTCCTTTCATTTCCCAGATTCTGGACTTTATCTATTGAACGGTTTTGATTTTTATTTTGATCTATTTTGAATGGCGTGACACTGAAAACCAGCAATAAGGAAGGCGGTATACTAAAGTTATTTTTTTCGGGGTGAAGTACTAGCCTTATAGACTGGGTTATGTTGCTTACAAGATTATTCCATGTTCTAAAATACTCTTAGCATTTTAGTGCAGCAATCGTGTAGTTCCTTGGTGAGTATTATTTACCGCCGCCTGGTTAGCTCAGTTGTGAGAGCGCCGGTCTGCCGAGCGGGAGGTCGAGGGTTCAAACCGCGGCCGGACCAACACTCAGGTTCTTTAAAATAAATGAGAAGAAAGTGCTGCCTTTGTAATGACATCTGGAAATAGTTAGACTTTCTAGTCTTTTCGGATAAGGACGAAAAACCGTAGGTCCCGTCTCACAGCACTTTTACTGATTTGTTCTTGTGGGACGTAAAAGAACCTACATCACTATTTGAAAAGAGTAGGGGTCGTAGACCCCGGTGGTGTGGCCAACCTTAACGGGTTGTGGGATTGGGTAGGGATGGCACCTTGCATGGGACCTACGAGTCCCGTTCGTGCACATTCCCTCTGGGCAGGCTTGTGTCCGGAAAAGCTGGTAAATTAAAATAAATAAATAAATAAATAAATAAACAAATAAATAGAATTAGCACACAGTCTACTGTAGGCGGGGCCAACAGTGTATTTAGTATTTCTAATCGTATTTCATATTTATGTTCTATTAATCACTCTTATTTTGTTTTTATGACAGTCTGGTTCGAGCCTACGTGTTTAATGAAAGCCGAGAAACCCTTTCTTTCTGATGCGTGGCATAATATAACCTATATATCACCAAATATAAAGGAACTAAGATCAATCAACTCTACATTAACGAAACAACGACAAGAACAGCCAAGAAACCTCAGCGAGGACGAGGATACTGATAGAGATCGTTCATTGGACAGTGTTATCACCGAGTGTTTAACTCTATGTAAACCGCTCTTGAAACACATACATTGCGTAATAGTTACATTAGGCAAACATGGAGCCTTGGTTTGTAGAGATACTACCGCTGATACTCCATTCCCGACGGCTCATTTTTCAAGTCACGCTCCAACGCGGCAACACAGTTTAGTGTCAGCGCGGCATTTTCCCGCCTCGGCCCCAGGTGGTCACGTGCAAAATGGTAACGTCACAGGCGCAGGTGACAGGTAAGATGTTGGGATGTATTTTACAGTTATAGCGTCCGATACCATCCCTCTCCAATAGCCTTTCTTTTGGTGCCTGTATACGGGGATATTTGACAGTTCATAGATACACTAGTTTTGGAATTCACAATCCATTGAAAAATTTTAAAGTGAACATGATCTTCGCAGTAGAATGAACAACCTAAAACGCGTTCATTCTGCCGTGAAGGTCATGTTAATTTTTTTCACTTTGTATGATATTAGACGGATAGAGGCGGGACACCTGGGCGGGATTATGAGTCTAACAGATATTCTTCAAAACGAAGTTATCATTCTTCGAGTTGTATTTTTGCTGTTCTTGCCATGTTTTTGGGCAGTGGTTTGGCTATTTCTTCGTAAAATGTGTGGAATTTTCCGCCATTTGTCCAACTCTACCAAAACCAAAATTTCTTGCTGAGTTACTCAAGCCTAATCTTGTCCCCAGGGACTTCCCGGCTGCCGTCCCTTTTTGTGTCAATATTCTGTACAATTGATGTCATTGGTACCAAAATCTTAAGCATCTTCCAAATTTGGTCAACGCTAGCTCGTTATGTAGAATTAGTTGGGAGATTTGCGTAAATCAGAAACGAAAATGCTTGAATGCAATTGGAACGGAGAATACAATACAATATAATAGCTTTATTAACCAGTCCTAAGAGGCAATTATTGGTCAATTTACAATAATGATAAGACTTTAAATTACAAGAAAAATACTTAATAATATACTAATAAATTATATAAGACTAGGTATAACTAAAAATAAAATAAAATAATAATGATAACAGATATCGATAGCTATTTACAATCGTGAAATTTCTTGCCTTGCGGCTTTCTTAAATAGTTTTAAGCTGTGCTTGCTGTGAATCAGCAGAAAGTTATAATTAACTATAGTGTATTTCACAAGTTTTTGTTAAAAGCATAAAAGTTAATTTACAATTCTCCTGATTGCTGTTTTCTTTTAATTTTCAGCTTTGCTGCTGCAATGGCTTCTTTTATTATCCGGGGCCACCCTTCAGTTTTATGCGTAAAAGCAGGAATGCTAGCTGCGCAGTATTCTCTTCAGTCACAGGACGCCATTGCACCGACGGTTTTTCCGGAGAATTTCACGCCTGAAAATGTTGAAGACTGTATCCCATGGCAACCTAAGGACATAGATATTGACATTTCCTAGCACGTGAACCGCAGGCGATTCCCACGTGATCGCTACAGTACTGGACGCCTTGTTTCCAGAGAATTCTTTTCCCGGAGAATTTCGCACCTGAAAATGTTGAAGATTGCATCCCATGGCAACCTAAGGGCATAGATATTGACATTTCCTAGCACGTGAACAGCAGGCGTCTCCCACGTGATAGCTACATCATTAGACGCATCCTTGCTCCCAAGTTTCTCTCTCTCGTAGAAAGGAACCTTGGAAACGAGGGTGAATTTTACACCTAAAAAACTTCAAGACTGCATACAACGTCAACCAAATGACACAAAATGTTGAAGTTTTCTTACTGGGGAACATGCGTTCTGCGCCGAGTCCACAGAAACCCACTTGAGCCGATCAGTTTCGTAATACATGTAACGCGGTTGAGAGCAGTAACCAAAAACTTCCGAACCGTCTTGCTTTGCTTTTTCTTCAGCAAGGTGGTTTGTAGCTGTGAACAAACAGCAGAGACGGAGCACATTATGTTCGTGAACGTGTCTCACAGACTGTACAGCACTGAGCCTAAACCTTTAGAAACTACTTCACAAGTGCTGACAATACAAAATCGTAAACTTCTTTGTTACTTTAATTCACACAATGGCTGAATTATATTGAAGTTGCATAACCTGTCACCAGGTAAATTCTTCGGCAAGAATGTAAATTAAACAAAAAAACTCATACATATTCAATATTCAATAACTTCAAGAACCTACCGATTAAACAATAACCTGCACGCCAATTTGCTCTTTAAACACGTGCGATTACCTCCCTCTGGACCACGATGAGCACATTTTAAGTGACGATGTTTTTGTTACCAATGGTTATGCTCATAAGCAAGACGCGACAAATTTTTGCTTGTACACTCATATCCATGCGCGACCGAAGTGACTTTGAACAGCTCAGAGAACACGAAGTTCCTGCGTGGCAAAAACCGAGCGATTTTGTATATCAAGCTCAAATTTCCAAGGATTACTAATATTGCTATGCTCTTTCGATATTCAAAAATGCTTTTTTAATAGTTAAATCAGAGAATGATAAGCATGCATAAATGAGGCAAAAAATGTAACTGAACAAAGTTCCGCCTATTCTAATTATAACTGACTCAGTAATATGTCAATAAGACAAGACTGGCTCCTGTTTCTGATAAAGCAAGTGTTTCTGGCTCCTTTATTCTCCCTTATCACGACTATATCAGCGAGTAAATGATCTGATAATGACAAAAACTTCGATCAGGTGTTCATTCAACACTGTCGAAGAAGGCTTCTCCGGTGGTTTTATTTTATTTCTGTATTTCTGGTACTCGTCAAGGTAGCAACCCCGGAAACTTTTTGTGCGTTTCCTTCGAACCACGAGGCGATAATATAAGCGGCATTTGCTGCAGCAATGTACTTAAAAGTCGTCATGTTTCTCTCTTTCTTAATCCTATGTTTTGTCACCGGCTGTTAGCGGACTTAGAGCTGTCCAACGATCTTGATTGGCGTTTTACTGAAAGGTATCTCAACGAAAACTGTACTCTCTTCGTCAGTGTGTTATTTTCAGAGAAAGTGGTGTTTCTCCTTACCGAAGTACCATGCAAGGCTATCCAAAAGTCGCGCTTGAAAAAGGTGTAGAGTAATGGATTCGTTGCCGATGTTATGTATCTAATAACTGCGAAAGCTTCCGTAGCTTTCTCTATAGCTACTAAATCGTTGGACTCGTTATAAGTCTTGATGTTAATAATTAACATGAGTGTGAAATAAGGCAGCCAACAGCACAGATATATCGCCGCCATCAAAGCAAATACAAAGATACACTTTCGGTCGGTTTTGTTTTTGTTTTGTAGTCGCTGTTTGTGTGCATGTTGTGATGGCCTCTTTCTACCGCTGACCGCTTTGAACATCACCGTGTACGCGTACACCATAAATACATACGGGACCAAGAATACGAGAGCGAGGCAAAAGGAAGAATGAATGATAAGAGCAAGGTTTTTTGATTTGGCATACCGCCAAGAGAGCGGTATTATAGCGATAAAAGCTGATATGAACCAAATTCCCGCTAATACTTTGAACACTGCCTTTTTGGTGACTATGTGATGTCTCAGTGGCTGAGCAATTGCCAGAAACTTTTCTGCAGTTATGACAAGAATGTGATAAGCTGCCGAAACAGCCGTAAGGGTGTGAAGGGCGTACATCCAAAAGGCAAACTGATCAAACATCCGAGAAGGTACCACATTGAAACAGAAAATAATGAAGTAGGGAATGTTTACTGCGCCTGTCAGAAAGTCGCAGACCGCTAGGCCAAGCAGAAGGTAATTAGACTTGATGCGCAGGCTCTTTCGTCTATAAAACAAGAAGAATACGAGTCCGTTTGTAACAATTATTGCTATGGCGATAGGAAGAGCCTTGATCATCTGTCTCAATCCTTGATTTTCCTGCTGATTTTGAAGTTTGATAGCCGCACTTGAGCTGTTGTTCATGTTTGACGGGTTTCAATTTTCAATCCTACTCAACTCCTGAAATCAAAATCAAAGAAGCAAATTAAGTTGAATTTTAAATTGTTACGCAAACTGGGAAAGCACGGAAGAGTGCTAACGATAAAAATATTCATGTAATCAGTCGGGTTTAAATACTGTGATGAAGAGAAATGCGAGCAGGTGTGACTTCAAATCATCATGTAATTCTAGTACAAATTGGCGACAAGATAAAAAAAAAAAAAAACTTCCACATTTCATAGACCTGTCTTGGCGTTCAAAAATTCGACTATTAAAAGAGATTAAAAATTTTGGAAAAGCCTTCAATAAAGACAAGTGCGAAATTATACACTTTTCCCTGAAATATGCAAAATATATGCAGATTGAAGGATCTGTATGAAATGAATAAAACGGACGAATCACTCAGTTAAAGAAAGGCATCTACGGTAGTTGTGGAAAACTGCAAAAAAACTGTGTTTGAGGAAGGCATTACTAACAACAAAGGCATTTAATAAAATGGCAAAAATTACGAATTTGACACTGAATTGCACATTAAAGTTGACCTTGTGTTTGAAGTTTGTAAAAGTTGCATTTAATGATGCTTTATCAATCATCAGAATTGTATAAGTTGCAATTGTGTCTCACCCGTAGACGTAATAGTGTGCAAGTTGTGGTATTCGTATGATTCTTCTATTAAATAGTATGATTTTACGCTGTACCCGTCTAATGTCCTATGCTCCCCCCCCCCAATAATGTCCATTGCTTCATCCTATAATTGCATGCCAGAAGAAAACCGCGTAAAATGCAGATATGATAATTCAATGGAATCAGTTAATTGTTTGCTAACTTTTTCGGTTTGTTCAGTGAGCTTTGGTTTTTTTTTTTTTTGCTCTGTGGATTTTGTGCAGTTTTTTTTTTGTGTGTGGTGCTTAATTTTAACACAAACGACTACCATCACATCGGTAAAAAAGAACTAGGGAAAGTAATCCATGGCAATTTTAACTCATCCGAAAAAATTGTGCCGATAAAACCCTTGTCTGTCATCCCCCAAAAACCTTTTTAAACAAAATGTACCTGTTTTCAAACTTTTTCGATGAACTTCTCACGACAGTCGACTTCTGACGACAGTCGACCAAAATGTTCACTTCAGTAGCCAGTTATGTGGTCAACAACATAATCGGTAACATAACACCAAGCATTTTACATTTTCTGAAAAGAAAAAAAAAAGCAAATTAATGTGCTCATGTCATAGAATATTTATCACTGAGCGTAAGATAATCTGATTCAGTATTTTATAGCTGCTTTAGATATCCCGACATATAATTATGGTTAAAAGTTGTTTATCACCGTGGATGCCGTTAATGAATTTTCAATTAAGCGGTGGCGAAGCGGCGGCACCCATTTAATAAGACCGTGCACGTAAAAATCGCTCGACTCTCTTTTTTCTTCTTTCTCTTCTACTTTTTCCTCTTTTTCTTTTCTTTTTTTTTTATAGACATACGGTTTCCGTACAACAAAGATATCTAACCTTTTTCTGACTTGATCCACTAAAGATTTCATAAACTAAATTTGATTTTGTGTCGACATTACGGGCTTTATATGATGACGGCTAGATGGGAGAAAATATATTCTTCATTGGGCGGCGTCGCAGCGCAACACGGATTTCAACTTTTTAGAGGCTGTCTCAGTAAAAACCGCCCACTCAATTTCGCGTGAAAAATAATTTTGCCTGAAACTCTGGCGAGTGAAAGGCTTTATCGAGACTATAACTAAAATAGGTTTGCTTTGATTAACAATAATTTTCTGGCCGCGCTGGGGGGGGGGGGGGGGGGGGTTGCCGAGTATTTTGTCCCGCCGGCCACGGCCATTTTGCACGTCTTGAGAACTGAAAATTTCGCATTTTTTGCGGTGCTGTAAATGTTTGATTTGCACCATAGAACCAATGAATTTTATACCTGAGTAGTAGGGCTTCAGCAAAGATAAGCCTTGAGATGGAATAGGTGAATTAGGTGCCTATGGATTAGGTGGATTAGGTGCCTAGTCAATGACGTCACAGCATACCTTCTTGCATACTAATTTGGATTAGGTTTACTAATGAGCGTCACTCTACTACAATAGGAACAATAGGCTTGCCTAGACTTGCCCCGTAAGTAACTTGAGCCCGGTTTTCGGACCGTCTATTAAAAGAAAAATAGGAATAAGAGAAGCGATCACCTAGCAACGCGAGAAACGGCTTCCTATATCTTATTTAGCGCTAAAACTCAGATATACATAAACAAAACACATACAGAAAGTGGAGTTGAAAAGTCTTTATTTCAATTTAGTTTACGTCTTCTTATTTGGCGCTAAAACTCAGATATATATAAACAAAACATACACAAATTGGAGCTGAAAACTCTCTAAGTTTGTCTGACGTTTTCTCCTTTCTATCTCGAGGAAATGAAAGTCTTGTCATTTTCACGCGCGGTTAATCAGTTAATTATGCGAGTTCACAAGCCCAAAGTTGAATACAAATTAGTTCTACAGAAAAGACCCAAGGGAGAGAATCTTCACGTATTATTATAAAACAAATAACTTAACAAGGATCAATTAAAACACGCGACTAATAATTGCTAGCAATAAAATCTGACACGAGATACCGTTTAAAACAAAAAAGAGTCAAATACACAGCGATTTGAAAGAAATCTATTAAAACAGTCAAAGAAAGCAAGTCATGTTTTACTTACCCCTCTCCCTTTTCAATTTTATTTCCCTCCTTCTCCACAATTTTATTATTTTTCCTCCTCCTCCTCCTCATTTTTATTGTTTTCCCTCCTCAATGTTTTTTATTCTCCCCCTCCTCCTCCACCTCCTCCTCCTCATTTTTTATTGTTTTCCCTCCTCCTCCTCATTTTTATTGTTTTCCCTCCTCCTCCTCCTCATTTTTAATTGTTTTCCCTCCTCCTCCTCATTTTTATTGTTTTCCCTCCTCCTCCTCCTCATTTTTATTGTTTTTCCTCCTCCTCCTCCTCATTTTTATTGTTTTTCCTCCTCCTCCTCCTCATTTTCATTGTTTTCCCTTCTCCTCCTCCTCCTCCACCTCCTCCTCCACATTTCTATTGTTTTCCCTCCACCACCGCCACCACATTTCTATTGGTTTCCCCCCACCACCACCACCACCACCACCGCCACCACATTTCTATTGTTTTCCCTGGTGGTGGTGGAGGGAAAACAATAGAAATGTGGTGGTGGTGGTGGAGGGAAAACAATAGAAATGTGGTGGCGGTGGTGGTGGTGGTGGTGGTGGGGGGAAACCAATAGAAATGTGGTGGCGGTGGTGGAGGGAAAACAATAGAAATGTGGTGGCGGTGGTGGTGGTGGTGGTGGTGGTGGAGGAAAAACAATAGAAATGAGGAGGAGGAGGAGGAAAAACAATAAAAATGAGGAGGAGGAGGAGGAGGAAGAAAAACAATAAAAATGAGGAGGAGGAGGAGGAAAAACAATAAAAATGAGGAGGAGGAGGAGGAGGAGGAGGAAAAACAATAAAAATGAGGAGGAGGAGGAGGAGGAAAAACAATAAAAATGAGGAGGAGGAGGAGGGAAATAAAATTGAAAAGGGAGAGGGGTAAGTAAAACATGACTTGCTTTCTTTGACTGTTTTAATAGATTTCTTTCAAATCGCTGTGTATTTGACTCTTTTTTGTTTTAAACGGTATCTCGTGTCAGATTTTATTGCTAGCAATTATTAGTCGCGTGTTTTAATTGATCCTTGTTAAGTTATTTGTTTTATAATAATACGTGCTACTACTGTAGAATTTGGAGATTGGTGAATACAGTTGACTCCCGATAACTCGAACCCTCGCTAACTCGAACCAAAATCGATTTTCGCTGGATTTCCTTCATACATATTACTGTAATTTTACCTTCGGTAACTTGAACCCTCGATAACTCGAACCTCCCGCTTACTCGAAGTAGTTTTTGTTTCTCCTCAGATCATTTCTATATAATTTTAGCCTTGATAACTCGAACCATGTTTTGAGCCCTTACCGTATTTATTCGAATAAGCGCCCATCCTAAAGGCAGAAAAAGTTAGTAAGCTCCCAGCCTTGAATAAGCGCCTACACTCTCAAAGTCCAAAAATTTAATAAGCGCCAAGGGCGGTTAATCGAATAAATACGGTAATTATAAAAAGTCGGGCAAAAGAACAGTCTACTGGTGTTCGAAACATTGAACTTTGAATTTCCCATTTACGTGTTGTATAGTTTACTAGTGGAGGCTGCTGTTGTTTGTCACAAATCTAAGAATGTGAAACAGCTTTTTATTAGTACAGTCAACTCTCTCATAGCGACCACTTCTCGTAAGCGACCAGCTTCACAGAGACTGTACAACGCTGAAACTTAACATTTAAAAACTACTTCACAAGTGGTGACATTACAAAATCGTAGACTTCTTTATTACTTTAATCCACACAATGGCTGAATTATATTGAAGTTGTATAAGCCGTCACCAAGAAGAATATAAACTAAACAAAAAACCTAGTATTTAAAAGTCAATAACTGCAGGAACCTACTTAATTAAACAATATATAACCTGCACGCCAATTAGCTCTTTAAACACGTGCGATTAGCTCCCTCTGAACCATAATGAGCATATTTTAAGTGACGATGTTTTTGTGACCAATGGTATGCTCATAAGCAAGACGCGACAAATGTTGGGTTGTACACTCGTCAGTGACTCATGTCCATGCGCGACCGAAATGACCTTGAACAGCGCAGGGAACACGGAGTGGCTGCGTGGCAAAAACCGAGTGATTTTGTATATCAAGCTCAAATGTGCGAGGATTACTAATGTTGCTATGCTCTTTCGATAATAAAAGATTTTTTTTTAATAGTTAAATCAGATAATGATAAGCATGCATAAGTGAGGCAAAAAATGTAACTGAACAACATTCCGCCACTTCTAACCTACTCAGTACTACCTCAACTAGTAATAGTTGACACTACAGCTGCCCCCGTTCTGTATATTGTCGGTCAATAGTATTCTTGCTGGTTGTGTAGCTCTTTGAAATATACCGATTCATAATGAAGATTTTCACACATATTCCATACAATAGGTGAGATAAATACAGGAAACGCAAGGTTCAATGCACAGTTTCAGCTCGAATTACACAGCTTTCTTCTCAGTTTCGAGAATAGTTTATTCTAAACCATAATAAAAGATTTAATTAGAAGTTGAATTTTTCGCTATTTCTCTTTCCTTTTTACATTCAGTTCATTTTATTTTTAGAAATTAAAAGGACGTTTGATCGATTCACGCCAGCGCATTCTAGTCTTACTTGAAACTATATAACGGAAGGACATCTATGAGCAGGGAATAAGTCAGCACAGAATTTGCTTGTCGGCGAATTTCTGTAAATGTCCATCAATCTGCTAGTGATAAGCTAGCCGTTGTTCACTGGTCTTGTTTCTTTGGGGCTGAGTCTTAATCCGGTCAAAGAGAAGGAAAGAGTGTCTAGTAAGGTTTCCAATATAAATCAAAGATTTGTGAACTCGTGTCTGGCAAACTCTCCAAGTGTTTATATAGACACAGTTAAACGCACCTTATAACCTCTCCTGCGCTTAACGACTGTCTTTTGGTCCATACCTTCCAAAACAACTGCTCCACAGAATGTCACTGCGTAACGCAAAAGAGCATCGAAGTGTGACTGCACAATAAATGTCACAGAATCTACCTGAGCGGTTCCTTCGGGATTTTCTGTCTTACTTTTGTCTTTACGTTATCCTAACCATTTCGTACTTGCGGGCGCAAACAAAAGAAACGTCATCATTACCTACCGATTCCTCGCGGCCCCAGTTCGAGCAAATCGAGATTTTTTCTAGCATACTGACTGTATATTTGAACTGTAAGTACTGTCCTTAATATACGCGCGAGTTACTAGGATGCCTCCTCGGGATTTCGCCTCTGGGCGAAATCCCTGCGGGGGCAATAAGAAAAGACTGGCTCCTGTTTCTGATAAAGCAAGTTTTTCTGGCTCCGTTATTTTCCCTTATCACGACTATATCAGCGAGTAAATGATCTGATAATGACAAAAACCTCCAGCAGGTGTTCATTCAAAACTGTCGAAGAAGGCTTCTCCGGTGGTTTTATTTTATTTCTGTCTTTCTGGTGCTCGTCAAGGTAGCAACCCCGGAAACGTTTTGTGCGTTTCCTTCGAACCACGAGGCGAAAATGTAAGCGGCATTTGCTGCAGCAATGTACCTAAAAGTCATCGTGTTTCTCTCTTTCTTAATCTCATGTTTTGTCACCGGCTGTGGTTGACTAGAGGTGGGAGAGTTCGGTGTTGTTCAGCGGACTTAGAGCTGTCCAACGATCTTGCTTGATTGGCGTTTTACTGAAAAGTATCTCAACGAAAACTGTACTCTCTGCGTCAGTGACCTATTTTCAGAGGAAGTCGAGTTTCTTCTTACCGAAATACCATGCAAGGCTATCCAAAAGTCACGCTTGAAAAAAGTGTAGAGTAATGGATTCGTTACCGATGTTATGTATCTAATAACTGCGAAAGCATCCGCAGCTTTCTCTATAGCTACGAAATCGTTGGACTTGGTATAAATCTTGATGTTAATAATTAACATGAGTGTGAAATAAGGCAGCCAACAGCACAGATATGTCGCCGCCATCAAAGCAAATACAAAGATACACTTTCGGTCGGTTTTGTTTTTGTTTTGTAGTCGCTGTTTGTGTGCATGTTGTGATGGCCTCTTTCTACCGCTGACCGCTTTGAACATCACCGTGTACGCGTACACCATAAATACATACGGGACCAAGAATACGAGAGCGAGGCAAAAGGAAGAATGAATGATAAGAGCAAGGCGTTTTGATTTGGAATTCCGCCAAGAGAGCGGTATTATAGCGATAAAAGCTGATATGAACCAAATTCCTGCTAATACTTTGAACACTGCCTTTTTGGTGACTATATGATGTCTCAGTGGCTGAGCAATTGCCAGAAACTTTTCTGCAGTTATGACAAGAATGTGATAAGCTGCCGAAACAGCCGTAAGGGTGTGAAGAGCGTAGAACCAAAAGGCAAACTGATCAAACATCCGAGAAGGTACCACATTGAAAAAGAAAATAATGAAGTATGGAATGTTTACTGCGCCTGTCAGAAAGTCGCAGACCGCTAGCCCAAGTAGAAGGTAATTAGACTTGATGCGCAGGCTCTTTCGTTTATAAAACAAGAAAAATACGAGTCCGTTTGTAACAATTATTGCTATGGCGATGGGAAGAACCTTGATCATCTCTCTCAATCCTTGATTTTCCACCTGATTTTGGGGTTTGAAAGCCGCACTTGCGCTGTTGTTCATGTTTGACGGGTTTCAATTTTCAATCCAACTCAATTCCTGAAATCAAATTCAAAGAAGCAAATTAAGTTGAATTTTAATTTGTTACGCAAACTGAGAAAGCACGGAAGAGTGCAAACGATAAAAATATTGCTATGGCGATGGGAAGAACCTTGATCATCTGTCTCAATCCTTCATCAGTTTCCAGCTGGTTAGGTAGTTTGAAAGCCGCACTTGCGCTGTTGTTCATGTTTAACGGGTTTCAATTTTGAATCAAACTCAACTCCTGAAATCAAAATCAAAGAAGCAAATTAAGTTGAATTTTAATTTGTTACGCAAACTGAGAAAGCACGGAAGAGTACAAACGATAAAAATATCCAAGTAATCAGTCGGGTTTAAATACTGTAATGGGGAGAAATGCGAGCAGGTGTGACTTCAAAGCATTATTTAATTCTGGTTCAAATTGGCGACAAGATAAAAACAAAACTTCCAAATTTCAGAGACCAGGGCTGTCTTGGCGTTAAAAATTGGCGAAAAGATAAAAAGAGGCAAATTTCAGAGACCTGTCGTTGAAAATTCCACGATTAAAGGAGATTGAGAGTTTCAGAAGGCTTTGAATAAAGACAAGTGCGAAATTATACACTTTTCGCCTGAAATATGCAAAATGTATGCAAATTGAAGGATGTGTATGAAATGAATAAAACGGATGAATCACTCAGTTGAAGTAAGTTGTGGAAGACTGTTTGAGGAAGGCATTACTAACAACAAAGGCAATTAATCAAATGGCAAAAATTACGAATTTGAAACTGAATTGCAAATTAAAGTTAACCTTGTGTTTGAAGTTTGTAAAAGTTGCATTCAATGTTGCTTTATCATTCGTCAGAATTGTGTAAGTTGCAATTGTGTTTCACCCGTAGATGTCACAATAGTGTGCAAGTTGTGGTATTCGTATTATTCTTCTACTGGTATGATTTTACCCTATATATATACCTAGGAGCTCCTGATATACCCGCCTAATACGGTCCTATGCTTCCCCCACAGTAACATCCAATGCTTCGTCCTAGCGTCCTATAATTGCATGCCAGGCGAAAACTACCACGTAGAAGGCAGATATGACGACTTTTTAATGGAATTAGTCGGTCTTGATTGTTTGCTGAATTTTTCGGTTTGTTCAATAGCAAATATTCAGCTATGTTTTTGTTTGCTCTGTGGAGTTTCTGTGTGATGCTTAATTTTAACACAAACGACTACCATCACATCGGTAAGAAAAGATCTATTAAAAGTAATCCATGGTAATTTTAACTCATCCGAAAATTTTTGCCGATTAACCCTTGCCTACCATCCCAGAAAACCTTTTTAAACAAAATGTTCCTGTTTTCAAACTTTTTCGATGAACTTCTAACAACAGTCCACCAAAATGTGCAATGAGTAGCCAGTAGCCAGTTATGTGGTCAACAAAATAATCGGTAACATAACATCACGCATTTTACATTTTCTGAGAAGAAAAAAAAAACAGCAAATTAATGTGGTCATGTTATAGAATATTTATCACTACCTGAATGTAAGATAATCCGATTCAGTATTTTATAGCTGCTTTACATATCCCGATATGTAATTATGATTAAAAGTTGTTTATCAAATTTCAAGCCGCGCCACCCATTTAATAAGACCGCGTGCACGTACAAATCGCTCTACTCTCTTTTTTCTTCTTTTTCTTCTACTTTTTCCTCTTTTTCCTTTCTTTCTTTTATAGACATACGGTTTCCGTACAACAAAGATATTCAACCTTCTTCTAACTTGATCCACTAAAGATTTCATAAACTAAATTTGATTTCGTGACGACATTACTGCTATATATAATGACAGCTGGATGGGAGAAAATATATTCTTCATTTGGCGGCGTCGCAGCGCAACACGGAACATGTTTTCTGCTTTGAACTACTTGCGTGCCGAAAAAAAGTCTTGACGTAAGTAAGCCGCGAAAACAATCTTTCCTTAATCGTTAACATCAATTTTCGATAAAGGGATTGTTGCCACAGTCCGGCTACTGTTCCCTTGCCTCCCACGCAGGCGTAAGGGGAGTCGTATTTCCTCCTTCCCCTAAATTCCATCAATTTACTTGTAGAAAAAAGTGACGTTGGGTTTTCCTTTTTGATATCTTATACTTGGATTGCGCTCATAGAGGTGGCGGAGATTCTATTTTCGCGGGAACAAGTGCGCTAAAATGTATCTAAAAATAAACCGAGGCCTAGTATGAGGGTGTGAATGGGGTTAACCGACTAGCGACAAAGGGCAAAAAATATTACCGACTACCCACAAAACGCGAAAAAAATTACCGAAAACTAACAGGAAAATTATTAACCGACTACCAACATGGACCAACATTATCTATTTTTTTTTTTTTCAGAAAGAAGAGTATATTGTGTTTTTTCTACCTTTCTAGGAAGTAACCAAAGATACCACGTCACAAGTCTTTTTACAAGTCAGTACCACAAAACCAGGATATTGAAACGGTTTGCAGAGCGTATGCCAAAAATTTCTACAACCCGCCTAGTCCTAAACATTATATGCGACAAATGCTTAGATTAATCCTCAAAGAAAATTCTTTCCAGTTCAATGGAGAGCTCTACCTCCAAACCCATCGTACCGCGATGGGCACAAAGACAGCAGTTTCCTTTGCCAAAATTTTCATGTCTTATATTGAAACACAAAGTCTAAGCGGCTAAACCGTCTTTAAACCAGACGTCGTAACTTTCTTCGAAGAAGCAAACTTACATGATCCTACTATTAAATTCACCACCGAAATTCACTGAGACAATGTTTTTAGAGACAGTTGTTTACAAAGGCACAAGATTAAACGAAAAAGTTATCCTTGATGTAAAGACTACGGAAACCTTCCAGCACACATTTTACGGCTTGTCACCCACCGATTTGTCAAAAGAGTTTGAGGAAACTGTTTCAAAATTCAAAAGAACGCTTGATGGTTGATGATGGACAGAGGCTACCAACACAATTTGAAAGACAAATTGCAATCAAAAATAAATGAAACTCACAGAAACCGAAGTCCGCGCTCCTGAAGCAAAACTGAGCAAGGAAGGAAAAGAAAAGTTGCCTTTCGTGACACAATAGGGAACTTAAGAACCACGACGAAGTTCACGACGACGACGTCTGTTGACTGGGAAAAGACTGGAACGAGAACGTCAGTTTTGGCAGGAAAAAGGAAACTTAAGATGCAATCGGTCGGTAGGTCGACGACGACGACACTGAACTAAGCACAAATGTAAAACTGTGATGTTCGTTCGCAACAAAGTTTTTCGCAATGGCGTCTTTTAAAACAATGCAAGATCTAAGTTTTAAGCCGTACGTCTAATGTCATTGACGATGGAGAATTTTTTGTGTTGTCTGACCTTTTCGAGTGGAAAAACACCTGCTTTCCGCACAAAGATTATTCAACTTTCAACCTGAATGAGATGACCGAGTCCGAGTGTCTGTCAGAGTTTAGATTTGGAAAAAGAGACATTCTGATGTGATAGCTGTTTTCCATATAAAGTTTATTTCCTGTATATTAAAGATATAGGATTTGCCTTACCTAATTACGTACAAATAAATTTCTCACTTACGAGTTCGCTCGCTCGGCCTCCACAGCTGTTGTCATTCTTCGAAGTAAAAACTATTCATTATAGTATACTTTTAGTTCTCATAGCCAACAACATCAGGTCTTAACTGACAGACGACCAATAACATCGCGACGTAATTGACCAATCAGATCAATAATCAGAGTGTAATAAGATCAACTGACGTAATACAACTCACTTTGACTCTGAAGATGACTACCGCACAGGTTGTCGAAACGTCAGTCACTGTCAACAACAACAGTCCTATATATTCAGGACTACGTTCACCCGGACGATCAAACTCAACCTACTTTCGAAATGACTCCTGGGTTCAAACCTTTCACAGTTCACTTTTAGTCGAAGTTTCAATCAACATCGCTTGTTAGGAGAAAAAGGAATGATACCTGGATTTACGAGGATAAGAGAAAGCAAAGGACTTCAAAAATCGCTTAAAACAGTGGATTTATGCACCTATCAATGTAAAGCCGGCGGGGGTGGGGGGGGGGGGGGGGAGGCAGGTTATGCCGTGGGGATTTGATTGTCTTTGTTGGCCCTGGGGTAGGGTATTTGACTGATCTTGTTCTCCCAGCTAGGGGAGGGGATATTTGAATCTTTCTTCGCCCGACGTGGAAATATTTGACTGCCGACTTGGGCGAAAAAGGCTGAGACGGAACATCTGTTTCCCACGCTCCACGCATGCGCCGTACGGTTTGAAAAGATCAGGAAGTCATGGAGGGCAATGAGAACAAGCGAAGGCTGAGTGAATTTCACTGTATTGTCTTCAAATTTCGTTTGTTTTAGCGTGTTTTTGATCAATTGAACCTCTTAAAATACTGTGGTATCAACGTAAACGAAAGTAAAGAGAAACCAAGTCGATTTTTGCAAGTACAATTGATTAGTGTATGGCTCATTCGCTACAATCAGTGTAAACTTACGAAACTGAATTTTTTTGTACCCTTTACTAAGAACGGTACATTTAAACTTACAAAATGTGGACTTTCTCCTAAAGGTTTATGTATTCTACGCAGTGTAACACGGATTATGGTTAAAACGTATAATTGCAGCTGTAACAGGAACATGTATCTTTGGTGATGCAGCAACGTTAAAAGATTGCAGAGTTTTCTTTGGAGATATTTTTATTGTGCCTTTCTTGGGTTCTGCCTTGGGATTGACAGCAATGTGCAGCCTAGGGTGGGGGAATTTGGTTGCATTTGACTGGAATGATTTGCCCGTGGGCAGGGACTTTGATTGCAAATTTTTGAAAAAAGTCAAATCTCCACCCTACGCTCTGCCTCCCTCCCCGCAGTAATTACATTGATAGGTGCATTATACCTGCTGAAGCTTGTGGATTGCAGGACGACGTGATTGTACTTTGTTTGGCGTCGTCGACGACACCACGACGACGAAATTTACTGGTCGCGCTTGCGCAGTACACTGTAACACACTTCTGGTCGTCGTCGACAAAGTCGTTGTCGTGGTTCTTCAGTTCCCTAATACCAGGCCTTGGTGTCTACTGTAAAAGAAGCTTTCATGGAAAAGTGGAATCTCATACAAAAACAACCGCTACTTTGCTAATTTTTTAAAGAACCACCCCTTATTTCCTAAAAGAAAGGAAAACCATGGCAAAGAACACGCTTGTCAGAGCCAAAATATTAAAAGTCAACACACGGTTTCACGCCGGTATAGATGTGCAACCTGTCAACCCTTGCAGTTTTTCACCAAAAATAATTACGTATCCAAAAGGTTAGACTGGGCGTGTCCCTCTGTGTCCAATTAACCTCTCTTCATTACTTTTTATCTTTTTATGGTGCCCTGTAATCAACAGGGAAACCAAGTTCGCATTTGCAATAACAGCTATGGTGAAATACACTATCATGTTGCATAATGATGTTTAAGTTCAATCAAATGATGCATTTTTACAAGTTTTACATGTTTTATAGGGATCAAAGTCTTGAAACTGAGTGAAACACATAACAAATATTAATAATTAACATGCATTTTTACTTATTAACTGAGATTAACCGACAACCGACAGAGATCGAAAATTTTAACCGACTACCGACAAAGTAACTAAATTTTAACCGACAAGTGGACCCCCCCCCCCCCCCCCACCCCCATTCAGACCCTCTAGTATGGCAGTTGCTGGTAAATCTCATATATTCCCTGGCATGGGGAGCCGCGTAAAGTCCCTTTTCTAATTATCTTGAGTGACGGTTGCTATACTCAATTTCCTGTTAGAATTTTACCTCCGACCTCGTGCATGTTAGCAGGGGTCAGATTAGCTGTCATCGGTAGTGATCTTCACAGAGGCGATGAAACAATTCTAAATTTCGCAACTGTCTGTTAATATGGTTAAAACAATACAAGGTGGGGTAAATACATGTAAATAAAGTAGAACGCGGTCTTTTCAACTATTCTCCGGATCGGATCAGCCCGATCAAGCCACCTTGTATGGAGTATATGTGGGTTACTTTTTGCCGTTTCCTGGTCGAGAATTTCTGTATTGATTCGCGATCAAAATCGCTTCCCTTAGAAGCGATTGGTATTTCAAGAACATTTAAACAGATCGGACAGGTTAGGAGAATTCAAGCTTCTCTTCTGAAAACCGGAGATGGCCAGCCTTCCTTCTTCACATTGGTTCAAATGCGAGGCCAATTCAGCCTTAGATCAGTAGGTTTACCTTGCGACACATTAATTCTGGTTTGTATAATGACTTGATTTATCGTAAGACTCCTTGAAGGTAAGCACAGTGTTCGATTTATTTATTTCTGCTTCGAACATATCCGCGCCAAAACCTCCTAAATGCCCGCCAAATTTAATGTGGCGCTCCCGATCGTACAGCTCGTGTTTAGGAAGAAACAGGCCCAGCACAACTTCCACTGGAGGCAATTTTGTGTACAAAAAATAACCTAATAAAGAAGTCGAAAAGCTCTATTAATTTCGTGCGACATTTTCTTGATAAACAAAGGAATGTGTTGAAAATTGTAGACGTTCGAGTTTTATAATACACATACACACGTAGTGGCCAAATTGCTATATCTCTGATCTTTTTTCAACTGTGTTGCTTGTTGCCGATGTTTAAATGCTTCATAATGATCCAGTGCGATTTATAGTTGTCACTTCATGCTCAGATCTTTGTTTCAATTAATGAGAAAATTATCTTACAGTTAAACACTCTTTGCACAACAATAATGCCAGTGATTATCGCGTAATATTGCGTTGTTGCATGCGTTCACAACACAGCCGGACGGAGCTCTGCCTATGAAAATAATCGTTTTCCTAGTATCGAATAGGCGGATATGACTCCCACTGGTAGCAAATTGTGCTACAAAGCCATTAACAAGGGCTATTCCATGCAAGTATAAACCTCATAAAAGCTTTTTATGTTGATCAAAAATGAAATGAAACGCGTTAAAAATATCAGACGCTCGTGTTACCCATACCCCTACCGACCTACCTAAGGTACTTCACAGATAGAGGGCTGAGTGTTAAATTTGCTCGTTATTAGTAAGGCCCTAAATCTAAGTAGCTTTCTTTTTTTAAAAAAAATTTTTACGGAGGAATCGAAATGAGTTTTTGTTGATTGGTTGTGTCCATCGCGGTTCACCCCTATTTGTTTTTTTTTTTTTTAATAAAATACGACTGGGCAAACGGTCTCTATTATTTTTCACGAGCAGAGAGCTTTGATATAATTCACCGAAAACAAATTCATGAACATGGTTCAGGGTATTCTGTACGTGCTTTTATGTTGGGTGTGTCGCCTGATTAAAAGCGAGCGATCGGGTGTGTCGCCTTCGCTTAGTGCAAGAAGACTTTGTAAAACGTGTATATTAAATGAATCTTTCTGTAAAAAAACGAGGCCTTAGGAAAGTTTATAAGGTAAAGTAGTCTTGGAAAACGGTTTGCCAAATATTTTTTCTTTTGTTTGGGACTTGCTAAGACTGTATTGAGTCAACTAAACGCTTAGAATTCGAAATTGAACTTATTCTTTGAGTGATTCAAAACAAAGCTAAACAACGACCAAAGTTCCGTCTGCACGTGCTCTTCTGGGTGAGTCGCCTGAAAAAGCAAGCGATCGGGTGTGTCGCCTTCGCTTAGTGCAAGGGAACTTGGTTGGTTATGGCTCGTGAAAAATAATAGAGACCGTTTGTGCAATGGTATTTTATTAAAAAACAGATAGGGGGAACCGCGATGGACGCAACCAATCAACCAAAATTCATTTCGATTCCCCCGTAAAATTTTTTTTAAAGAAAAAGAAAGCTACTTAGATTTAGAGATATAAATTTCGGGGGAGCAGAATTAAAACTGGGACTATTCCCTTTTTTGAGAAACGGCCGGTGAAGTCTCCTATTTAAATTCTGCTCTCCAGAGAAAGCTACTGTAAAAACTATTTGAATTTATAGTTAATGTAAATTCTATTAAATTTAAACTTCGTTCATCTTCGGTAAATAAATGCATATTGATTCTGAGGTATCCTCTGTTTGTTGCAAAACCCCTCTACACCGCCACAAGTTTTCCAACTGATGCACTGTTTTGGAGCGATTTTCATCAGGTTCTATTTTGTAGTTGTGTTCGTCTCATCAGCTTTTTAGTAGTGTGTGGTAAAATGAGCGGTTGAAAGATATGTCGGAAAAAGCTTCACAGGAGGCCACGAAAGGAGATTCGCATTTCTGCTCAAGTATGGTTTCAAGCTGTCAACGGTCTATGCTTGGCTGAATTTAAACAATGGCCTTCTGGTCAGATGGGGGACAAATTTTCCCCCATATTTTGGTCGCTAAGGCTTGCGGCTCGCCATGTTAGGTTACAATTATAATAAGAAAAAAAAAAAAACTTTTTTTATAGTCTTAGAGAGAACGAAGTTTAAGCCCAAGTCTTGGGTCGCTTTATGAAAACTTGTGCTCAGAGCGCCGACAAAATCTTGTTTACTTGATCCTGTTCCCACTAATATCTTGAAAGATTGCCTTGATGAGTTACTTCCAATATTATCTACTACGATAAACTTGTCGCTTGAATCAGGATTCTTCCCTGACACTTGGAAAGAGTCGATTGTTACACCACTGCTAAAAAAACAAAGTCTTGACTTGGTTTTTAAAAACTTTCGACCGATCAGCAATCTTTCCTTTGTTTCAAAATTGACTGAAAGAGTGGCAACTGATCAGATTCAGTCCTACTTAAATGAGCCTGATCTTTTTCCTTCGTCATTGCAATCAGCCTATCGACGGCACCATAGCACAGAAACTGCCCTGCTTAAAGTCAAGAATGACATTCTGATGAACATGGAAAATCAGAAGGTCAAGTTGTTAGTGCTTCTTGATTTAAGCGCCGCGTTTGATACCGTGGACCATCGGATTCTCTTAGATCGCCTCCAGTTTGATTTTGGAATTTCAGGCTCTGCACTTAATTGAATTGAATCGTACCTTTCTAACAGAACCCAGCGCATCTATATAGACGGAGTTCTATCGAGTAATTTTAATCTTAAATTTGGAGTTCCACAAGGCAGCTGTCTCGGGCCATTATTGTTTTCCCTCTATGCTAGCAAACTTTTTAAGATCGTCGAATCACTTCTTCCTAATTCCCATTGTTATGCAGATGACACGCAACTGTACATCGCGTTTAGATCAGGAAATGATTTGGAGGAGACCGCTGCTATAACTGCCATGGAATCATGTATTGCTGATATCAGTCAATGGATGCATTCGGATAGGTTAAAACTGAATTCCGATAAGACAGAATGTCTTCTGATTGGAACACGACAACAACTTCAGAAAGTCAGTAACATTAGTACCTTATCGGTTGGGGACTCCCAAATTGCTCCATCTTGTGAAGTTCGAAACCTAGGAACCTGGTTTGATTCTAAAATGAGTATGCTAAGTCATATCAACAAAACTTGCTCATCCGCTTTCTATTATCTTTATAACCTGCGTAGAATTAGGAAATATTTAAGTCGTTCAGTCACCGAATCATTAGTTCATGCTTTTATCACCAGTAGAATAGATTATTGTAACAGTCTACTATATGGCCTCCCGAATTCACATATCATGAAACTCCAACGGATACAGAATGCCGCGGCTCGGTTGGTCACCGTAACACCTAGATTCTGCCATGTTACACCATTGCTTTTCCACCTTCATTGGCTTCCAATAAGTTACCGTATAAAGTTTAAGATTCTACTTTTGACATTTAAGTGCTTATATGGTCAAGCTCCTAATTATCTAATTGATTTCATTACTATCAAAAAGCAATCCAGGTACTCTCTAAGGTCAAATGAGTCTATATTCCTCGAGTTACCAGGAATTAAGACCCATCCAACTCTTGGCGATCGTGCATTCCAGTCAGCAGCACCTTATCTCTGGAATGCATTATCTTCGGCAATTCGCAACATGAAGACATTGGACACTTTTAAGACTGCTGTTAAAACTCATTTTTTCAATTTAGCTTTTAAATAGATTTAATTGTAAATGGCTTTTATAATAGGGTTTTTATTATTATTATTACTATTATTATTATTATTATTACTATTATTTATTTATTTTTATTTATAGTTTTTAATACTTTTTATTGTAGTTTTTAATAGTTTCTTATGCTTTAGTACCTTTAACATAAATTTAATATAACAATATTGTAAAGCGCAACTGAATATATTCATATAGAGGTTTGCGCTATATAAATGTAAATTATTATAATTATTATGATATATCAGACATGAAGGTAGTTTATTAGAGTGTATTCGTAAATGTTTCGTAAAATTGGCGAGTCAGTCTAACACTTTTAGGAACAGGTCAAAAATTTTCTCCGATCTTCAAACATGGCAACGAATGTTTGCGAAAGGGAATTCCGCCAACGGCTGTCACACTTCAGCCGACAAACACGACGTAGAATTTGGAGGTTGGTGAATACAGTTGACTCCCGATAACTCGAACCCTCGCTAACTCGAACCTCGCGCTAATAACTCGAACCAAAATCGATTTCCGCTGGAATTCCGTCATACATATTACTGTAATTTTACCGTCGGTAACTTGAACCCTCGATAACTCGAACCTCCCGCTCACTCGAGGCAGTTTTTGTTTCGCCTCAGATCATTTCTATATAATTTTAGCCTTGATAAATCGAACCATGTTTTGAGCCCTTACCGTATTTATTCGAATAAGCGCCCAACTTCGAATTAACGCCCACCTCGAATAAGCGCCCATCCTAAAGGCAGAAAAAGTTAATAAGCGCCCAGCCTCGAATAAGAGCCCACCCCACCCCACCTCCCTCCCGATCCCACTCAAACTCAATAAAGCACCCACCCCCACCCCACCCACTCCCCCCCTCCCCACCCCGCCGAAATTGAATAAGTTCTAATAAGAGACTTCCCCGAAGGCGGAGATTTCTTCAGAGTATTTTACAGAAACCTTGCTTTGTTACATCTTCGCGTTTTGCTATTACTATTTATTGTTTTGTGGCAACATGAACTTACTACACTTGCTGAAAATGTTGAAAATTTAATAAGCGCCCACCTCGAATAAGCGCCCACTCTCAAAGTCCAAAAATTTAATAAGCGCCCAGGGCGGTTAATCGAAGAAATACGGTAATTATAAAAAGTCGGGCAAAAGAAAAGTCTACTGGCGTTCGAAACATTGAACTTTGAATTTCCCATTTACTTGTTGCTGCCGGGCATCAGCCGGCAGCAGACCACATTCTTGAGCGATTTGAGATTTTTCGTTCAATGGTTCAATGGTTCCATGGTTCCATGGTTCGATGGTCATCTGTGACTGCAGCGCTGTGCAGTCAGCGGTTTGCTTAAGCAAGTGCTTAGCTGCTGCGCCTGTTTTTCTTTTAGGAGCAACCCGCCATTTTGTTCTGCTCTCATGTAAGATCTGTGCAGAAATCGTAGTTATCGGATGCTTGCTGTCTTGTTAAACGGCCTAAACAGTTCAAGAATTATTGTACAGAACCTTTTTTCGGTTTATTTTTTTATTCAAGTTTCAAGATTAGTTATAGCGAGTATTCTTTTGTCACACAGATTGTTATCTCGGTCATCAGGATTGTAAATTACATACGTGAACGGCATGTGCTGTACATCTACCTGACCTGTGAATAAACAAGTTTTGGCCTTTACGTTATTCCTTCGCAACTCATCTCATCGATCCTGTGTACGATGATTGTTCGATGAAGAAACAGCCTATCAGCACTGCTTTTGTTTTAGAATTTCCTGAATTATTAAAATGAATTACAAAATGGTGTTAAACCTTAGCAAATTATATGAATGTAAGCATATTTGTCATCGTGATCGGTTCATTTTTATATTACGCTCTGAGTGTTTCATACTGCCAGGAAGTGTAAGTTATTGATTTTAATAAGAAAGAATTCATATGTTCAACTGTTCTACAAACTGTCTCGTTGTCCTATTCGCATCGCAACTAACGCCAGCACTTCCCTTCTCAATGAGAACTTCTAGTTGTATAGTTTACTAGTGGAGGCTGATGTTCTTTGTCACAAATCTAAGAATGTGAAACAGCTTTTTATTAGTACAGTCAACTCTCTCATAGCGACCACTTCTCGTAAGCGACCAGCTTCACAGAGACTGTACAACACTGAGCCTAAACGTTTATAAACTGCTTCACAAGTGGTGACATTACAAAATCGTAGACTTCTTTATTACTTTAATTCACACAATGGCTGAATTATACTGAAGTTGTATAAGCAGTCATCGGGTAAATTCTTCAGCAATAAGAATACAAACTCATCAATAAACCTAATATTTAATATTCAATAACTGCAAGAACCTACTTATTAAACAATAACCTGCACGCCAATTAGCTCTTTAAACACGTGTGATTAGCTCCCTCTGGACCACGGTGAGCACATTTTAAGTGACGACGTTTTTGTGACCAATGGTTATGCTCATAAGCAGCACGCGACAAATTTTGGGTTGTACACTCATGTCCATGCACGACTGAAATGACCTCGAACAGCTCAGAGAACACGGAGTTGCTGCGTGGCAAAAACCAAGTGATTCTGTATATCAAGCTGAAATTTCTAAGGATTACTAATATTGCTATGCTCTTTCGATATTCAGAGAGGTTATCTTAATAGTTAAATCAGAGAATGATAAACATACATAAATGAGGCAACAAATGTAACTGAACAAAGTTCCGCCAATTCTAACTGACTCACTAATACGTCAATAAGACAAGACTGGCTCTTGTTTCTAATAAAGCAAGTTTTTCTGGCTCCGTTATTCTCCCTTATCACGGCTATATCAGCGAGGAAATGATCTGATAATGACAAAAACCTCCATCAGGTGTTCATTCAAAACTTTCGAAGAAGGCTTCTCCGGTGGTTTTATTTTATTTCTGTCTTTCTGGTAGTCGTCAAGATGACAACCCCGGAAACTTTTTGTGCGTTTCCTCCGAACCACTAGGCGATAATGTAAGCAGCGTTTGCTGCAGCAATGTACTTAAAAGTCGTCATGTTTCTCTCTTTCTTAATCTTATGTTTTGTCACCGGCTGTGGTTGACTAAAGGTGGGAGAGTTCGGTGTTGTTAGCGGACTTAGAGCTGTCCAACGATCTTGATTGGCGTTTTACTGAAAAGTATCTCAACGAAACTGTGATCTCTGCGTCAGTGTGCGATTTTCAGAGGAAGTCGAGTTTCTTCTTACCGAAACACCATGCAAGGCTATCCAAAAGTCGCGCTTGAAAAAAATGTAGAGTAATGGATTCGTTGCCGATGTTATGTATCTAATAACTGCGAAAGCATCCGCAGCTTTCTCTATAGCTACGAAATCGTTGGACTTGGTATAAATCTTGATGTTAATAATTAACATGAATGTGAAATAAGGCAGCCAACAGCACAGATATATCGCCGCCATCAAAGCAAATACAAAGATACACTTTCGGTCGGTGTTGTTTTTGTTTTGTAGTCGCTGTTTGTGTCCATGTTGTGATGGCCTCTTTCTACCGCTGACCGCTTTGAACATCACCGTGTACGCGTACACCATAAATACATACGGGACCAAGAATACGAGAGCGAGGCAAGAGGAAGAATGAATCATAAAAGCAAGGCTTTTTGATTTGGTATTCCGCTAAGAGAGCGGTATTATAGCGATAAAAGCTGATATGAACCAAATTCCTGCTAATACTTTGAACACTGCCTTTTTGGTGACCATATGATGTCTCAGTGGCTGAGCAATTGCCAGAAACTTTTCTGCAGTTATGACAAGAATGTGATAAGCTGCCGAAACAGCCGTAAGGGTGTGAAGGGCGTACATCCAAAAGGCAAACTGATCAAACATCTGAGAAGGTACTACTTTGAAAAAGAAAAGAATGAAGTATGGAATGTTTACTGCGCCTGTCAGAAAGTCGCAGATCGCTAGCCCAAGCAGAAGGTAATTAGACTTGGTGCGCAGGCTCTTTCGTCTATAAAACAGAAAGAACACGAGTCCGTTTGTAACAATTATTGCTATGGCGATACGAAGAGCCTTGATCATCTCTCTCAATCCTTGATTTTCCTGCTGATTTTGTAGTTTGATAGCCGCACTTGAGCTGTTCATGTTTGACGGGTTTCAATTTTCAATTCAACTCAACTCCTGAAATCAAAATCAAAGAAACAAATTAAGTTGAATTTTAAATTGTTACGCAAACTGGGAAAGCACGGAAGAGTGCTAACAATAAAAATATTTATGTAATCAGTCGGGTTTAAATAGTGTAATGGTAAGAAATGCGAGCAGGTGTGCCGCTTCAAAGTATCATGTAATTCTGGTACAAATTGTCGAGAAGGTAAAAAAAAAAAAAACTTCCAAATTTGAGAGACCTGTCTTGGCGTTGAAAATTCGACTATTAAAAGAGATTAAAAATTTTAGAAAAGCCTTGAATAAAGACAAGGGCGAAATTATACACTTTTCCTTGAAATATGCAAAATATATGCACATTGAAGGATCTGTAAGAAGTGAATAAAACGGATGAATCACTCAGTTAAAGAAAGGCATCTACGGAAGTTGTGGAAAACTTCAATAAAACTGTGGTTGAGGAAGGCATTACTAACAACAAAGGCATTTAATAAAATGGCAAACATTACGAATTTGAAACTGAATTGCAAATTAAATTTAACCTTGTGTTTGAAGTTTGTAAAAGTTGCGTTCAATGTTGCTTTATCATTCATCAGAATCGTATAAGTAGAAATTGTGTCTCACCTGTAGACGTAATTGTTTGCAAATTGTGGTATTCGCATTATTCTTATAGAGGTATGATTTTACGCTGTACCCGTCTAATGTCCTATGCTTCCCCCACAGCAACGGTCCAATGTTTCATCCTATAATTGCGTGCAAGAAGAAAACCGCGTAGAATGCAGATATGATAACTTTTCAATGGAATTAGTCGGTCTTGATTGTCTGCTGATTTTTTAGATTTGTTCAGTGAGCTTTGGTATATTTTTTTTTGTTTTGCTCTGTTGATTTTGTGTGTGGTGCTTAATTTTAACACAAACGACTACCATCACATCGGTAAAAAAGAACTATTAAAAGTAATCCATGGCAATTTTAACTCATCCGAAAATTTGTGCCGATTAAAACCCTTGACTATTATGCCCCAAAAAACTTTTGAAACAAAATGTACCTGTTTTCAAACTTTTTCGATGAACTTCTGACGACAGTCGACCAAAATGTTCAATCAGTAGCCAGTTATGTGATCAACAACATAATCGGTAACATAACATATCAAGCATTTTACATTTTCTGAAAAGAAAAAAAAAACAGCAAATTAATGTGGTCATGTCATAGAATATTTATCACTGAGTGTAAGATAATCTGATTCAGTATTTTATAGCTGCTTTAGATATCCCGACATATAATTATGATTAAAAGGTTTTTATCACATGAAATTTCAAGCGGCGGCGAAGCGGCGGCACCCATTTAATAAGACCGTGCACGTACAAATCGCTCTACTCTCTTTTTTTCTTTTTTTTTCTCTTTTTTCCTCTTTTTCTTTTCTTTTTTTTTTATACACATACGGTTTCCGTACAACAAAGATATCTAACCTTTTTCTAACTTGATCCACTAAAGATTTCATAAACTAAATTTGATTTTGTGACGACATTACGGCTTTATATAATGACGGCTAGATGGGAGAAAATATATTCTTCATTGTGCGGCGTCAGAGCGCAACACGGATTTCAACTTTTAAGAGGCTGTCTCAGTAAAAACCGCCCACTCAATTTCGTGTGAAAAATAATTTTGCCTGAAACTCTGGCGAGTGAAAGGCTTTTTCGAGACTATAACTAAAATAGGTTTGCTTTGATTCACAATAATTTTCTGGCCGCGCTGGGGGGCGCCGAGTATTTTGTCCCGCCGGCCACGGCCATTTTGCACGTCTTTAGAGCTGAAAATTTGGCATTTTTTGCGGTGCTGTAAATGTTTGATTTGCACCATGGTACCAATGAATTTTATACCTATTTATAGTTAAACATCGCTAGTTCTTCCTGTAATTAATAGTTATCCGCTAACTTTAGCTGGAAAGACGAAATCAGGCAAAATATGACCCCGACTAATTGCCTTGGATCGAAAGGCCAAAAATGAGCCTGTTTTAAAAGCTAATTTCTGACGTTTGGGACATAGTTGAAAGCTCTAGACAAAATAGACGTAAAGATAGACCATCTGTCATTATTAACATACAAAACCCCATGTGCAATTTCAGTATATTAAAAGTTATGACCGTTTGTATCAACACGTATGCGAGCTAACGTATTAGCAACTACTTTTGTGCCCAAAAAAGCTTGACGTAAGTAAGCCGCGCAAACAAACTTTCCTTAATCCGGTTAACATCAATTTTCGATAAAGGGATTGTTGCGACGGTGAGGCTACTCTTTCCTTTCCTCCCACGCAGGCGTTAGGTGAGTCGTATTTCCTCCTTCCCCTAAATACGACTGCGTAAAGCCTACTAGTTTTCAACCTCCATCAATTTACTGTTAGAAACAGGTGACGTTAGGTTTTCCAGTTTTGATATCTTATACTTGAAATAGGCTCATAGATGTGGCGGAGATTCTATTTTTGCGGGAAAAAGTTCTCTAAAATGTGTCTAAAAATAAACTGAGGCCTAGTATGGAAGTTGTTGGTAAATCTCACATATTCCCTGGATTAGGTTACAATTATAATAAGAAAAAAAGAACATTTTTTATAGTTTTAGAGAGAACGAAGTTTAAGCCCAAGTCTTGGGTCTTGTTATGATATATCAGATATGAAGGCAGTTTATTAGAGTGTATTCGTAAATGTTTCGGAAAATTGGTGGGTCTAACACTTTCAGTAACAGGTCAAAAATTTTCTCCGATCTTCAAACATGGCAACGATTGTTTACGAAAGGGAATTCCGCCAACGGCTGTGACACTTCAGCCGACAAACACGACGTAGAATTTGGAGATTGGTGAATACAGTTGACTCCCGATAACTCGAAGTTCGCGCGCGCTAACTCGAACCAAAATCGATTTCCCCTGGATTTCCGTCATACATATTACTGTAATTTTACCGTCGGTAACTTGAACCCTCGATAACTCTAACCTTCCGCTTACTCGAAGTAGTTTTTGTTTCTCCTCATATAATTTCTATATAATTTTAGCCTTGATAACTCGAACCATGTTTTGAGCCCTTACCGTATTTATTCGAATAAGCGCCCAACCTCGAGTTAGCGCCCACCTCGAATAAGCGCCCATCCTTAAAGAAGAACAAGACGCTACAGAGCGTACACTTCGGCGTCGTGGTTGTGGAACTGATTAATTGTAAATGCGGAGGAATAGTAAGAAATGAAATATGGTAAGAGGAAGGTGTTAATTTGTGAAATTATGGGATTTGGTCAGGATATTCTGAAAAGAGTAACATCCAAGAGGCCTGCTTGCCAAAAACTAGCATTTCGGGACAAATTGTCTCTGAAATACTAGCCCAGTTATGCTCTGATGACTCCATACAAATCCTTCTAAATTTGACTTTAGTCTAAACGTTTAGACGTCAAATATGAGGTTACTGGCGGTGAATAACAAGTCTAACAAAACAAACAGTGAAAAAAAGAATTCTCTATATTTCTTAGTCACATCAGGCTTCAAAAACAGCATAGCAGTCTCATGTACTGATTAAAGATGCGTAAGGCATGGGTAAGGAGTCAATTGCACTGAGCATGGAATTGACTAAAACTCAATGTTACGAGTTCGAATGTTTTGAGGATAATTATTCACTGACTATCAGCACGCAGGGATGTCAGATTAACTTAAGCAAGTTTAATACCAAAGAAACATAGCCTTTACAGAGCTTTAAAACACAGCATCCACCAACACAAACTTGACTTGAACTTAAGTAAAACTAAACAGCCTCTGCCAATAATAAGAAACTCTTACTTAAACTTCAGATATCTTACGACTTCCGCCAACTTGTAAACACAGAACTTGAAAATTGACCTTCGTCGCACTTGACTAAACACAGCAGTGCAGCTCGTGGGAAAAAACTTAGAAAAAGAATAAATCAAAGAAATCGAAGTCACCTCGAGATATCTCAAATTAATTTCGGCTCTCACTCCGTCAAATAGCCGAATAAAACCGAAAACCTACAGACTTTGCGTGCCCAATCTTGTCATCTTGTCATCCTTTACTTCGTGCTCCGCCGAAGTAAAAAGTTAATAAGCGCCCAGCCTCGAATAAGAGCCCACCCCACCCCACCTCCCTCCCAATCCCACTCAAACTCAATAAAGTACCCACCCCCACCCCACCCACTCCCCCCCCACCCGCCAAAATTGAATAAGTTCTGATAAGAGACTTTCCCGAAGACGGAGGTTTCTTCAGAGTATTTTACAGTAACCTTGCTTTATTGTTAATCTTCGCGTTTTGTTATTTCACATTTATTGTTTTGTTGCAAAATAAGCGTACTGTAAATGTTGAAAATTTAATAAGCGCCCACCTCGAATAAGCGCCCACTCTCAAAGTCCAAAAATTTAATAAGCGCCCAGGGCGGTTAATCGAATAAATACGGTAATTATAAACAGTCGGGCAAGAGAACAGTCTACTGGCATTCGAAACATTGAACTTTGAATTTCCCATTTACGTGTTGTATAGTTTACTAGTGGAGGCTGCTGTTGTTTGTCACAAATCTAAGAATGTGAAACAGCTTTTTATTACTACAGTCAACTCTCTCATAGCGACCACTTCTCGTAAGCGACCACCTCCCGTAAGCGACCACCTTCACAGAGACTGTACAGCACTGAGCCTAAACGTTTTAAAGCTACTTCACAAGTGGTGACATTACAAAATCGTAAACTTCTTTAATACAATGGCTTATTCACACAATGGCTGAATTATATTGAAGTTGTGTAAGCCGTCACCAGGTAACAAATTTTGGGTTGTACACTCATGTCCATGCGCGACCGAAATGACCTTGACGGCCCAGGGAACACGAAGTTGCTGCGTGGCAAAAACCGAGTGATTCTGTATATCAAGCTCAAATTTCCGAGGGTTACTAATGTTGCTATGCTCTTTCGATATTCAAAGATGTTATTTTAATAGTTAAATCAGAGAATGATAAGCATGCATAAATGACGCAAAAAATGTAACTGAACAAAGTTCCGCTTAATCTAACTGACTCAGTAATACGTCAATAAGACAAGACTGGCTCCTACGGTTTCTGATAAAGCAAGTTTTTCTGGCTCCGTTAATCTCCCTTATCACGACTATATCAGCGAGTAAATGATCTGATAATGACAAAAACCTCCATCAGGTGTTCATTCAAAACGGTCGAAGAAGGCCTCTGGTACTCGACAAGGTGGCAAAACCGGAAACTTTTTGTGCGTTTGCTCCAAACACCCAGGCGATAATATAAGCGGCATTTGCTGCAGCAATGTACTTAAAAGACGTCATGTTTCTCTCTTTCTTTATCTTATGTTTTGTCACCGGCTGTGGGTGACTAGAGTTGGGAGAGTTCGGTGTTGTTAGCGGACTTAGAGCTGTCCAACGATCTTGATTGGCGTTTGACTGAAAAGTATCTCAACGAAAACTGTACTCTCTGCGTCAGTGAGCTATTTTCAGAGGAAGTGGAGTTTCTTCTTACCGGAACACCATGCAAGGCTATCCAAAAGTCGCGCTTGAAAAAAGTGTAGAGTAATGGATTCGTTGCCGATGTTATGTATCTAATAACTGCGAAAGCATCCGCAGCTTTCTCTATAGCTACGAAATCGTTGGACTTGGTATAAATCTTGATGTTAATAATTAACATCAGAGTGAAATACGGCAGCCAACAGCATAGATATATCGCCGCCATCAAAGCAAATACAAAGATACACTTTCGGTCGGTTTTGTTTTTGTTTTGTAGTCGCTGTCTGTGTCCATGTTGTGATGGCCTCTTTCTACCGCTGACCGCTTTGAACATCACCGTGTACGCGTACACCATAAATACATACGGACCCAAGAATACGAGAGCGAGGCAAAAGGAAGAATGAATGATAAGAGCAAGGCTTTTTGATTTGGTATTCCGCCAAGAGAGCGGTATTACAGCGATAAAAGCTGATATGAACCAAATTCCCGCTAATACTTTGAACACTGCCTTTTTGGTGACTATATGATGTCTCAGTGGCTGAGCAATTGCCAGAAACTTTTCTGCAGTTATGACAAGAATGTGATAAGCTGCCGAAACAGCCGTAAGGGTGTGAAGGGCGTACATCCAAAAGGCAAACTGATTAATCATCCGAGAAGGTACTACATTGAAAAAGAAAATAATGAAGTAGGGAATGTTTACTGCGCCTGTCAGAAAGTCGCAGATCGCTAGCCCAAGCAGAAGGTAATTAGACTTGGTGCGCAGGCTCTTTCGTCTATAAAACAGGAAAAACACGAGTCCGTTTGTAACAATTATTACTATGGCGATAGGAAGAGCCTTGATCATCTCTCTCAATCCTTGATTTTCCTGCTGATTTTGTAGTTTGATAGCCGCACTTGAGCTGTTGTTCATGTTTGACGGGTTTCAATTTTTCAATTCAACTCAACTCCTGAAATCAAAATCAAAGAAACAAATTAAGTTGAATTTTAAATTGTTACGCAAACTGGGAAAGCACGGAAGAGTGCTAACAATAAAAATATTTATGTAATCAGTCGGGTTTAAATAGTGTAATGGTAAGAAATGCGAGCAGGTGTGACTTCAAAGCATCATGTAATTCTAGTACAAATTGTCGAGAAGATAAAAAAAACCTTCCATATTTGAGAGACCTGTCTTGGCGTTGAAAATTCGACTGTTAAAAGAGATTAAAAATTTTAGAAAAGCCTTGAATAAAGACAAGAGCGAAATTATACACTTTTCCCTGAAATATGCAAAATATATGCAAATTGAAGGATCTGTAAGAAATGAATAAAACGGATGAATCACTCAGTTAAAGAAAGGCATCTACGGAAGTTGTGGAAAACTGCAATAAAACTGTGTTTGAGGAATGCATTACTAACAACAAAGGCATTTAATAAAATGGCAAACATTACGAATTTGAAACTGAATTGCAAATTAAAGTTTACCTTGTGTTTGAAGTTTATAAAAGTTGCGTTTAATGTTGCTTTATCATTCATCAGAATTGTATAAGTAGAAATTGTGTCTCACCCGTAGACGTAATTGTTTGCAAGTTGTGGTATTCGTATTATTCTTATAGAGGTATGATTTTACGCTGTACCCGTCTAATGTCCTATGCTTCCCCCACAGTAACGGTCCAGTGCTTCATCCTATAATTGCTTGCCAGAAGAAAACCGCGTAGAATGCAGATATGATAACTTTTCAATGGAATTAGTCGGTCTTGATTGTCTGCTGATTTTTTCGGTTTGTTCAGTCAGCTTTGGTATATATATTTTTGTTTTGCTCTGTTGATTTTGTGTGTGGTGCTTAATTTTAACACAAACTACTACCATCACATCGGTAAAAAAAAAACTATTAAAAGTAATCCATGGCAATTTTAACTCATCCGAAAATTTGTGCCGATTAAAACCTTTGTTTATCATGCCCCAAAAAACTTTTGAAACAACATGTACCTGTTTTCAAACTTTTTCGATGAACTTCTGACGACAGTCGACCAAAATGTTCAATCAGTAGCCAGTTATGTGATCAACAACATAATCGGTAACATAACATATCAAGCATTTTACAATTTCTGAAAAGAAAAAAAAAACAGCAAATTAATGTGGTCATGTCATAGAATATTTATCACTGAGTGTAAGATAATCCGATTCAGTATTTTATAGCTGCTTTAGATATCCCGACATATAATTATGATTAAAAGGTTTTTATCACATGAAATTTCAAGCGGCGGCACCTATTTAATAAGACCATGCACGTACAAATCGCTCTACTCTCCCTTTTTCTTTTTTTTTTCTACTTTTTCCTCTTTTTCTTTTCTTTTTTTCTTACACATACGGTTTCCGTACAACAAAGATATCTAACCTTTTTCTAACTTGATCCACTAAAGATTTCATAAACTAAATTTGATTTTGTGACGATATTACGGCTTTATATAATGACGGCTAGATGGGAGAAAATATATTCTTTATTGGGCGGCGTCAGAGCGCAACACGGATTTCAGCTTTTTAGAGGCTGTCTCAGTAAAAACCGCCCACTCAATTTCGTGTGAAAAATAATTTTGCCTGAAACTCTGGCGAGTGAAAGGCTTTTTCGAGACTATAACTAAAATAGGTTTGCTTTGATTAACAATAATTTTCTGGCCGCGCTGGGGGGCGCCGAGTATTTTGTCCCGCCGGCCACGGCCATTTTGCACGTCTTGAGAACTGAAAATTTGGCATTTTTTGCGGTGCTGTAAATGTTTGATTTGCACCATGGTACCAATGAATTTTATACCTATTTATAGGTAAACATCTCTAGTTCTTTCTGTAATTAATAGTTATCCGCTAACTTTAGCTGGAAAGACGAAATCAGACAAAATATGACCCCGACTAATTGCCTTGGATCGAAAGGCCAAAAATGACCCTGTTTTAAAAGCTTATTTCTGACGTTTGGGACATAGTTGAAAGCTTTAGACAAAATAGACGTAAAGATAGACCATCTGTCATTAATAACATACAAAACCCCATGTGCAATTTCAGTATATTAAAAGTTATGACCGTTTGTATCAACACGTATGCGAGCTAACGTATTAGCAACTACTTTTGTGCCCAAAAAAGCTTGACGTAAGTAAGCCGCGCAAACAAACTTTCCTTAATCCGGTTAACATCAATTTTCGATAAAGGGATTGTTGCGACAGTGAGGCTACTCTTTCCTTTCCTCCCACGCAGGCGTTAGGTGAGTCGTATTTCCTCCTTCCCCTAAATACGACTGCGTAAAGCCTATTAGTTTTCAACCTCCATCAATTTACTGTTAGAAACAGGTGACGTTTTTTTTTCCAGTTTTGATTTATTATACTTGAAATAGGCTCATAGATGTGGCGGAGATTCTATTTTCGCGGGAAAAAGTTCCCTAAAATGTGTCTAAAAATAAACTGAGGCCTGGTATGGCAGTTGTTGGTAACTCTCATATATTCCCTGGATTAGGTTACAATTATAATAAGAAAAAAAAACAACATTTTTTATAGTTTTAGAGAGAACGAAGTTTATGCCCAAGTCTTGGGTCCCGTTATGATATATCAGATATGAAGGCAGTTTATTAGAGTGTATTCGTAAATGTTTCGGAAAATTGGTGGGTCAGTTTAACTCTTTCAGTAACAAGTCAGAAATTTTCTCCGATCTTCAATCATGGCAACGATTGTTTACGAAAGGGAATTCCGCCAACGGCTGTGACACTTCAGCCGACAAACATGACACAGAATTTGGAGATTGGTGAATACAGTTGTCTCCCGATAACTCGAACCCTAGCTAACTCGAACCAAAATCGATTTCCCCTGGATTTCCTTCATACATATTACTGTAATTTTACCGTCGGTAACTTGAACCCTCGATAACTCTAACCTATCGCTTACTCGAAGTAGTTTTTGTTTCCCCTCAGATCATTTCTATATAATTTTAGCCTTGATAACTCGAACCATGTTTTGAGCCCTTACCGTATTTATTCGAATAAGCGCCCAACCTCGAGTTAGCGCCCACCTCGAATAAGTGCCCATCCTAAAGGCAGAAAAAGTTAATAAGCGCCCACCGAATAAGAGCCCACCCCACCCCACCTCCCTCCCGATCCCACTCAAACTCAATAAAGCTTCAATAAACGTTGACGTAAAACTATAAAGAAAAATACAATTGAAAGATCTTAATTACATGCGACGAGAAATGTACTAAGTAAACAAATACTAATACAAACTTAGCTAGAAAATTACAACAGGCGAAATAATAAACCAAATAAAAGAGGAAACGAAAGAAAGACTAATACCTTGTGAGCCTATTATAAATTTGCCCAGAAAAACCAAACCTTCGCTGAACTAGCGAGCGAAGTAATCTCTGACCGCCCAGCTAACGATCATGCAACTTAAAAATAATGGCTTGGCCACCTGACCCCAAAAGGGCGCGAAAATTACACTACCGCGCTGTCCTGGGCTGGCTAGCAGCCACATAAACGTACTACACTTGCTGAAAATGTTGAAAATTTAATAAGCGCCCAGCCTCGAATAAGCGCCCACCGCGAATAAGCGCCCACTCTCAAAGTCCAAAAATTTAATAAGCGCCCAGGGCGGTTAATCGAATAAATACGGTAATTATAAAAAGTCGGGCAAAAGAACAGTCTACTGGCGTTCGAAACATTGAACTTTGAATTTCCCATTTACGTGTTGTATAGTTCACTAGTGGAGGCTGCTGTTCTTTGTCACAAATCTAAGAATGTGAAACATTTTTTTATTACCACAGTCAACTCTCTCATAGCAAGCACTTCTCGTAAGCGAACAGCTTCACAGAGACTGTACAGCACTGAAACTAAACGTTTAAGAACTACTTCACAGGTGGTGACATTACAAAATCGTAAACTTCTTTGTTACTTTAATTCACACAATGGCTGAATTATATTGAAGTTGTATAAACCGCCACCGGGCAAATTCTTCAGCAAGAAGAATACAAACTAAACAAAAAACCTAATATTTAATATTCAATAACTGCAAGAACCTACTTATTAAACAATAACCTGCACGCCAATTAGCGTTTTAAACACGTGCAATTAGCTCAGCTCCCTCTGGACCACGATGAGCACATTTTAAGTGACGATGTTTTTGTTACCAATGATTATGCTCATAAGCAAGACGCGATAAATTTTGGGTTATACACTCATGTCCATGCGCGACCGAAATGACCTTGAACAGCGCAGGGAACAAAGTGAACAAGGAGTTGCTGCGTGGCAAAAACCGAGTGATTTTGTATATCAAGCTCAAATTTCCGAGGATTACTAATATTGCTATGCTCTTTCGATATTCAGAGAGGTTATTTTAATTGTTAAATCAGAGAATGATAAGCATACATAAATGAGGCAAAAAATGTAACTGAACAAAGTTCCGCCAATTCTAACTGACTCAGTAATACGTCAATAAGACAAGACTGGCTCCTATGGTTTCTATTAAAGCAAGTTTTTCTGGCTCCGTTATTCTCCCTTATCACGACTATATCAGCGAGTAAATGATCTGATAATGACAAAAACCTCCATCAGGTGTTCATTCAAAACTGTCGAAGAAGACTTCTCTGGTGGTTTTATTTTATTTGTCTTTCTGGTACTCGTCAAGGTGGTAACCCCGGAAACTTTTTGTGCGTTTCCTCCGAACCACGAGGCGATAATGTAAGCAGCGTTTCCTGCAGCAATGTACTTAAAAGTCGTCATGTTTCTCTCTTTCTTAATCTTATGTTTTGTCATCGGCTGTGGTTGACTAAAGATGGGAAAGTTCGGTGTTGTTAGCGGACTTAGAGCTGTCCAACGATCTTGATTGGCGTTTTACTGAAAAGTATCTCAACGAAAACTGTACTCTCTGCGTCAGTGAGCTATTTTCAGAGAAAAAGTCGAGTTTCTTCTTACCGAAACACCATGCAAGGCTATCCAAAAGTCGCGCTTGAAAAAGGTGTAGAGTAATGGATTCGTTGCCGATGTTATGTATCTAATCACTGCGAAAGCATCCGCAGCTTTCTCTATAGCTACGAAATTGTTGGACTTGCTATAAATCTTGATGTTAATAATTAACATGACAGTGAAATAAGGCAGCCAACAGCACAGATATATCGCCGCCATCAAAGCAAATACAAAGATACACTTTCGGTCGGTTTTGTTTTTGTTTTGTAGTCGCTGTTTGTGTCCATGTTGTGATGGCCTCTTTCTACCGCTGACCGCTTTGAACATCACCGTGTACGCGTACAACATAAATACATAGGGGGCCAAGAATACGAGAGCGAGGCAAAAGGAAGAATGAATGATAAGAGCAAGGCTTTTTGATTTGGAATTCCGCCAACAGAGCGGTATTATAGCGATAAAAGCTGATATGAACCAAATTCCTGCTAACACTTTGAACACTGCCTTTTTGTTGACTATATGATGTCTCAGTGGCTGAGCAATTGCCAGAAACTTTTCTGCAGTTATGACAAGAATGTGATAAGCTGCCGAAACAGCCGTAAGGGTGTGAAGAGCGTACATCCAAAAGGCAAACTGATCAAACATCCGAGAAGGTACTACATTGAAAAAGAAAATAATGAAGTAGGGAATGTTTACTGCGCCTGTCAGAAAGTCGCAGACGGCTAGCCCAAGCAGAAGGTAATTAGACTTGATGCGCAGGCTCTTTCGTATATAAAACAAGAAAAACACGAGTCCGTTTGTAACAATTATTGCTATGGCGATGGGAAGAACCTTGATCATCTGTCTCAATCCTTGATTTTCCACCTGATTTTGTAGTTTGATAGCCGCACTTGCGCTGTTGTTCATGTTTGACGGGTTTCAATTTTCAATCCAACTCAATTCCTGAAATCAAATTCAAAGAAGCAAATTAAGTTGAATTTTAAATTGTTACGCAAACTGGGAAAGCACGGAAGAGTGCTAACGATAAAATATTCATGTAATCAGTCGGGTTTAAATACTTGTAATGGAGAGAAATGCCAGCAGGTGTGCCGCTTCAAAGCATCATGTAATTCTAGTACAAATTGCGAAAAAAAGACAAAAGACTTCCAAATTTGAGAGACCTGTCTTGGCGTTGAAAATTCGACTATTTTCAGAGATTAAAAATTTTAGAAAAGCCTTGAATAAAGACAAGTGCAAAATTATACACTTTTCCCTGAAATATGCAAAATATATGCAAATTTAAGGATCTGTGAATAAAACGGATGAATCACTCAGTTTATTGAAGAAAGACATCTACGGTAGTTGTGGAAAACTGCAATAAAACTGTGTTTGAGGAAGGCATTACTAACAACAAACGCATTTAATAAAATGGCAAAAATTACGAATTTAAAACTGAATTGCAAATTAAAGTTAACCCTGTGTTTGAAGTTTGTAAAAGTTGCATTCAATGTTGCTTTATCATTCGTCAGATTCGTATAAGTTGCAACTGTGTCTCAGCTGTAGACGTAATAGTGTACAAGTTGTGGTATTCGTATTATTCTTCTAGTGGTATGATTTTACGCTATACCCGCCTAATGTCCTATGCTTCCCCCACAGTAACTGATGTCCAATGCTTCGTCCTATAATTTCATGCCAGGCGAAAACTACCACGTAGAAGGCAGATATGACGACATTTCAATGTAATTAGTCGGTCTCGATTGTTTGCTGAATTTTTTGGTATGTTCAATAACAATTATTCAGCTATGTTTTTGTTTGCTCTCTGGGTTTTCTGTGTAGTGCTTGTTTTTAACACAAACGACTACCATCACATCGGTAAAAAAAAAAAACTATTAAAAGTAATCCATGGCAATTTTAACTCATCCGATAATTTTTGCCGATTAAAACCCTTGCCTGTCATCCCCAAAAAACCTTTTTAAACAAAATGTACCTGTTTTCAAACTTTTTCGATGAACTTCTGACGACAGTCGACCAAAATGTTCATTGAATCAGTAGCCAGTTATGTGGTCAAAAACATAATCGGTAACATAGCATATCAAGCATTTTACATTTTCTGAAAAGAAAAAAAAACAGCAAATTAATGTGGTCATGTCATAGAATATTTATCACAACCTGAATGTAAGATAATCCGATTCAGTATTTTATAGCTGCTTTACATATCCCGATGAATTATTATGATTAAAAGTTGTTTATCAGATTTCAAGCGACGGCACCCGTTTAATAAGACCGTGCACGTATAAATCGCTCTACTCTCTTTTGTCTTCTTTTTCTTCTACTTTTTCCTCTTTTTCTTTTCTTTTCTTTTATAGACAAACGGTTTTCCGCACAACAAAGATATTTAACCTTTTTCTAACTTGATCCACTAAAGATTTCATAAACTAAATTTGATTTCGTGACGACATTATGGGCGCTTTCCATTTAGGAAAAAAACCCGAAAATTTCGGTGATGGCAAAAGTGAAATTTCCGATTGGTAAAAAGTTGTTTCATTTGGTCGTAAACCCCGGTACGTGGCGGTGCCTGACCGTGGACCTGGAAGTGGTACAAACTACGAGAAACGTAAATGGAACACGACATTCCGTTCGGAAATTCCAACCGGGAAAACGGGACCACCTTTTTAGATTTTCCACTTTTTCTGGGAATTTTCCAGTGGGACCAACCGACGTGTTCCATTTACCGCCGAACCGGAAATTCCGGAAATTTTGACTAAATGGAAAGCGCCCTACGACTTTTATATGATGACGGCTGGATGGGAGAAAATATATTCTTCATTTGGCGGCGTCGCAGGGCAACACGGAACATGTTTCAGCTTTGAACTACTTGTGTGCCGAAAAAAAAAGCTTGACGTTAGTAAGCCGCGCAAAAAAACTTTCCTTAATCGTTAACATCAATTTTCGATAAAGGGATTGTTGCGACAGTGAGGCTACTCTTTCCTTTCCTCCCACGCGGTGTTAGGTGAGTCGTGTTTCCTCCTTCCCCTAAATGCGACTGCGTAAAGCCTATTAGTTTTCAACCTCCATCAATTTACTGTTAGAAACAGGTGACGTTGGGTTTTTCTTTTGATATCTTATACTTGAAATGCGCTCATAGATGTGGCGAAGATTCTATTTTCGCGGGAAAAAGTTCCCTAAAATGTGTCTAAAAATAAACTGAGGCCTAGTATGGCAGTTGCTGGTAAATCTCGTATATTCCCTGGATTAGGTTACAATTATAATAAGAAAAAAAAAACATTTTTTATAGTTTTAGAGAGAACGAAGTTTATGCCCAAGTCTTGGGTCCCGTTATGATATATCAGATATGAAGGCAGTTTATTAGAGTGTATTCGTAAATGTTTCGGAAAATTGGTGGGTTAGTCTAACACTTTCAGTAACAGGTCAAAAATTTTCTCCGATCTTCAAACATGGCAACGATTGTTTACGAAAAGGAATTCCGCCAACGGCTGTGACACTTCAGCCGACAAACACGACGTAGAATTTGGTGATTGGTGAATACAGTTGACTCCCGATAACTCGAAGTTCGCGCGCGCTAACTCGAACCAAAATCGATTTCCCCTGGATTTCCGTCATACATATTACTGTAATTTTACCGTCGGTAACTTGAACCCTCGATAACTCTAACCTTCCGCTTACTCGAAGTAGTTTCTGTTTCTCCTCATATAATTTCTATATAATTTTAGCCTTGATAACTCGAACCATGTTTTGAGCCCTTACCGTATTTATTCGAATAAGCGCCCAACCTCGAGTTAGCGCCCACCTCGAATAAGCGCCCATCCTAAAGGCAGAACAAGACGCTACAGAGCGTACACTTCGGCGTCGTGGTTGTGGAACAGATTAATTGTAAATGCGGAGGAATAGTAAGAAATGAAATATGGCAAGAGGAAGGTGTTTAGTTAATTTGTGAAATTCTGAGATTTGTCAGGATATTCTGAAAAGAGTAACATCCAAGAGGCCTGCTTGCCAAAAACTAGCATTTCGGGACAAATTGTCTCTGAAATACTAGCCCAGATATGCTCTGATGACTCCATACAAATCCTTCTAAATTTGACTTGAGTCTAAACGTTTAGACGTGAAATATGAGGTTACTGGCGGTGAATAACAAGTCTAACAAAACAAACAGTGAAAAAAAGAATTCTCTATATTTCTTAGTCACATCAGGCTTCAAAAACAGCATAGCAGCCTCATGTACTGTTTAAAGATGTGTAAGGCATGGGTAAGGAGTCAATTGCGTGGAGCATGGAATTGACTAAAACTCAATGTTACGAGTTCGAATGTTTTGAGGATAATTATTCACTGACTATCAGCACGCAGGGATGTCAGATTAACTCAAGCAAGTTTAATACCAAAGAAACATAGCCTTTACAGAGCTTTAAAACACAGAATCCACCAACACAAACTTGACTTGAACTTAAGTAAAACTAAACAGCCTCTGCCAATAATAACAAACTCTCACTTAAACTTCAGATATCTTACGACTTCCGCCAACTTGTAAACACAGAACTTGAAAATCGACCTTCGTCGCACTTGACTAAACACAGCAGTGCAGCCCGTGGGAAAAAACTTAGAAAAAGAATAAATCAAAGAAATCGAAGTCATTTCGAGATATCTCAAACTAATTTCGGCTCTCACTCCGTCAAATAGCCGAATAAAACCGAAAACCTACAGACTTTGCGTGCCCAATCTTGTCAAAAAAAGGCAACTTTGATACATTCCTTAGCGTCGCGAATCCTTTACTTCGTGCTCCGCCGAAGTAAAAAGTTAATAAGCGCCCAGTCTCGAATAAGAGCCCACCCCACCCCATCTCCCTCCCAATCCCACTCAAACTCAATAAAGCACCCACCCCCACCCCACCCACTCCCCCCCCCACCCGCCAAAATTGAATAAGTTCTAATAAGAGCCTTTCCCCAAGACGGAGGTTTCTTCAGAGTATTTTACAGTAACCTTGCTTTATTGTTACATCTTCGCGTTTTGTTATTACACATTTATTGTTTTGTTGCAAAATAAGCGTACTACACTTGCTGTAAATGTTGAAAATTTAATAAGCGCCCACCTCGAATAAGCGCCCACTCTCAAAGTCCAAAAATTTAATAAGCGCCCAGGGCGATTAATCGAATAAATACGGTAATGATAAAAAGTCGGGCAAAAGAACAGTCTACTGGCATTCGAAACATTGAACTTTGAATTTCCTATCATCGTGTTGTATAGTTTACTAGTGGAGGCTGCTGTTCTTTGTCACAAATCTAAGAATGTGAAACAGCTTTTTATTACTACAGTCAACTCTCTCATAGCGACCACTTCTCGTAAGCGACCACCTCCCGTAAGCGACCACCTTCACAGAGACTGTACAGCACTGAGCCTAAACGTTTTAAAACTACTTCACAAGTGGTGACATTACAAAATCGTAAACTTCTTTATTACAATGGCTTATTCACAATGGCTGAATTATATTGAAGTTGTATAAGCCGTCACCAGGTAACAAATGTTGGGTTGTACACTCATGTCCATGAGCGACCGAAATGACCTTGAACAGCGCAGGGAACACGGAGTTGCTGCGTGGCAAAAACCGAGTGATTTTGTATATCAAGCTCAAATTTCCGAGGGTTACTAATGTTGCTATGCTCTTTCGATATTCAAAGATGTTATTTTAATAGTTAAATAAGAGAATGATAAGCATGCATAAATGACGCAAAAAATGTAACTGAATAAAGTTCCGCCTATTCTAACTGAGTCAGTAATACGGCAATAAGACAAGACTAGCTCCTACGGTTTCTGATAAAGCAAGTTTTTCTGGCTCCGTTAATCTCCCTTATCACGACTATATCAGCGAGTAAATGATCTGATAATGACAAAAACCCCCATCAGGTGTTCATTCAAAACTGTCGAAGAAGGCCTCTGGTACTCGTCAAGGTGGCAAACCCGGAAACTTTTTGTGCGTTTGTTCCAAACACCCAGGCGATAATATAAGCGGCATTTGCTGCAGCAATGTACTTAAAAGTCGTCATGTTTTTCTCTTTCTTAATCTTACGTTTTGTCACCGGTTGTGGTTGACTAAAGGTGGGAGAGTTCGGTGTTGTTAGCGGACTTAGAGCTGTCCAACGATCTTGATTGGCGTTTTACTGAAAAGTATCTCAACGAAAACTGTATTCGCTGCGTCAGTGAGCTATTTTCAGAGGAAGTGGAGTTTCTTCTTACCGAAACACCATGCAAGGCTATCCAAAAGTCGCGCTTGAAAAAAGTGTAGAGTATTGGATTCGTTGTCGATGTTATGTATCTAATAACTGCGAAAGCATCCGCAGCTTTCTCTATAGCTACGAAATCGTTGGACTTGCTATAAATCTTGATGTTAATAATTAACATGAGTGTGAAATAAGGCAGCCAACAGCACAGATATATCGCCGCCATCAAAGCAAATACAAAGATACACTTTCGGTCGGTTTTGTTTTTCTTTTGCAGTCGTTGTCTGTGTCCATGTTGTGATGGCCTCTTTCTACCGCTGACCGCTTTGAACATCACCGTGTATGCGTACACCATAAATACATACGGGACCAAGAATACGAGAGCGAGGCAAAAGGAAGAATGAATCATAAAAGCAAGGCTTTTTGATTTGGCATTCCGCCAAGAGAGCGGTATTACAGCGATAAAAGCTGATATGAACCAAATTCCCGCTAATACTTTGAACACTGCCTTTTTGGTGACTATATGATGTCTCAGTGGCTGAGCAATTGCCAGAAACTTTTCTGCAGTTATGACAAGAATGTGATAAGCTGCCGAAACAGCTGTAAGGGTGTGAAGGGCGTACATCCAAAAGGCAAACTGATCAAACATCTGAGAAGGTACCACATTGAAAAAGAAAAGAATGAAGTATGGAATGTTTACTGCGCCTGTCAGAAAGTCGCAGATCGCTAGCCCAAGCAGAAGGTAATTAGATTTGGTGCGCAGGCTCTTTCGTCTATAAAACAGAAAAAACACGAGTCCGTTTGTAACAATTATTGCTATGGCGATAGGAAGAGCCTTGATCATCTCTCTCAAGCCTTGATTTTCCTGATGATTTTGTAGTTTGATAGCCGCACTTGAGCTGTTGTTCATGTTTGACGGGTTTCAATTTTCAATTCAACTCAATTCCTGAAATCAAAATCAAAGAAACAAATTAAGTTGAATTTTAAATTGTTACGCAAACTGGGAAAGCACGGAAGAGTGCTAACGATAAAAATATTTATGTAATCAGTCGGGTTTAGATAGTGTAATGGTAAGAAATGCGAGCAGGTGTGACTTCAAAGCATCATGTAATTCTAGTACAAATTGTCGAGAAGATAAAAAAAAAACTTCCATATTTGAGAGACCTGTCTTGGCGTTGAAAATTCGACTGTTAAAAGAGATTAAAAATTTTAGAAAAGCCTTGAATAAAGACAAGAGCGAAATTATACACTTTTCCCTGAAATATGCAAAATATATGCAAATTGAAGGATCTGTATGAAATGAATAAAACGGATGAATCACTCAGTTAAAGAAAGGCATCTACGGAAGTTGTGGAAAACTGCAATAAAACTGTGTTTGAGGAATGCATTACTAACAACAAAGGCATTTAATAAAATGGCAAAAATTACGAATTTGAAACTGAATTGCAAATTAAAGTTTACCTTGTGTTTGAAGTTTGTAAAAGTTGCGTTTAATGTTGCTTTATCATTCATCAGAATTGTATAAGTAGAAATTGTGTCTCACCCGTAGACGTAATTGTTTGCAAGTTGTGGTATTCGTATTATTCTTATAGAGGTATGATTTTACACTGTACCCGTCTAATGTCCTATGCTTCCCCCACAGTAACGGTCCAGTGCTTCATCCTATAATTGCATGCCAGAAGAAAACCGCGTAGAATGCAGATATGATGACTTTTCAATAGAATTTGTCGGTCTTGATTGTCTGCTGATTTTTTCGGTTTGTTCAGTCAGCTTTGGTATATATATTTTTGTTTTGCTCTGTTGATTTTGTGTGTGGTGCTTAATTTTAACACAAACTACTACCATCACATCGGTAAAAAAAAAACTATTAAAAGTAATCCATGGCAATTTTAACTCATCCGAAAATTTGTGCCGATTAAAACCCTTGTTTATCATGCCCCAAAAAACTTTTGAAACAACATGTACCTGTTTTCAAACTTTTTCGATGAACTTCTGACGACAGTCGACCAAAATGTTCAATCAGTAGCCAGTTATGTGATCAACAACATAATCGGTAACATAACATATCAAGCATTTTACAATTTCTGAAAAGAAAAAAAAAACAGCAAATTAAATAATGTGGTCATGTCATAGAATATTTATCACTGAGTGTAAGATAATCCGATTCAGTATTTTATAGCTGCTTTAGATATCCCGACATATAATTATGATTAAAAGGTTTTTATCATATGAAATTTCAAGCGGCGGCGAAGCGGCGGCACCCATTTAATAAGACCGTGCACGTACAAATCGCCCTACTCTCTTTTTTCTTCTTTTTCTTCTACTTTTTCCTCTTTTTCTTTTCTTTTCTTTTATAGACATACGGTTTTCCGCACAACAAAGATATCTAACCTTTTTCTAACTTGATCCACTACAGATTTCATAAACTTAATTTTAATTTCGTGACGACATTACGGCTTATATTATGACGGCTAGATGGGAGAAAATATATTCTTCATTCGGCGGCGTCGCAGCGCAACACGGAACATGTTTTCAACTTTTAGGAGGCTGTCTCAGTAAAAACCGCCCACTCAATTTCGCGTGAAAAATAATTTTGCCTGAAACTCTGGCGAGTGAAAGGCTCTATCGAGACTATAGCTAAAATAGGGGGGCGCCGAGTATTTTGTCCCGCCACGGCCATTTTTCAAGTCTTGAAAACTGAAAATTTGGCATTTTGCGGCGCGGTAAAATGTTTGATTGGCACCATAGTACCAATGAATTTTATACCTATTTATGGGTAAATATCTCTAGTTCTTCCTGTAAGTAATAGTTATCCGCTAACTTTAGCTGGAAAGACGAAATCAAGCAATATATGACCCCAACTAATTGCCTTGGAGCGAAAGGCCAAAAATGACCCTGTTTTAAAAGCTTATTTCTGACGTTTGGGACATAGTTGAAAGCTCTAGACAAAATGCACGCAAAGATAGACCATCTGTAATTAATAATATACAAAACCCTATGTACGATTTAATTTCAGTATTTTAAAAGTTATGACCGTTTGTATCAACGCGTATGCGAGCTAACGTATTAGCGCCGCAAAAAAGGCCAAATTTTCAGTTTTCAAGACGTGCAAAATGGCCGTGGCGGGACAAAATACTAGGCGCCCCCCAGCGTTGCTAGAAAATTATTGTGAATCAAAGCAAACCTAGTTTAGTTATAGTCTCGATAAAGCCTTTCACTCGCCAGAGTTTCAGGCAAAATTATTTTTCACGCGAAATTGAGTGGGCGGTTTTTACTGAGACATCCTCTTAACTACTTGTGTGCCCAAAAAAGCTCGACGTAAGTAAGCCGCGAAAACAAACTTTCCTTAATCGTTAACATCAATTTTCGATAAAGGGATTGTTGCCACAGTCAGTACTGTTTCCTAGCCTCCCACGAAGGCGTAATAGTCCATCAGCGAGGGGGGTTGTATGGCTCACTTAAGGGGAACAAACAAAACATGTATAATCTAAATCTTTGAGTAAAAAGCATCACAAAAATGCGTGATAGCGGAGCTCTTGCGCGCGAAGCGCGCCTGCGGAGCACCATGGGCAAGTAAATATACCCATCCCAGAAAATTTGGTAATCACGTGACCGTACACCGCCCGCCCGCCCGTCCGCACCACAGGCATACCAATGTTTACTCTCACACTTTCTAGCTACTTTGGGAGCCCAGGAGAAAGCTGATTGCACATCATTGTTGTCATCAATTGACAGCTTTCAAAACAGGGTATCCGCGGACCAGTATCACCTGACCGTATCGCAGGCTCAGGTGTCGACCTGTCAAGGTCGAGTATTTATTAAGTTATCCGCTGACAATTTACTCGTTTTCAAATGATCGCAGGCTCATGTTTACTTTTTTTAAAAACTCATATCAAATATGTTGTGTTTATGTCAGTATCGCCACGCACTATTACGATTTTGATTTCAAACTGACCTCAGACGCAAAAATTCAGCCAGTGTTTTTAAAATACAGGCGGGGAAGACCTTTTCTAACCATGGTCACGTGTTGGTCACGCTACACGTCCAATTTTTATGCTCTGATTGGTTAAAATTTGACAGGTGAGTTCATGCGTAAAATTTATGCAGCATCTTGAAAGTTGTTTACTTTGACAGCTGAAGCTGACAGATTTTTGAGTCAACTTGTGATGTTTTTAACTGTCTTTTCCACTGGATTTAAAAAATGAAATACAGCTGGTATCAAGAGTGTTCTCTTATTCATGGCTGGTTTGTTCATTGGGTTTTTGGTTGAGAAATGCGTCGCTTGTCAAAGCCGATAATCCGATTTCGGATGGCATCGTTTTTGTTTTTCACCTTGCTGGATGCGTACGAGAATTAGAAAGGCTCAAGCGATCCTTGCCTTACTTGATAGCTTTCAGGAGCTGCATCTCGAAATATGATAAGCCTGAGTAATTATTGTATTTATATCTAATTTCATGAAGTCCAGTGGCACAGTTTATGAAGCTAGTTTATGCACGTTTGTAGGTCAGATCAATGTCTCAGTTAAATCTTAATAGTATGAGGTTTGACAAAGCTTAAGCTTACAGAACTTTAAAAAGCCTTTAGTCGATATTAATTCACCATAAATAGAAAGAAAAAACTTTCCGAAGAATATTTAGTTATAATTTTGGCTATAGAAAGAAAGCTTTGAGCGATTTTCTTGTCGTGAGTTTATCTTTGAAAAAGCAAACACCGGGAAACCGGCGGCTTAAAACATAAACTTAAACTTTAAGCTTACTAGTAAAGACTGGAGGATTCTTAGAGACACTTTAATACTCATTTGTTTTTGTGAATGAAAATTGTTGTCTCTGTAAATGTTCTACCGAATTATGTTTCGTTATTGATTGTTGGTAGTCTCAAAAGTGTAATTTTCATCGCTTTGCCGTTTGTTTTCAGGCGTTCATAAACATCGCTTGCAGGAGTACTCAAAATGCCGGGCGTGTCAAACGCTTTGTATGATTACACATCGTTATAAAACCATTAATAAAAAATAGACTCAATAAGTTCTTTATCACGTTGAAGCGTAACTCTTTTAAAATTTCTTCGCAAATTTGGCGCTTGTCAGAAGTTAGAACCGGCTGGCCGTATAGGTGATTTTGGACATTTTTGAACGGTTTCGCTAATTAAAAGTCCACGCGTGCTTCGATGGCCCTGAGTATTGAATGAATGCAATTTGTCTTGAAAAATTGTGAAATACTGCATTTTGTACGAGGTCTGTATGATAAGCGCCTCATAGTACTCTTTCTCCTTAGATGTGGTGTATAAAAAAAAATAAAAGAATGGTTTGCACGCACCCAGATTTATTGGCAAGAATTTGTAAACTCGTCGAACGCAAAAAATTCGGCCTGATTTGTTTTCCAAGAATTTGTTTTCCACGCCTTATCTACTGTGATCAAGAGCCATTATTGCTCTAAAATGTGACCGAAGACTATTTTGGGGTGTACATATAAGGCTATATCAACTCGATACAAGATTTGTTTTCCTCCAAAATCACTTAGCTTTTCCCTCAAAAGTCACATGAATGTGCCCTTAAGTTAACTGATTTGTGGAATACAGAATTATTGTTTGATTTAAGTTATAAATTTATCAATGGGAGCTTCGCTTTTAGCTGTGGCTGAATCTATATATTAGCAAGGATAGAACAGTGGCTTTCACTTTGTAAATCGAATTTTAAATTTGCCACTTAAACCCTTATTTTGGTCGCCATCTTGGATTTACAAACAAACCTTTGATTCCCTCTTAATTTCAACGCACAATTTTTTTAAAGAAGATTTGAACTAGCAAGTATCTGAGATATTATTTTAGCATTGTTAAGGTTAGTCAAAATATGACGACGTCATATATGACGTCACAGTGACCGCCATTTTGCTTTTAAAATTAGCCTATTCAACTGATATCTCAATCATCTAAATAAGAAAATTGCTATTAACATTAATAAAACGTTGGAAGTTCTTCTTGTTCACATTACAAACCTATTTTGTGCTGAAATGGGCAAATTTGACTTTTTTATGAGGAAAAAGGCCAATTTGAAACAAACTGGTAACTTTCTTTAACCCTTGGTGACGGCTGACGACTAGCGAAAAAACCGCATTTGTCACCAACTCCTCTTCTTTGGACTGGTTTTCGACAAATTAGCATGGCTAAAAGAATAGCTAAAAATGAATTTTGCATCAAACAAAGGAATATTTTCCGACTAATCGCGTAATTAAACAGCTTTTTTGTTTTTCACGATGCGCACAAGCCAAAATTTTTGACTTTTCATTTGCGAATCTATTTCGATCTTTCTCTATCGCTCTCTCTCTCTTTTTTTTTTTGCCTTTCTTCTATATTAGCAGTTTTTTGCCCACTTTATCGTCTTTTTTATAGAATTGTGGCTAGCAACTTTTAAAGAAAGGAAAAACTTTAATCTTCAAAGAGTAGCAGATTAAACGGCACATTGGCAGTGGATTTTTCCTTAAAATGTTACCTTCTCTGTGAGTGTAACGTTGTTAGGATTAGTCAGAATATCCAAAACGAGATATCTCTGGAAACTTTTTGTGACGTTGTTGCGAACAAATTTATTGACTTATATAAACTGAAAGCTAACTGGGTCTAGGAAGGAAAACATGCGTGATCATGTATCGTTCCATATGGAGTGATAACGACCAAAGCAGTTGTCGAATGTTTAAGGCCATTGAAATCACAATGCTAGAAGAACATTTTTAGAGCTACTTTAGCTTCGTTTTCTCCGGCAAGTAAATCATACCTCTACCTAGAGGCAATAAGGCACAAATAAGAGCAGATAACGTGCTCCGGAAAGAAGGGGGGGGGGCGGCAGAGGGTACACTCAAGGTAAGTCTTAAAAGAGCAGTGCCGCCGAGACCTTCAACCTCGACACTGTTTAAGATTCTGACATTGATTTTTTTTTTTTTTTGGTTTTGTTTTACATAAAGAATCAAATAGTTTTTCAAACTAACATCACGGAAATAGAAACTTTGGAAAAAAATTATCGGTATTGCAAATGTAAACTGCTCATCGCTAGCATTCAAAGTCTTTTTAAGGCTTCCAGTCCTAAAAGACACTGTTCACGACACTTTTAAGCGAATTTACTATTAAAATAGAATTTTACTATTAAAATAATAAAATAAATAATTAGATTTTTACTATGAAAACAATACAATTCTACACCCTGGTTAATACTCAAGACCTTCCCCCCCCCCCTCACCCCCCCACCCTCCACCTCGTAATGGGCTCCACTCTTCAGTCTAGAGCTTGTTTTAGAACAAAAGAACTATGTTCCCATAACTGACATCATTCGCATAACACCATTCTTCACAGCTGAAATTCGCGTTTGGAAACTTAATACATAGATTCACATGTACTGCATTTTCTGCACTAAAATCATAAGCTGAAGAAAGGTTAATACACATGAGTTTGCAACTACTCTAAGGTAACGTACCAACGACAGTAGCAGAACGATGGTTCTTCTTCACATTGAGGCTTGATAATTGCTCCTGTAAGTAAAAAAGATGACTCGTATGGCGGCAGATTCTCCAGCTTGACCTTCCAGCCTTAAGCTAGGGATGAATCTCGTAGCGGCGCACTATGCCACTTCTTTCTGTACAGTTCACACACGGGTGCTTCCGTATCTTGAATTTAAAGTTCTCATTGGATACTGATCACTCTTTCCCGCGATACTCGCCATAACTCGGACCTACCCTCCATTGGTTGAAGAAGCTGGACTGCTTTCCACTTCCCTTTACCAACGAAGACAGAGATGTTATCACAGCCTGTAATCGAGTTTACACCTATAAGGGCACCTCATGAAGCAGTGGTTAACATCGCCTGGGTCGAGTTGCATATAATGTTCGCGCCTCTTCCCTTTTTCATGTAGCACCTTTTCAAAGTCAGGTTTTTGCTATAAGCAAGCATTAGGACAAAGACATCAGTCTCCGTGTCAGTGTATTAGAGTGCATCACACTGTCATTCCTACGCGCATGCCGAGCATGGAGAACAATACGCGTTTCAGCCTCCTCGTCACAAAACTGTACCTCAGAAACAGGGTCTCTGATCACTATGTGTCTGCTTCTAGTCGCCCAACTGGTCTTCGGTTGTCACACGAGGAGTCCATGATCCAGTCGCCGAGTCTGTTTCTAAATGCTTCGGTTTTGCCCTGTGGCAGAAGGAATTTGACGATTTCAGCTTATTTGTGTTGGCACTTAGCAGCCCGCTCCATGACTTCACAGCATAGTACATCGCAGTAAATCCCTAAATTATACACTGTCAGGGGTAAGACGTTATTCTCAGTCTTTTGACATTTTTTATCAATACCTCGCGCTACACGTTAACCACTACGTCTACGTGCGTGCTGTGTGAAGTTAGTTACTATAAGCAACCACATGAAACATAGCTCCAGAGGAGATCTACAACTTCTGTAGCCTGCCGTTTCATCGAAACTGCCGGTTATGTTCTTGGCTTGCCGGAACTGTCCCAGAAGTGCCATCCAAGCACAAGAGGAAGTAGTAGATCCTTGTTGCGAACCTTATGCACAGCCTTCACCTTCGTTGGCTTTCTTCGCTGGATCAAAGAAGCGGTTCATTACAAAGTCATTCGCTGGCTGCTTTCTCTTGCCGTGAAGGGCAGTCAGTCATCACTCACTTCTTGGTGGACAAGCTTAGCGAGTTGCAAATCTCTCTCGTTGGTGAACTTACTTCCAGTTGTACTTCGGGCATTACATTGATTCTGATTTTTGCTGGGAATTCACATTCAGCTGAAACCTCTGAAACTGATTCCGGTCATGGACGCGTGACTGGATAAGGTTCTCCACTAAGAAATTGTTTTCAAGAAGAACCTGACTCTATTCATTACAATACACTTGCAATGCAAAAATATAATTCATTTACTTACACTTTTCTGAAACAATTTTCTAAACCTCACATTTTTTCTAGTTATTTGAAATTGCGAACAGCCGGTCTTATTGAGAGACCAATAATGGCCGATGTTGATTCGCATAGGACGTCAGGTAGTTATAATATCAGCACTACAATAAACGGAAGTCATGTTTTTAGTTCATATTTGTTTTAAATCTACGCTAAAACAAGATTTGTTTACGAGCAACTTTTCAGCCTTCCCCGAAATTCAAGATGGCGGCCAAAAAGGAGATTATAACGGGCAAATTTAAATTTCAAAGTGAAAGCTACCGTTTTATCCTTGCTATCATCCATTTTTGTGATGCTTAATAGTCAAAGATTAATGTGACATGTTTCGGCTGTTCCCCTCGAGTGAGCCATAAACCCAAATTTCCGGTTCTCAGCTGATGGACTATAAGGGGAGTCGTATTTCCTCCTTTCCCTAAATACGACTGCGTAAAGCCTATTAGTTTTCAACCTCCTTCAAAGTACTTGTAAAAAAAAGTGAAGTTAGGTTTTCCTTTTTGATATCCGATACTTAAAATGCGCTTATAGACGTGGCAGAGATTCTATTTTCGCGGGAAAAAGTTCCCTAAAATGTGTCTAAAAATAAACTGAGGCCTAGTATGGCAGTTGTTGGTAAATCTCGTATATTCCCTGGATTAGGTTACAATTATAATAAGAAAAAAAATACCTTTTTTATAGTCTTAGAGAGAACGAAGTTTAAGCCCAAGTCTTGGGTCCCGTTATGATATATCAGATATGAAGGCAGTTTATTAGTCAAGAGTGTATTCGTAAATGTTTCAGAAAATTGGTAAGTCAGTCTAACACTTTCAGTAACAGGTCAAAAATTGTCTCCGATCTTCAAACACGGCAACGCTTGTTTACGAAAGGGAATTGTGCCAACGGCTGTGACACTTCAGCCGACAAACAAGACTTAGAATTTAGAGGTTGGTGAATACAGTTGACTCCCGATAACTCGAACCCTCGCTAACTCGATCCTCCCGCTAATAACTCGAACCAAACTCGATTTCCCCTGGATTTCCGTCATACATATTACTGTAATTTTACCGTCGGGAACTTGAACCCTCGATAACTCGAATCTCCCGCTTACTCGAAGTAGTTTTTGTTACTCCTCAGATCATTTCTATATAATTTTAGCCTTGATAACTCGAACCATGTTTTTAGCCCTTAATTATAAAAAGTAGGGCAAAAGAACAATCTACTGGCGTTCGAAACATTGAACTTTGAATTTCCCATTTACGTGTTGTATAGTTTTACTAGTGGAGGCTGATGTTGTTTGTCACAAATCTAAGAATGTGAAACAGCTTTTTATTACTACAGTCAACTCTCTCATAGCGACCAGCGACCAGCTTCACAGAGACTGTACAGCACTGAAACTAAACGTTTTAAAACTACTTCACAAGTGGTGACATTACAAAATCGTAAACTTCTTTATTACTTTAATTCACACAATGGCTGAATTATATTGAAGTTGTATAAGCCGTCACCAAGAAGAATATAACCTAAACAAAAAACCCAATATTTAATAGTCAATAACTGCAGGAACCTACTTAAGGTGGCTCGATACAGTTTTTCAGGACCAATACCTCCCAACTTTGAGCATAAACTACGTCGCCATAAACAAAGTTTTGGAAAAATTGCCACCACAGTTGTATTAGATGAAGATGGAAATTTGTTATGATCAGGGTTGCAACGGCATCGGAGTTGTCATAGCAACGAAATGACGCTATTAGCTATTTTACTTGCTGCAATATATCTCGGCACTAGGAACTGTTCTTCGAAAATCATTCGCGAGAGCTTTTTCCTCCAATAGCAGCCTCGATGTTCGTGAAATTTAAGCGAAATCTGTAAGAGCGTTATCGAGATATTTTGGGATAAAGTTTTTATTGTTAGAAACACAGTAAAAAATGGACAATATTGTTGTTTGGCCGTTATCTGTAGAAAATGAGGCGCTTTCGACATGCAATTTCACCTCATAGTAGTTTCAATCTTTTTAAAAGCGTGTGTGAAAGATCATGGGAGATAGCTCCAGCCGATTGCTAGAAAGAAGGGTTTGATTAGTATGTATCGAAGCGCTCTTGTTAGCGGTTTTGTAAACATTTTGGTCTACTTTAACAAATTAGCGAATAATTTTTAAACCGCTCGATGGATTTTTTTTAAAATTTAAGATTCTTGAGATTAACTTTCCTTTTATATGACCTTTTAGTTTCAAGATTATTGATATGTTGTAAGGCAGTGAAATAAGGGCTACAGTTTGTTACTTTTTTATCGGAAGTTTCGTCATTACAAGTGAAAGCCTCTAATTATTCAAGGCATTGTCTCCAAATTTCATTTTCACGTGAACAGTAGTAACTAACAATGCAGTTGAAATATGCAAAAATGTTAGCTATTGTTGTGCACGAAAATATGAAACTTGGACACAATACCCTGAATAATGAGAGGCGCACACTTGTAAACACAAAATTTCTGCCAAAATATTGGCGAATTGTAGCCCTTATTTTACTGCCTTACAATATATCAATAATCTTGAAACTAAAAGGTCATATAAAAGGAAGGTTAATCTCAAGAATCTTAAATTTTTAAAAAAATTTATCGAGCGGTTTAAAAATTATTCGCTAATTTGTTAAAGTAGACCAAAATGTTCAAAAAACCGCTAACAGAGCGCCTCGATACATACTAATCAAATCCTTCTTTCTAGCAAATGGCTGAAGCTATCTCCTTGATCTTTCACACATGTTTTTAAAAAGATTGAAACTACTATGAGGTGAAATTGCATGTCAAAAGCGCTTCGTTCTCTACAGATAACAGCCGAACACCAAGATTGTCTATTTTTTACCGTATTTCTAACCACAAACTCTTTATCCCAAAATATCTCGATAACGCTCTTACAGATTTCGCTTAAACTTCACGAACATCGAGGCTGCTATTGGAGGAAAAAGCTCTCGCGAATGATTTTCGAAGAACAGTTCCTAGTGCCGAGATACACTGCTGCAAGTAAAATAGCTAATAGCGTCATTTCGTTGCTATAACAACTCCGATGCCGTTGCAACCCTGATCATAACAAATTTTCATCTTTATCTAATACAACTGTGATGGCAATTTTTCCAAAACTTTGTTTATGGCGACGTAGTTTATGCTCAAACTTGGGAGGTATTGACCCTGAAAAACTGTATCGAGCCACCTTAATTACACAATATATAACCTGCACGCCAATTAGCTCTTAAAACACGTGCGATCAGCTCCCTCTGAACCATAATGAGCATATTTTAAGACGCGACAAATTTTGTGTTGTACACTCATGTCCATGCGCGACCGAAGTAACCTTGAACAGCGCAGGGAACACGGAGTTGCTGCGTGGCAAAAACCGAGTGATTTTTGTATATCAAGCTCAAATGTGCGAGGATTACTAATGTTGCTATGCTCTTTCCATATTAAAAGATGTTATTTTAATAGTTAAATCAGATAATGATAAGCATGCATGCATAAATGAGGCAAAAAATGTAACTGCACAAAGTTCCGCCAATTCTAACTGACTCAGTAATACCTCAACTAGTGATAGTTGACACTACCGCTGCCCCCGTTCTGTATATTGTCGGTCAATAGTATTCTTGCTGGTTGTGTAGCTCTTTGAAATATACCGATTCATAATGAAGATTTTCACATATTCCATACAATAGGTGAGATAAATACAGGAAACGCAAGGTTCAATGCACAGTTTCAGCTCGAGTTACACAGCTTTCTTCTTAGTTTCGAGAATAGTTTATTCTAAACCATAATAAAAGATTTAATTAGAAGTTGAATTTTTCGCTATTTCTCTTTCCCTTTTTACATTCAGTTCATTTTATTTGCCGAAAGTAAGCCTTAGAAATTAAAAGGACGTTTGATCTATTCACGCCAGCGCATTCTAGTCTTTCTAGAAACTATATAACGGAGGGACATCTGTGAGCAGGGAATAAGTCAGCACAGAATTTGCTTGTCGACGAATTTCTGTAAATGTCCATCAATCTGCTAGTGATAAGCTAGCCGTTGTTCACTCGTCTTGCTTGTTTGGGGCTGAGTCTTAATCCGGTCAAAGAGAAAGAAAGAGTGTCTGGCAAGGTTTCCAATATAAATCAAAGATTTGTGAACTCGTGTCTGGCAACTAAGTGTTTATATATACACAGTTAAACGCACCTCATAACCTCTCCTGGGCTTAACGAGTGTCTTTTGGTCCATAACTTTCAAAACAGCTGCTCCACAGAATGTCACTGTGTAACGCAAAAGAGTATCGAAGTGTGACTGCACAATAAATGTCACAAAATCTACCTGAGCTGTCCCTTCGGGATTTTCTGTGTTTACGTCATCCTAACCAGTACGTACTTGAAGGCGCAAACAATAGAAACGTCATCATTACCTACCGATTCCTCGCGGCCCCAGTTCGAGCAAATCGAGATTTTTTCTAGTATACTGACTGTATATTTGAAATGTAAGTACTGTCCTTAATATACGCGCAAGTTACTAGGGTGCCTCCTCGGGATTTCGAAATCCCTGCGGGGGTAATAAGAGAAGACTGGCTCCTGTTTCTGATAAAGCAAGTTTTTCTGGCTCCGTTATTCTCCCTTATCACGACTATATCAGCGAGTAAATGATCTGATAATGACAAAAACCTCCAGCAGGTGTTCATTCAAAACTGTCGAAGAAGACTTCTCCGGTGGTTTTATTTTATTTCTGTCTTTCTGGTGCTCGTGAAGGTAGCAACCCCGGAAACGTTTTGTGCGTTTCCTTCGAACCACGAGGCGATAATGTAAGCGGCATTTGCTGCAGCAATGTACTTAAAAGTCGTCATGTTTCTCTCTTTCTTAATCTTATGTTTTGTCACCGGCTTTGGTTGACTGGAGGTGGGAGAGTTCGGTGTTGTTCAGCGGACTTAGAGCAGTCCTACGATCTTGATTGACGTTTTACTGAAAGGTATCTCAACGAAAACTGTACTCTCTTCGTCAGTGTGTTATTTTCAGAGAAATTCGAGTTTCTCCTTACCGAAGTACCATGCAAGGCTATCCAAAAGTCGCGCTTGAAAAAGGTGTAGAGTAATGGATTCGTTGCCGATGTTATGTATCTAATAACTGCGAAAGCATACGCAGCTTTCTCTATAGCTACTAAATCGTTGGACTTGGTATAAATCTTGATGTTAATAATTAACATCAGAGTGAAATAAGGCAGCCAACAGCACAGATATATCGCCGCCATCAAAGCAAATACAAAGATACACTTTCGGTCGGTTTTGTTTTTCTTCTGTAGTCGCTGTTTGTGTCCATGTTGTGATGGCCTCTTTCTACCGCTGACCGCTTTGAACATCACCATGTACGCGTACACCATAAATACATACGGGACCAAGAATACGAGAGCGAGGCAAAACAAAGAATGAATGATAAGAGCAAGGCTTTTTGATTTGGTATTCTGCCAAGAGAGCGGTATTATAGCGATAAAAGCTGATATGAACTGTAAGTGATTTGCTATAATCGCGTTACTTTTCGTTGCGTAACATCTGCGTCGTAGTTATGTAACAGTTATTAACGCAGATATTATCTTACACAATCAACACAATCGTACACTCAGAAAGACAAGTTATTTGGAAGAGAGAAAGACACGTTTATTTTAGAGTTTTTAAAAGAGTTCAGATAGGAAAAAGAGGTATGTTTTCGCTATCCCTTATTTACACACGTCATGTAGTTTGATTGTATTCCATATTATGTTGCTGATTATCCTTAAACCTTTTGAGTCGCTAATTGTACATTTTATTTTGGGTTACGCCCCCATTTTTCGCGTCCAGATATATTTTGGTTAGTTATAGATATTTCGCTGTATTGTTATTTCAGTTTTTACGTGATTCCAAGCCACATTATTAAAGAATTATGACAGAGTAGACTGGCTTTTGGTGGAAATCGTTGTAAAGGCCCTTATCCTCGCGTGGTCAGAGAGTAAATTGGTGTTTGTTTACCGATCGACTCACCTCTGCCCCCGCTACAGTAAAAACTCTTTGTCAGTAAACGCATGAGACGATAACGTATTGATTACACCGATCTAAGTAAAATGGCTACTGGCTATGATTTCCAGAGCACTAGCGGATCCTCTCAGAAAAGAACTCGCAAACAGACAGCAAAAGGCAGGGAATTCCAGAGACAATTGCATGAAGATCAAAGGTCTTCCGCCCAGCGTGGCTGGCGTAGACAGATAAATAATATCGAAAACTGCCTCGCTGACTCAACCGATCCAAACAATTTGCAAAGCGAGAGAAATTTTCTGGAATCTAAAATGGATATCTTAGTCTCTGCGCAGGAACGATTTCTAGACACCCTGGAAGATTCAGAAGCAAAGCGTGTTGCGCAAGATAAATTTGAGATGTGGGAACGAGAGCACTCAGATGCACTAAAACGAGTTAACTCGAAAATAACAGAGCTTAAGAACGAGAACCAAAGCTTACTCTCTTCAGTGACAGCTTCTTCAGGCCGCAAAAGTAAGGTCTCACTTCACAGTGCGAAGTCACGTTCGAGCAGCAAAATATCGCATTCATCAGCTATAATTGATAAGAAAACGGAAACCGCTGTCAAACTCGCCAAGATAAAGACGGAATTGAATTTTGCAGAAGGCGAAGCAGCAAAGGTTGCAGAATTAAAGAAGTTTAAGCTTACGAAGGAATTAGCTATAGCGCAAGCTGAAATGAATGCTATCACTAAGGTAGAAGAGAGAGAGCTAGGCTTAAACGACGGAAATGACGGAGCCATATTACCCGGATTTATCACTAAAGACGATCTCCTACAAGATTATCTCGTAACGCAAGCCTCTTCTGTAGCTATAGACAGCCCGTCAACTGTGCAGACAGGTCTAACAGAAACAAAAAATCCCCTTCTGTCAAGTACATCTTTCCCGATCGCAAAGTCATTTGAAAACGACCAACTGGAACCGAGAATCGAAGATTCTAATAACCCTGGGTTTCCTGTGATAAATTACCCATCATCGTTGAATCCATTCGCGCAAGAATACGTCGCCTTGACAACGCCTGAGAAAGCGGAGCGCACAAGTCTGCCTATCGCGCAATGCAAACAATCGACTCCAAATAGCATGGGACGAACAACTGGAGACGTCCTCGAACGGTTAGCTGACCTGATGACTCAACGTTACGCGCGGGAGTCGTTGCCGCTACCCGAACCAGAAACTTTCAAAGGAGATCTTTTGCATTATCCTTCATGGCGGAAATCCTTTGACACCATTGTGGAAAAAAGAACCGACAGTCCATCTCAGCGTCTCTATTACCTTGGAAGATATACAGCCGGCGAAGCCAAAGAAGCAATAAGCGGCCTTCTTACCTTGGAAAGCACGAACGCCTACCACGAAGCTAGAAAAATATTGTCCGACAGATTCGGAAATCCGTTCCTCGTTGCAAATGCCTACAGGAAGAAAATAAACGATTGGCCTAGGATTCTTCCTAATGACGGTATAACTCTTCGAAAATTCTCAGACTTTTTGGTTAATTGTCAGACAGCCATGAAAGAGATTCATTATCTGACGGCATTGAACGATCCCGAAGAAAATCAGAAAATGATCAGTAAACTTCCGCGAAACATCTGCGATCGGTGGGGCCGCGAGGTGGATCATTGGCTTAACATGAGAGGACAAGAACTCCAAGAGCCAACAGCCACAAAGTCTCCCTACCCCCCTTTTTCGGCCTTCTGTGACTTCCTGAAACGCGAAGCTAGAATTGCCTGCAATCCGGTGACAATGGCAAGAGCTGAGGAAGAGGCAAAGAAGGTGGAGACGTCTCAACAGAGACTTGTAAAATTCGGCAACCGGAAGAAGGAGCCGTTAGGAGCGAACAGCCTCGCTACTGGATCAGAAGAGGTGAGCAACGGGAACAAAGGTGAAAGAAAACAACCTGAACGATGTCGTTTATGTAAGAACACCCACAATCTGAATGAATGCGACAAGTTTAAGAAAATGTCGCACACGGAAAGAATAGAATTTGTCAAGTCCAATGGTCTTTGTTTGGGGTGTCTCAAGTACGGGCATATGAAGAAAGACTGCCGAGGGAAGAAGGTCTGCTCGACTTGTAAAGGTTTCCATCCAACGTCCTTACACACAAACGTACCGAAGCCCGAAGGAAAACCAGGAACGTCTCCGAAGAACTCATCCGCGGAAGTCACGTCACATCGCGTAAACACTCACGAGCCTGAGGACGGTGGCTTTTGCGACTCTCACTCCTTAATTGTTCCTGTCTGGCTTTACCAAAGAGGCCACCCTGAGAAGAAAGAATTAGTTTACGCTCTCCTCGATGACCAGTCTGATGCCTGTTTTGTATCGGAAGAGATCCTTCAGAAGTTAGCTATTTCCGGACCTCAGGTTCAGCTGAAGCTGTCAACAGTGTTAGGAGAGGACTTCGTTGCCTGCCAGAAGATTAACGACCTCGTTGTACGTGGTGTAAATGAAAATCAAGAGGTTATGCTCCCAAAGACGTATTCGCGGAAAGAGATCCCAGCCAAACGAGGCCAAATTCCAAGACCTGAAACCGTGAAGGAGTGGCCTCACTTAAAGCGTATTGAAGAACACCTATTGCCGTACCAACATGACGCTTATGTGGGTCTGCTGATTGGGGCAAACTGTACCAAAGCAATAAAGCCAAGGGAGGTGATTCCTGGCGCCGATGACGACCCGTACGCGGTGCGAACGACGTTAGGATGGGGCGTGATTGGAGTGATCAACCAGTCAACCACAGACAGCCAGGAAAACAGCCATTGCTCCTGCAATCGCATAGTGTCGCGAGAAATTGAAGACAGCCTCGTGAAGACTGTAAGTCACGTGGTAGCAAAAACTTCAGCTAAGGAATTGTTCGTACCAGCACAAGTTAACAGAATGTTCGAGCGCGATTTTAGCGAAGTCTCTAAGGAAGAAAAGACGCTCTCGTTTCTTGACCGAAGATTCTTGAACACTTTGGAGTCAAACACCCAGCGCCTGAGTGACGGTCACTACGAAATTCCCTTGCCACTAAAGGAAGAAGGATTGAAGCTACCAAACAACCGAAACTTGGCATTAAGCAGACTCCATAGACTCAAACACAGACTCAAGAAAGACAGCAAATACCGCAGTCATTACGAGACCTTCATGAAAGACATGATTGACAAAGGACAGGCTGAAAAGGTGCCTGACAACGAACTTCATTTAGATAACGGTCGTGTTTGGTACATCCCGCACCACGGAGTATACCATCCGCAAAAGCCAGATAAGATCCGTGTTGTCTTCGATGCCAGTGCAGAGTTGAATGGAGAATCCCTAAACAAGCATCTCTTGCAGGGTCCCGACTTGACCAACAATTTGACTGGAGTCCTCTGCCGTTTTCGCAAGGAAACTGTCGCCTTTACCTGCGACGTAGAAGGAATGTTCCACCAGGTGTACGTCCATCCTGATTACAGAAACTTTCTAAGATTCCTGTGGTGGGACAAAGGAACCCTGGAGAATCAGCCGGCCGAGTTTAGAATGAAAGTCCACCTCTTTGGTGCTGTATCGTCCCCAGGGTGTGCGAACTTCGCACTGAAAAGAACCGCAGACGACTTTGAGGAAGTATTTGGCAGAGAACCAGCAGAATTCGTGAGGGATGACTTCTACGTTGACGACGGACTCAAGTCGGTCCCATCAGCCACTCAAGCCTCATCCCTAATAAAGAGTACAAAGTGCTTGCTTGCTAAGGGCGGATTCAACCTCCACAAATTCATATCCAGTAGTAAGGACGTGATTGAAGGCATTCCCAAGGAACAGCGAGCAAGTGGTATAAAGGAGCTGGATCTTGCCAAGGATGTTCTCCCCATAGAAAGAGCCCTAGGAGTTCAGTGGTGCGTCCAATCAGACGAACTCAGGTTCCGTGTAGAACTTAAGGACCGGCCCTTAACAAGAAGAGGGATTCTCGCTTCCGTCAGTTCAGTCTACGACCCTTTGGGATTGGTAGCCCCTTTTTTGTTGACAGGCAAACAAATTCTACAAGACCTCTGCAAGAACCAAACTGATTGGGATGAGCCTATACCCGACGTCTTTCGAACCAGGTGGGAAAAGTGGAGGAGCGAGTTGCACACTTTGGCCCAGCTGAAGATTCTTCGCTGCTATAAGCCTGACGACTTTGGCGAACCCAAGTCCATCGAACTACACAGCTTCTCAGATGCCAGTATCGGTGGGTACGGACAGTGCTCCTATGTCAGAATGGTGAACGATCAACAGAAAGTGCACTGTTCCCTGGTAATGGCCAAATCACGTGTCACGCCATTGAAGCCCGTCACTGTGCCAAGGCTTGAGCTTACCGCCGCCGTGGTATCGACGAAAATAAGTGCCTTCCTGCAGAAAGAGTTGAAGTATGGTTGTGTTCCCGAATACTTTTGGACAGACAGCAAGGTCGTCCTTGGATACATCTCCAACGAAGCGAGACGTTTCCATACGTTTGTTGCTAACAGAGTACAGGCGATTCGCGATCACACCTCCCCTGACCAATGGCACTACGTCGACACCAAAGACAACCCAGCTGACGACGCATCGAGAGGTTTAGGAGCTGGAGAACTGATCAAAAGCAACAGATGGTGGAATGGACCAAACTTCCTGTGGATTCCACAATTAGAAATACCAGCTTCAGAACCTCAGATTTCCCCGGAAGACCCTGAAGTTAAGAAAGTGACAGTGCTGGCAACCAAGTCCATGGAGTACTCATCTCTACTTGAACGTATTGCGTATTTTTCCGACTGGTATCGCACTAAAAGGGCAATTGCAATTTGCCAGCTGTTCATTGAAAGAATGAAATTTCGTGCAAAGAAGCGTTCAGATCCCGCCATAAGAAACGACGTGGATCCACCCCTTGAAGGCATTAGAAGCGAGCAGCAAGAAAGATCCTCAAAGGGCGTTACCGTGACAGTCAACGATCTCCAAAGAGCCGAGCTGCTGCTAATAAAAGAAGTCCAACGCCAAGCCTTTCCAGAGGAGGTCAAGGCCTTGAAAACCCACAAGAAGGAACAACGAGGTGTGATACACGGCAGGGTGAGAAAGGTGACGAAGATATCAAGCCCCATTCATCGCCTTAATCCAATTCTGGACAAAGATGGCATCCTACGCGTTGGAGGACGTCTCTCTCAAACCAGTCTAGCATATGTTGTTAAGCATCCTGTCTTGTTACCAAAGAAAGGGCACCTCACAGACCTGATAGTTCGCCATTTTCACCAACGTACAGGCCACCAGGGTCGAGCGCGAACGCACGCAGAAATCCGTTTGTCAGGCTTCTGGATAGTGGACGGTAGCTCCATAGTTGGCCACCATATATCCAAATGTGTAACCTGTCGGAAACTAAGAGCAGCACCTCAACAGCAGAAGATGGCAGATCTTCCTTCAGACCGATTGGAACAAGTCGCTCCATTTACCTTCAGTGCAGTGGATTACTTCGGGCCATTTTACATCAAAGAAGGGCGAAAGGAATTGAAGCGATATGGAGTGCTCTTTACCTGCATGGCTTCGCGTGCCATCCACCTGGAAACAGCTTCTTCATTGACGACGGACTCATTCTTGAACGCGTATCGTCGATTTGTTTGTCGCCGCGGTCCTGTTCAGCAGCTAAGGTCGGACCAGGGCACCAATTTTGTAGGCGCGAAGAATGAATTAGAGGCAGCCCTCCGTGAGATTAACCAGGACAAGATTCGCAGGGAACTCCTAAAGAGTGGCTGCGACTGGTTTTCTTGGAAGATGAACGCTCCACACTCCAGCCACATGGGTGGCGTGTGGGAAAGACAGATTCGCACAGTAAGAAGCGTACTAACAGGTTTACTTCAGAATCATGCAAGCCAATTGGATGATGAGTCCCTGAGGACTCTCATGATAGAAGTAGAAGCAATAGTTAACAGTCGCCCAATCGCAACTGATGATCTGACGGACCCAGATTCTTTAGATGTACTGACACCAAACCATCTTCTCACAATGAAATCGTCGGTCATCCTTTCCCCTCCTGGAAACTTTCAAAGAGCTGATGTTTACTCACGGAAACGATGGCGCCGAGTTCAGCAACTAACAGATGAGTTTTGGCAGCGCTGGAAGAAAGGTTACCTGCAGTCCCTTCAGGTTCGACAGAAATGGACCTCACCAAAAAGAAACCTTCAAGAAGGAGACATCGTTGTTATGAAGGATGACAGCGTACCCAGAAACCTTTGGAAGCTTGCTCGCGTAGCTGCCGCCCACCCGGATGAAGACGGTTATGTGAGGAAGGTAAAATTAGCAGTTGCTGATCAATCTCTTGACTCCAATGGCACGAGAAAGAAGCCCTCTATTTCCTACTTTGACCGACCCATTCATGGATTAGTTCTTCTCATGTCACGCAGTGAGGAGGACCGGGGATTCCCAGCCGAAGAGCCAGAGGAGCCATAAAGACAGCCCTGCTGTAAAGTGACGTTATACCCTCTAGATACTCTGATTAACTTTGATGATTGACTCTTTAATAAGGACATTTTAGTGACATTTTAGTTATCGTTTTGTTGAATAAATTGCTATGCAATTTAGGGGAGCCATGTAAGTGATTTGCTATAATCGCGTTACTTTTCGTTGCGTAACATCTGCGTCGTAGTTATGTAACAGTTATTAACGCAGATATTATCTTACACAATCAACACAATCGTACACTCAGAAAGACAAGTTATTTGGAAGAGAGAAAGACACGTTTATTTTAGAGTTTTTAAAAGAGTTCAGATAGGAAAAAGAGGTATGTTTTCGCTATCCCTTATTTACACACGTCATGTAGTTTGATTGTATTCCATATTATGTTGCTGATTATCCTTAAACCTTTTGAGTCGCTAATTGTACATTTTATTTTGGGTTACGCCCCCATTTTTCGCGTCCAGATATATTTTGGTTAGTTATAGATATTTCGCTGTATTGTTATTTCAGTTTTTACGTGATTCCAAGCCACATTATTAAAGAATAATGACAGAGTAGACTGGCTTTTGGTGGAAATCGTTGTAAAGGCCCTTATCCTCGCGTGGTCAGAGAGTAAATTGGTGTTTGTTTACCGATCGACTCACCTCTGCCCCCGCTACATGAACCAAATTCCCGCTAATACTTTGAACGCTGCCTTTTTGGTGACTATATGATGTCTCAGTGGCTGAGCAATTGCCAGAAACTTTTCTGCAGTTATGACAAGAATGTGATAAGCTGCCGAAACAGCCGTAAGGGTGTGAAGGGCGTAGAACCAAAAGGCAAACTGATCAAACATCCGAGAAGGTACCACATTGAAAAAGAAAATAATGAAGTATGGAATGTTTACTGCGCCTGTCAGAAAGTCGGAGACCGCTAGCCCAAGCAGAAGGTAATTAGACTTGATGCGCAGGCTCTTTCGTTTATAAAACAAGAAAAACACGAGTCCGTTTGTAACAATTATTGCTATGGCGATGGGAAGAACCTTGATCATCTGTCTCAATCCTTGATTTTCCAACTGATTTTGGGGTTTGAAAGCCGCACTTGCGCTGTTGTTCATGTTTGACGGGTTTCAATTTTCAATCCAACTCAATTCCTGAAATCAAATTCAAAGAAGCAAATTAAGTTGAATTTTAAATTGTTACGCAAACTGGGAAAGCACGGAAGAGTGCTAACGATAAAAATATTCATGTAATCAGTCGGGTTTAAATACTTGTAATGGAGAGAAATGCCAGCAGGTGTGCCGCTTCAAAGCATCATGTAATTCTGGTACAAATTGACGACAAGATAAAAAAACTTCCAAATTTGAGAGACCTGTCTTGGCGTTGAAAATTCGACTATTTTCAGAGATTAAAAATTTTAGAAAAGCCTTGAATAAAGACAAGTGCGAAATTATACACTTTTCCTTGAAATATGCAAAATATATGCAAATTGAAGGATCTGTATGAAATGAATAAAACGGATGAATCACTCAGTTGAAGAAAGACATCTACGGTAGTTGTGGAAAACTGCAATAAAACTGTGTTTGAGGAAGGCATTACTAACAACAAAGGCATTTAATAAAATGGCAAAAATTACGAATTTGAAACTGAATTGCAAATTAAAGTTAACCCTGTGTTTGAAGTTTGTAAAAGTTGCATTCAATGTTGCTTTATCATTCGTCAGAATTGTATAAGTTGCAATTGTGTCTCAGCTGTGGACGTAACAGTGTGCAAGTTGTGGTATTCGTATTATTCTTCTAGTGGTATGATTTTACGCTATACCCGCCTAATGTCCTATGCTTCCCCCACAGTAACTGATGTCCAATGCTTCGTCCTATAATTTCATGCCAGGCGAAAACTACCACGTAGAAGGCAGATATGACGTATTTTCAATGTAATTAGTCGGTCTTGATTGTTTGCTGAATTTTTCGATTTGTTCAATAACAAATATTCAGCTATGTTTTTGTTTGCTCTGTGGGTTTTCTGTGTGGTGCTTGATTTTAACACAAACGACTACCATCACATCGGTAAAAAAAAAAACTATTAAAAGTAATCCATGGCAATTTTAACTCATCCGATAATTTTTGCCGATTAAAACCCTTGCCTGTCATCCCCAAAAAACCTTTTTAAACAAAATGTACCTGTTTTCAAACTTTTTCGATGAACTTCTGACGACAGTCGACCAAAATGTTCATTGAATCAGTAGCCAGTTATGTGGTCAAGAACATAATCGGTAACATAGCATATCAAGCATTTTACATTTTCTGAAAAGAAAAAAAAACAGCAAATTAATGTGGTCATGTCATAGAATATTTATCACAACCTGAA
>OZ038001.1:27138550-27401050 GCA_964035705.1 Porites rus
TACAAAGATACACTTTCGGTCGGTTTTGTTTTTGTTTTGTAGTCGCTGTCTGTGTCCATGTTGTGATGGCCTCTTTCTACCGCTGACCGCTTTGAACATCACCGTGTACGCGTACACCATAAATACATACGGGACCAAGAATACGAGAGCGAGGCAACATGAAGAATGAATGATATAAAGAGCAAGGCTTTTTGATTTGGCATTCCGCCAAGAGAGCGGTATTACAGCGATAAAAGCTGATATGAACCAAATTCCCGCTAATACTTTGAACACTGCCTTTTTGGTGACTATATGATGTCTCAGTGGCTGAGCAATTGCCAGAAACTTTTCTGCAGTTATGACAAGAATGTGATAAGCTGCCGAAACAGCTGTAAGGGTGTGAAGAGCGTAGAACCAAAAGGCAAACTGATCAAACATCTGAGAAGGTACCACATTGAAAAAGAAAATAATGAAGTATGGAATGTTTACAGCGCCTGTCAAAAAGTCGCAGACCGCTAGGCCAAGCAGAAGGTAATTAGACTTGATGCGCAGGCTCTTTCGTTTATAAAACAAGAAAAACACGAGTCCGTTTGTAACAGTTATTACTATGGCGATGGGAAGAACCTTGACCATCTCTCTCAATCCTTGATTTTCCTGCTGATTTTGTAGTTTGAAAGCCTCACTTGCGCTGTTGTTCATGTTTGACGGGTTTCAATTTTCAATCCAACTCAACTTCTGAAATCAAAATCAAAGAAGCAAATTAAGTTGAATTTTAAATTGTTACGCAAACTGGGAAAGCACGGAAGAGTGCTAACGATAAAAATATTTCTGTAATCAGTCGGGTTTAAATACTTGTAATGGAGAGAAATGCGAGCAGGTGTGCCGCTTCAAAGCATCATGTAATTCTGGTACAAATTGGCGACAAGATAAAAAACTACCAAATTTGAGAGACCTGTCTTGAAGTTGAAAATTCGACTATTAAAAGACATTAAAAATTTTAGAAAAGCCTTGAATAAAGACAAGTGCGAAATTATACACTTTTCCTTGAAATATGCAAAATATATGCAAATTGAAGGATATGTATGAAATGAATAAAACGGATGAATCACTCAGTTGAAGAAAGGCATCTACGGAAGTTGTGGAAAACTGCAATAAAACTGTGTTTGAGGAAGGCATTACTGACAACAAAGGCATTTAATAAAATGGCAAAAATTACGAATTTGAAACTGAATTGCAAATTAAAGTTAACCTTGTGTTTGAAGTTTGTAAAAGTTGCATTCAGTGTTGCTTTATCATTCGTCAGAATTGTATAAGTTGCAATCGTGTCTCAGCTGTAGACGTAATTGTTTACAAGTTCTTGTATTCGTATTATTCTTCTAGTGGTATGATTTTATGCTACACCCGCCTAATGTCCTATGCTTCCCCCACAGTAACTGATGTCCAATGGTTCGTCCAAAAACTGCATGTCAGGTGAAAACTACCACGTAGAAGGCAGATATGACGACATTTCAATGGAATTAGTCGGTCTTGATTGTTTGCTGAATTTTTCGATTTGTTCAATAGCAATTATTCAGCTATGTTTTTGTTTTCTCTGTTTTTTTGTGTGGTGCTTGATTTTAACACAAACGACTACCATCGCATCGGTGAAAAAAAAAACTATTAAAAGTAATCCATGGCAATTTTAACTCATCCGAAAAATTGTGCCGATTAAAACCCTTGCCTATCATCCCCAAAAAAACCTTTTTAAACAAAATGTACCTTTTTTCAAACTTTTTCGATGAACTTCTGACGACAGTCGACCAAAATGTTCAATCAGTAGCCAGTTATGTGGTCAACAACATAATCGGTAACATAACATATCAAGCATTTTACATTTTCTGAAAAGAAAAAAAAGCAGCTGCAAATTAATGTGGTCATGTCATAGAATATTTATCACTATCTGAGTGTAATCCGATTCAGTATTTTATAGCTGCTTTATATATCCCGACATATAATTATGATTTTAAAAATGTCGTTTATCAACGTGGATGTCGTTAATGAAATTTCAAGCGACGGCGAAGCGGCGGCACCCATTTTTAGACCGTGCACGTACAAATTGTTCTACTCTCTTCCCCCCCCCCCTTTTTTTTATAGACATACGGTTTTCCGCACACCAAAGATATCTAACCTTTTTCTAACTTGACCCACTAAAGATTTCATAAACTAAATTTGATTTCGTGACGTCATTACCGCTTTATATGATGACGGCTAGATGGGAGAAAATATATTCGTCATTGGGCAGCGCTTGTCTCAGTCCAACATGGAACATATGTTTTCACCTTTTAACTACTTGTGTGCCCAAAAAAGCTTGACGTAAGTAAGCCGCGCAAATATACTTTCCTTAATCGTTAACATCAATTTTCGATAAAGGGATTGTTGGTACAGTCCGGCTACTGTTTCCTAACCTCCCACGTAGGCGTTAGGGGAGTCGTGTTTCCTCCTTCCCCTAAATACGATTGCGTAATACCTATTCCCGGTTTTCACTCACGTAACAAAGGAGAAATAAAAATGGAAACCTTTCAGTACAGAAAGTCTAGAATCTGGGAAATGAAAGAAGATAAATATACAAAAAGCTTGCAACTCAGGTCTATGCAATAGTTCATATGCGAGATAATCGGAAAAAAGTTTTACCCAAATTTATAAAGCTTTGTATGAAGACGCCATGTTTGTGTCCCTTTCAGGGGCATAGCCTGTTCCAGGCGTTCAGATAGTGGGGAGCGGTGCGAAGTAAAAAGGAGCGCGAAAAAATAAAAGCTAGCCAGTCCCCCTCTACTTTTCATCGCTTTCTTTACTTCGCACTGCTCTCCACCATCTGAACGCTTGGAACAGGCTATCAGGGGCACAAATATGGCCGCCGGAAAACAACAAAAACATCTGTTTTTGGGTTTTCCTATTTATGCGTGAATTCCTCGCTTAAGGAACTCACAAAGAATAAAGCAATATTTATTCTAAGACAAGGAATGTTTGGATAGCAAAATCTCCAAAAATCCGTAACGTTTTTAACCCACACAAGAGCTTTCCCGGCCGCCAGCTAAATGCCGCGTCATTCAAAAGCCTGGAAGTTGAAGCGTCCTGTATCGCAAAACAAAGAACCCTTTTGAACCGAAAATTTGTTTGTATAAACGTTTTAAGGTGCTCTAATATCACATGAAAGTAGAAACGCAGAAGAAGCGATAGTTTCTTAGTTTGAATTCTGGTGACGTGATGTGAATTTTGAATTTTGGTGACGTCATGACGTCAATTTACTGGTAGAAAAAATGACCTTTTAATGACGTTGGGTTTTCCGTTGTGATATCTTATCCTTAGAATGCGCTCATAGATGTAGCGGAGATTCTATTTTAACGGGAGAAAGTGCCCTAAAATGTGTCTAAAAATAAACCGGTCCGTAAAAACACCATGACAATTGGGCCTAGGTTGGGAGTTGGTGGTAAATCTCACATATTCCCTGGATTAGGTTACAATTATAATAAGGAAAAAAAAAATTTTTTTTATAGTCTTAGAGAGAACGAAGTTTAAGCCCAAGTTGAATTTTCGTTATAAGCTATGAAAGGTCTTGGGTTCCGTTATGATATATCAGATATAAAAGCAGTTTATTAGAGTGTATTCATAAATGTTTCGGAAAATTCTCCGATCTTCAAACATGGCAACGATTGTTTACGAAAGGGAATTCCCTAACGGCTGTGACACTTCAGCCGAAAAACACAACGTAGAATTTGGAGGTTGGTGAATACAGTTGATTCCCGATAACTCGAACCCTCGCTAACTTGAACCCTCGATAAATCGAACCTCCCGCTTTTTCGAAGTAGTTTTGTTTTCCCCTCAGATCTTTTCCATATAATTTTAGCCTTGATAAATCAAACCATATTTTGAGCCCTTAATTATAAAAAGTCGGGCAAAAGAACAGTCTTAACTGGCGTTCGAAACATTGAACTTTGAATTTCCCATTTACGTGTTGTATAGTTTACTAGTGGAGGCTGATGTTGTTTTTCACAAATCTAAGAATGTGAAACAGCTTTTTATTACTACTCAAAACAGTAAAACGCATTTTTAGGCAATGATTCTTAACTTTACGTTCTGAATTACAATCTAGAAGTATCTTTTCATTTTCACTTAACATTTCTACAATTAAATGTGATTAAAATGTTCACTGTGCAGTAAAAACTGTTTTTATCCTTACTCCCGGCTATTTTCTTCGAGCTCCTGATAACGCGAACTTTTTTCCATTTCCTTTGAAGGTTCGAGTTATCGGAAGTCGACTGTAAATAATTATTTTTGCTGTATTTTCCGAAACCATATTTTATTTGAGTATCAAAGAGCTCAAAACGTTGGAAAAAATTCCTGAAAAAAAAAATGTAAGCAGCAAGCCAGCTGGCTTCTGCCGAAGGTGAATTGAATATTATCAATTTGTTAACGTTAAAGAATGCATTTTTTCCTTTTTAGTAAACGGTTCTTCAAGCTAAACTTTATTGCAGCTATTTCGAGAAAGGTTGTCGGAAAAAATGTGCACGTGACAATCCCGAAAGATAATAATATGGGAATTATGATCAATACACTGTTCCTGACCTGTAGTTGTCGAACTTAATTGTTGCTTTCCTTCAGCAATCGGAAACATAAGGTATGGCCACATGTACCATTCCTGCAAATTTCTTTGAAGAGCAGTGAACTCGAAACCACCCACAATACCTTTCGGGATTCTCTCCCGCACTTTTTCCGACATCCTTTCTCGAAATGGCTGTAGATTCACAAAGGGACACCTCCACCCTTATGTTGGCCGCAGCAGAAATCCTTGTCGTTTTTAGCTAGTCTTCTTCTTCATTTAGGCTTTTTCAAAATAGCAGAAGTAGTAGAAGTAAAATAGCACTTTCCCCCTTCATATTGGTAAGCACACCAGCTGTTTTATTTCTTAATTGTCAGTGACTGCATGTTTGGATTGTCTCTACGTGTACTAAGGAACCGAAGGAAATGACGACTTCAAAACCTTCTGGGTATTACAAAGGGTATACAATTTTGTTTCCAAACGAATATTTTCATAAACTAGTTTCTATGTTTGTGCTAACGTTTATCCCAGCTGAATTACAAATTACACGCCCGAAATTTTAAGAGACAGTTTTATCTTCAAAAATTGCCACGGATTAAAATTTCTGTAGCAGAAAACAAAACATTGTAAAGGGTCGAAGAGCCTATTAAAATGACAAAGTGAGTTCTGCTGAAAAGAAGCAAAAGATTTGTGTAACCAGAAAGTGGCAGTGAACGGAGCCAAAAATTCCCAGTGAAATAAATTTAAGTTATAAATGACAAAAATATAAATGATAAAGAAAGTAGCTGAACTAGGTAAAATTCTCAACGTACTATAAAATGACAAAAACTCACTGGATGCGTGATTATTGCAAAGGAAGTCTTTACCTGGGTTCGTTGTGTTTTTTGAATTCTTTTTCCACTCATTTATCAGTGAAAATTTATTGACATTCGCTCAGGAAACAAACATCAGGAGATCTGTCACAGATGCAGGTTCCAAATCATTTCAGATCTATTGAAGATGTTAATTAAAGAATTGTAAACAGAAAAAGTGACATCCATTGTATGAAGACAACGAACTGTTGTCAGGTTTATACGGACAAATGGCATCGTTTTTGTAATATTATGTTTGTTCGTTTAGATAAACAACATTCTTAATAATTCCTCTTTGACCAACAATTCAGATGAATTATAATTTCACAATTTTTCGTTTTCAAATCTTATATCTCTTTATTTAAATTCCTTTTGCTTTTTTGTTTTAATTTATACAACCCGAAATTTATCTTGGACTTTTTACTCAACAGCTGGGGTAGTTCTCACAGAATAACTACCGGTAAGAACCTTTCAGACGATTACGATTATTGTTACTTAGGGTATCATAAATTATTATTGATTATCATTGGTAATAATAGTAATAACAATAATAATAATAATATGATCATCATTACACAAAGCCTATCAATTCATTATAATTCGGTCTGTTTTAATTGTTCATTCTTGATGGGAGTCTCTACCTCAAATTTTTGGCAACATTCAACACGATTTTTATCGCTTTGAAAACAAAAAATCAGAACATTTATTCCATTTGCCTTCAGTTAATCTATCTTAGTTACTTTTCTGACACATTCGGAACGATCTTGTAAAATACATACATATATATATATATATATATATATATATATATATATATCAAATATTTTTCCTCTCTCATGCACTTTTGAATTTATTTGTTGACCTACATCACCCAAATTTGACGTGAAACAGCAAAATTATATTCATATATAAGCAAAGTTACTACTGATCTACTAAAGGTTCAGTGTTGAAATGGAATTTCAACAGAAGAAATCATGGAAACACTCTATAAGACGGACTACTGCTGTTTTGATTGAGGAAGACTGATAAAGCTTTAAAGCAACTCAAAAAATTTAAAAGTGTGGGGTTCTATTCAATTTGCTTTTGAAAATGAACCACATTGTTAAAACCTAGTTTTAAAAAATCATTTCGTCGCTGGAGGTGATGCCAAGGACGATGTGCTACCACAGGGCTCCCGCACACTGATCTGTGTGTGTAACCGATGTTATTTCATAGTAAAGGCCTTCTAAGCGGCGCTATAAAATTTGTTCCTGTTTAGTCATGCTAGGACAACTTGAGTTCCGAAATTACAAGGGCTTCAGTATTATTTTCCCGAAAATTTTAGATGCAATTTAACGCAGTTTACGAAAGGAAGAATTTTTTCTGATTCCTCTCTCCATTGCATTTTCGAATCCGAAAATTTTAGGTTGCTTTTTTCTAAGAGAAATAGCTTAACTTGTGGGGTGAAATGCGAAAAATTATACTTTAGAAAATCGTAGGCAATTTATTTGATAAGCTTCGAAAATTGCACATTTAAGGAGAGGTCATCTAGAAACTTTTAGCCTTCCTCAAACTATAGAAAATTCTAGGAAATTCTTCGTTTCTCCGAACAGATATTTTACAGAAAACAGTCGTTGGATGACTCTGAGTCCTTAATGTTACCATGGCATCAAATGAAACCTGGTTCTCAGCGCTCGGCCCAATATCGTCATTAGAGAGATCAAGATTCACGTTTATGCGAAACGGCAAACGTGAATTTGTACCACCTGACCATGTTTTTCCCTTAACTGTCGTTAACTGTTTATAACTTTAACTGAAAAATAAGTAGTTTCACGCCAGTTCTATACATATGAATTGTTCTGGACAGTTTTTATCTGCTGATTTTCTATTCTGAGAAATTCTCAACTTGAATCTGATGCCGTTTGGCGTAAACGTGAATCTTAACCTCTCTAATAACGTCAAAGTATATTTGATAAAAATTTTAAAAGAAATTTAAAATTCATCCTGTACTTAAACATTTTAGCCTAAAGGGAAGTCTGTATGCCATTTAGCATACTGAGATAAAAATATTTTCGCCCACTTTAAATCACTTATCAGTTTATTTTCGCGTTAAATAATAAAAACGTTTGGGAGTTACTTCCGGACCACATTCTCACTGCTTGAAATTCAACCACATTGTTAGTATTTCTTCTTCATCACTTGCACGATCAAAGTTTTTTGTCTTTCTCCACCCTCCCCCCCCCCCCCCCCCACCCTCCTCCTTTATTCATACCTTTCCATTATGGTTGATTTGTCGCTCTGCTATGATAGAACTCACAATTATTTAAATCCTTCTTACCCTACAAAAATTTATTGAACCAGCTTTTTATTTACGTGGCTCGTTGATTATTTACTGATTCTGGCACATCAGGTACGACCTTAGTCGTAGAGTATTTATTAATATTTTTGTCACAGATGTATTTTTAATTAATTTGATTATCTACACCACACTTGACTCGAAAAAGCCTCATTATATCTCTCGAAGAATATTTAACTCTCTATCTTAAAAGATTCTGTCTGGCGAAGTCAGCAGTTTTAAAAATACGTGATTGTTATGATTACTTTTGCATTAAACAACCTCCTATTCTCTGTAGGCTCTGTAGAAACTAAAAATAATAAAGTACAATAAAATAAAATTGAAAATTAAAATTATGCAAGATGAAAGTTTTCCTAAAAAGTTATTATACTAGGGGTACCTTCCGGCAAGTGCCAACGGGGTGAATTCGTTTATCTTTTGTGAAATGTGCCTATTCAAATCTTTGCGATATTTTTTTTTTCATTATTTCAAAGGTTTAAAATGGATTCCGCTATCGAAAAGGATGGCACCCAACTTCAAAACAGCAACTTTGGCACATTGTAGGCTTTCACGGTTTAATTATTAAACAATAACAACATGACTTGAAGCTTTGTTGGTAAATATGAGCAAGTTAGTACTTATGTTTCATGGAAAATTCAATTGTATCAAAACTATAAACGTTAGAAAGAAAAAGATAGTTCAAATGAGGCCTTTGACTGCTGAAATTATAAACAATAATTAAATTCTGAGCAACAGCGTCATTAGTGATAAGAAAAATGTTTCGCGTGGTAATATACGTGAGAAAAAATTGGTGTAAAGTAAAATGTGTGAAAAGCGCAAGAATGGGGCGGAATGTATCAAAGGTATAAAAATATAAACTTGAATAAAATACAAAGATCTAATGTGCGAGTGTCACAGGACAAAGAGTCTCTTGAAAGGCATAATGACAGTCTTCAAAACAAAAGGTCCGCAAATTCGTTGCGTTCCTCACGGGAGTTTTGGGCTGTCTCAATGTAAATCGAGCAGCAAGAAGAACATGCTGGTTGACAAAACCTATCGAGTAAATTCTAAAATAAAAGGTCAGCAAATACGTTACATTCCTCACGGGAGGTGAGGACTGGCTCAATGTAAATCGACTTTCGAAGAACACGCTGGTTCTGATAAAAGTCTTGAGAATATAACCCTATGCCTTGATCAACTACCGCTTAAAATTCAATTCACGAAGGAAACGAGAACACTGAAAACCCTGGTTCTGAGTCGAGAAGAGAACACGCTACCTCAATGTAGAACAAGCTGGTTCTGACAAAAATTTGAGCGTAAAACCCTATTTTTTAAAGCTGCTGCTTTAAACGCAATTTATAAAACAAACCAGAGCACTAATTGCCCTTTCAAACTAGAAATCGTATTAAAGCTTGCTCACCTGTTAGGTACTCTTCTGACTCTTGAACAAACAACGAACAGCCGCACACAGTGAATCACCTAATTGACCACTCCAGAAAATACCATAACATACCATAACGCTCTTTGTTTGTCACCCCAAAATTTTGCATAAGCATTGTTTTCAGTTTTTCTTGATGCCATTTTAACTTCCAAGAGAAACTAAAAACAATGCTTATGCAAAATTTTGGGGTGTCAAATAAAGAGCATTATGGTATTTTATTGTATTTTCTGGAGAGGTCAATTTCGGACCACGAAACGGTTGTAAATACAAGACCATGACGTCACTAACCAAATATGGGGTCTTACTTACACCCAAATATGGTCAAAAATGCAAATTTTAGAGGGTTACGCCGAATTTGAGAGTTTTTGTCTTCATTGCGCGGCGTTATAATTCTGCCGCCGAGTCAACCTCCTGTGCCTCAAATTAGGAAATCAATTGATTGGCTTTAAATTTGCTGTTTCTTATGCTGAATTTGAAACTAATGTAAAGCTGTATCAGTTTGCCCAATCGTTTTTTCTCTGTCCAACCCTTCCTGTTAACTACTAGCGTGCGGTTTTTCCTTCTGGTTTGTTCGATCTTGACGGTTAAACTTATTTTTAAATATGCAGCAATTAACGGCGTAAGGTCTCTAGATGAGCCCTTTGCGATCTTAGAGCAAATGTTGAAATAAATATTGCTTTTTTTCTTAAAGACATTCCAGGTAAAAATTTTAAAAAAAGTAAAAAGCGTTCTAAAATTTTTAGTTAAGATCATGCCTTTCAACAACAACTACTTCGGCAACAACTGCAATATATTTCGAATTTACAAAACAATTATAATATCCAATATATGATTTGACCTAAAAAATCATTAATTAAAAATCATTCTTTATACACATTATAAATTATTTAAATACAGAACATGGGGAAGTTTGAAAAAAAAAATAGAATACAATACAGTGACAATAAAAAAATAAAAAAGGGTACATAAAAAAGGAGGTGAAGAGACACATGTTTTTGCTAATTTTAGCTTTTTTATCCTATTAGTCTTTAGTTTGAATTTTAAAGTTATGCCATCAAATTTAACATGCAAATCTTCGTCTTTTATATAGAATATCGAACAGTGCGAGTTTTAGTTCCTTTGTAAAGGCCCTTTTAGATAACGTTTTAAAGCCATTTGGTAGCTCATTCTATGCAAGTCTTGACATCAACACGCGAAAAAGCGTTTCTTTATACATTACGTCTAGAATTCTTCAGGCTATAATGTCGAGAAGTTCAGGAGCGAGTACTGTAGGCATGAATACTTAAAGTTTTCTTAATCGGCTCGGTGTTGTTGTGAACACTCAACATAAAATCGCGTTTTTTGGGCTTTGTAATATAAGCCGTGATCAAGAAGGAAACTAGTAGAATTTTGGCATCTACAAACAAGCTAAGGGCGTGTAGATTAAACGTATCCATGAGTTACTACTCACCTAAGAGTTCAAGGAAGAAATTATGCAAAATTAATGCAACAACAGAAACTTGAAAGCATTGTATCAGAAACAAGAACTGCTACCATCTCCATAGCGGGTGCACAACGTTTAAAAGCATCTGAAAACATTTACATTAAAGCTGTGGGGTTCGATTTTAAAATAGACCACTGAAGTAGGAACCACACCGTTAAACCTTCCCTCCTGACGTTAAGGAAGGTTTTGATTTTTGAGTTTGTCACGACATTCTACATAGAACCACTTTGACACTGATTCACAGATGGACGACTACCAGGAACTACATACTGTTATTTATCTCGCACTGAGTCAGTTGCAAATTGAATATTATAGCAATAAGATCGGACTCACGAGGAAAGGCGCATGCGCAGCGGGCCATTAAGCATGACACCAACTGCGGAGGACTCCATTTTCCCCTGTTTGTGCGACCCGCAGTCAGTCACCTACCATGGTATATAAATTATGCACTAATGTCGGCACTCTCACTGATTTGTTCGTATGGGGTATACACTGCAACGCCATTAAAATTAGACAATAGAAAACGTTTTCCGTGTTTGCATAGCCCGATGTAAACAATAGAGGGGTTGGCAGAATTCGAGACAGTTATGCAAACCCGAGAGGAAGTCTGTGTTTGCATAACTGTCGGGTGGGAAAGTAATGTAATTAGTTATTTTCCAATTTTCAATAAAATTTGTTGTTTGTTTGTTTTGTTTTAACCAAATTTATAGGCCGGAGGGGGACAAATTATTGGCGGCTGGAAACTAGCAGAAACATCTGCCTTTAAGTTTTACCATGTAAGCAAGTATCAATTCATCTCTTGAGAACTCATTAAAATTTATATCTATTCTTCTGTTAGAACTATTCAGATAAAAAACCTCTAAAACTGGTCACTTCTTTGGCCTAAAGGACAGCTTCCTGTCGCCGTTCCGAATACCTCTCCACGCCAAAGCTTTGACATTTGAAGCATCCTCTACCCGTGCATAAAACAAAATGTAACCCTATCAAACCAAAATTTTTTAAAGAGACAAGTGTTCGGATTTATCTAACCATGAATAATTTCACGTTTAACCAACAGAATGATCTCCACTGAGATCCATGGTACTGCTATGGGCACTAGAATGGCTCCTTCTTTTGCTAACTTTTTTCTTGGTCGATGTTCGAACTTAATGCTCTCACTAACGCCCCTTGTCAGCCTCACACATGGTGGAGATATATGGATGATATTTTCATGATCTGTACAGAATCGATTGAAACTATTCGTCTATTATCTCACTAACATTCATCTCGCTATTAAGTTCACTAGCTCACTCGCTTACTAACGTCCCTTTTCTCGACGTCATGGTGTCTCTGCATAACGGTACAATGGAAACTGATGATAAAGGAGCTAAACCCTTTTCTAACCAAATAAGCTTTAAGGCTAAATACTTTATTACAGAGTGACTTACTCGTTCACTTCACAGTTCTTCTATGTCGCAGTTCACAACTTCTTTCTAACAACGTCTTTCTTCACACACCTTGTTCTTCTGTAGTTCACTTTCTTTCTCTCTCGAAAATCTACTCTTTCGCATCTCGCTAATTATTTGTTTGGTTGTTGACCATATGTTTACGTTGATAATATATTGATGTTCTTAGTAACATATATTAACTTGTTTCGTGATATTCCTTTAAAAAGCCTTTCTTCGGTACAAACGGAGGTTGCCCTTGGTTACGTAACCAAGTAAAGAATGATGCACATCATCTGGTTCCGTGCACAGTGCCGAAAAGCACACTTTTAATCTTTAATCTTTTAAATAAAGTGTTCATTGGTAAATGTTATTCATCTTCTTTGATATTTATTAATAAATATCAAAGAAAGTTTCCTACAACGATATATATTAGTGTATATGTCGAATTAATCAGATACAATTGTCAGAAATCAATCAGATACCATGCTTTATGCATCACCTTTTCATATTTTAAATATTGCTTATTGGCGTTATGTTTTACTTATTTCGCAAAGGACGCATTTAGCTAAATCAAGTCAAATATCGGTTTTTTCATTTTAAAGATCAATGGAAAGATATACGGTATATAGAACTTCCATTAACATATAATATTTTTCATAAGTCAGGGAGATACGTCCCGTGACACTGATCTATTTACTAAACCCACAGATAAACATATTCAGCACCTTCTCAGCTCATCATGCCACCCTCACCACACTAAGAAAGCCATTCCGTTCAGCTTAGCCCTTCGCCTCCCCCGCCGAACCTGCTCTACAGATGTTAAGTTTAAACTTTGCATTAATGAACTAAAAACATAACTTCTTGCTCGAGTTTACAATAAAACTTTCCTTGAAGACTAGTTTCTACTAGTCTCCCTCGCAGCAAGTAACATTTGTAAACCTGAAGAAGGCTGGTATGGCCAGCCGAAATATTGTTGTAAAAAAGCAATAGACGTTGTTTTAAATCAGCTTTGCAGTAGTCTTTAGCCTACTCGTTTTTTGTTCTTAAAAATTTAACTGATTAGATCTCTTTTCCAGAGATCCAACGATGACAACCTCCTGACGGTTTTTGCAGTTTATTTCTCTAATATCTCATTGTATTAAAACATCGCAAGGACTGATAATTCGTTTTTAGTATTCTAATTAAGTCACTTTCATGCAAACTATCGGTTAAAATTCCTGAAAATTTGCCAGGATCTCATAAGATCATATTTGAATGTTGCTGAAAGCTATGAAAGTAACCAAATCCAGAGCCATGATTCCACATTTTGGAGTAAAATAGAGAAAAATAGCATTGCGCGTCGAAGTAGGAAACCACCAGGTAATAAATCCTTGACTTTTAAAACTTGCGTGACTAAAAAACCTAGTAGCTGTCTAAATACAATATTTCAACTCACGCTGTTGAAATATAGTAGTATAAAAATATCTGGAAACATCTGTCTAATATAAACCATCGAATCTAACGTCACAAGATTTCACAAGAATGTTAATGTATAAAGAGATTTAGCATAGTACAGAGTAAGTCCCTTTAAGGCCACTACTGAATTGATTAGTGTATTTCCATTCTTCGCCTTGCTTTTTATCTAGCATAAAACAAATTCATGAAGGTTTAAACAAGCTCTTTAACCCACCTGGCCTTGAATTTCAATCCCATGCAGATGCTAAAGCAATAAATATTTTTCCATTTCTTTGCCTGAGTCTTTAAGGAGCAATTTCTAATTTACTTCTGGAAAGTGCGACTGCAACGCGTAAAAAGCCGATTTTCTTCAGGAAATAAAAAAACGTTACCTGTTTTTTTTTTAATAAAAGCTCTTGGCTGCCAGCCTAAAACAGGTCTGCATTTAAATTGGCACTTGATTGTTTTGGCATATTTCCATTCAGTCAATTCTCCTCGTCATGGAACCCTGAGCAAGTACAAAATTCCGCATTTACAAAGCGTTCACAGGTGTCGAGTACTTGTACTGTCGTGCTTGTTTAATCACTCCAAGTCAAAAAAAAGAGATTGAAGATTAAGATTGACGACTCCCTGAAATTATACTGATTGATGCTACAAAACGAAGCTGGAGTAACGTTTGTCTTTTTTTTTGTCTTAATTTTTGATGACCCTGCCCAGACCTATTAAGGTGATTCCCTTGTTTTGCACTGCGCATCTCTTACTGCGCATAACAAGATGGCCTCCGTAAAAAAGAGCATGTGAAGTAACATTATTAAAATGAAGTTGACCGAAGAGAAACGCTATTGCAATTTTTGCTTGCGGTTGTTTCTTGCCGAGGTGTGACTCAATGTGGTGGGAATGTGCATAACGTAAGCAGTACGCGTGTTGCTGAGTTCGACTTCCTCACGGAGAGAACCTCGATAGTGGATGTTTACTTTGTGCTTATTCACTTTTATTTTCATTTAAACGCTTTCTTTATCACATTGTGTCCTAAATGTGATATCTCGATGTAAATTCTGTAAAAACGGATTTTTTAATACTTTCTTCCCCCTTTCGCATACATTCTATTTTGAAACTCGAAAATGCATTTGGTGCGCACTTTCTGCGGCTCTACCGCAAAAACGAGTACGGTGACCCCCATTTTTTATTTCATGATTTTAATAAGGACAGTGCTTCCTTTCGGTGAGAAAAAAATTGGCACAAATCTATGTTCAGTTTTTTGGCAATTTTACTAAATTGTACGGATTGAGCTATCACGTGTCGCATAGCGCGTGTCCAATTTAATTCTACTTTGGAGCGTAAGTAAAAACAAGGGCATTAAAAGGCATTTTTCTAGTACGTAAGTGGATAAACAATACATTTAAGTCAAATTCTGTGCGATACCACATGCATCATTGAAAAAACCTTTCCTTTTTGTCTAGTTTTGCGCTGCGCGCGGTTTTTGTCAAAGGGTCCAAAATAGCCGTATTTGTCGGCAATGTGACGTCAAAACGAGCACGGTGACCCCCACTTTTTATTACCTCTTTATCTTCTTCTTGACTTGTTCCATCAGTGTACCAAGTTTCATCTACAATCTATGTTAGGTTCTTTTACTAGGGAATCTCCTTAAATGAGTGCAGTTAGAAGTTTTCAGCGTTTGGCTTTGTCCACACTCTTCTACGCAAAGCGTTGCAATACTTAAGTACTGTTTTCTGGATCGTGGGTTCTCGTGAACAAGTGTTCTGAAGTATGTCTATTATTTAGTAGGTTGCTTTGAAGACTTTAAAATGTCAGTCACTAAGTATTTAGTTGATGGCTTGTTTGTCCTTTCACCTGTGTTCTTGGTATATTTATGACTGCGTTTATCATGAGCCCAAGGTTACTTTGCTAACCCACATTAGCCTGTGTTGCAGCCAGCCTACGCATCGTCTGAACCAGTTGTATAGTCCCCCGGAGGGGGGGGTACTCGATATATCCCTGGGTGGGGAGGTGCGGCGCTGCCCCTCATACCCTGACCCCGTTTAAGACAAATATCGCTGATTTTCCTACCCTGTTTAAGACAGAATTCCGATTTTTGATACCCTGTTTAAGACATTTATCCTGTTTAAGACAAAAATTGATAAATCGATACCCTGATTAAGACAAAAAAGGATAAATCCGATACCCTGATTAAGACAAAAATCCCGAAAAACATACCCTGGCTGGCCGCACGTCCCCATTAAGCCCTTATAAGGGAGTACCCCCCCCCCCCCCCGGGTATAGTCCAGGCGTTTTAGAGTGTCTGCGACGCAGGCTAACCCACATTGGTGTACGACAGGTTTTTAATGGTATCGCCTATTAAAATAAAATTGAATATTTTTTTCGCCCGATCACGAAAGCTAGCCATCACGTCACATGCCTTTTGTTCCAACTAGTTAAAGATCTTATGTGGTTCTCGCGGCCACTTTTTGAACCGATTAATTGCGACAAAACAAACCTGAACTTTACGTTTAAAATAAGTGGTCTTCCCATCGGAACTTGCTTTGAAATTTGACTAGGGTAAGTATTTATTACTTCTACTTAACTCCAAGGGCAGCAAAAATTTTGATCATACTAGCCTTTTAAGTGTCGTCTATTTTATGGAATGAGTTGAACTCGAGTGTCGATCGCCTCCTGAAGTAGGCGTGCTTGGGATTAAACCTGACCTTGGTTTTAACCTACATTAGCCGCATTAGAGTTCCTGTTTTTGTTTGGTCAAGCTCTGAAGTTCTATCATCAAACTTCCATTGGCTACAATTGTATGTGACATGTTCAACCATGTAGGTAACCGGAAACCTATAGAAAGTGCGTTAAAATCCCATATAGAAAATACATCTCCCCTAAGAATACAGAAATCCAGACAGCAGGCCAGAACATGTTCTACAGTTTGGCCATTGTTTTTTTTTGATAGTTGACTGGTTTAGTTAGAGATTCCAATTTAAAAAAGTAGACAAGAATACCTGTAGTCAAGAATACAGAAGTCAAAATGTGCATGATCATTGTTGACACTTCCTCGTTTAGCGAGTGGTGCGCTCGCTCAAGACACCTACTCAAGTCTGTTTTTATTTCATTTGAAGACATGATGGAGGCTATGTATTAAACTGTTTTAACTTTCAGTTCACAACAGTAACAATGTGTCTCAAATATATACACTCTATTGTCTGGTACTGAGAGAAAAGCTATAACAAAGTTTGCTCAACTGTCGCATGATTTGGCAGATTGTGGGGGCAAGTTGGTGCCCCCAACAGTACAAACTTTTGCCGGTAAAATTGTGCACCTTGACCGATTTTTTGAGCAATATTTTCACTCGCTTCAGACGTATCACCTTTAAACTTTGTAAGTTTACTTCCTTTAGGCGGTTTTCTCCGATAGAGTGGATAGACATTCGCTTACTGGAGTTGATCAAAACTGAAGAAAACAAACGGTGAAAGGGGTGAAAGGGTTAGTTATTTATTGCCCACGCAGGGATTTCGCGGAGAAGGCGAAATCCCGAGGAGGCACTCAGGTAACTCGCGCGTATATTAAGGAAAGTACTAATACAGTTGAAATATACAGTCAGTATGCCAGAAAAAATCTCTATTTGCTTGAACAGGGGCCTCGAGGAATCGATAGGTAATGATAGCCTGCGTAGCAAGCGTTTCTGTGCGGTTTAGGAGCAAAGAATGAGGAACAAGAGTCAAAGACCTCTCTTTCATTTTTTGGTTCTCGTTGCATTTCTCGCGTCGTCAAAACCGAAAGTCCCCTTCCACTAGCTAGGTAATGATGACGTTTCTGTTGTTTGCGACCGCAAGTACGAAATGGTTAGGATGACGTAAAGGCAGAAAATCCGAAAGGGACCTCTTACTGGTAGATTTTGTGACATTTATTGTGCAGTCACACTTCGATACTCTTTAAATTTTTACGTTAAGTGTTATCAGTGGCATTCTTTGGAGCAGTCGGTTTTGAAAGTTATGGACCAAAATTTACTCGTTAAGTGCAGATGAAGTTATAAGGTGCGCACAACTGTGTATATATAAACACTTGGAGAGTTTGCCAGACACGAGTTCACAAATCTTTGATTGGAAACCTCTCCAGACACTCTTTCTCTCTCTTTGACCGGAATAAGACTCAGCCCTAAACAAGCAAGACGAGTGAACAACGGCTAGCTTATCACTAGCAGAACGATGGGCGATTACAGAAATTCGCCGACAATCAAATTCTGTGCTGACGAATTTCCCTGCTCACAGATGTCCTTTCCTTCTGCTCACAGACGTCCTTGCGCGAGCGTGAATTGATCAAACGTCCTTTTAATTTCTAAGGCCTACTTTCCGGCAAATAAAATGAACTGAACGTAAAAAATGAAAGAGAAATAGCGAAAAATTCAACTCCTAATTAAATCTTTTCTTATGGTTTAGAATCAACTATTCTCGAAACTGAGAATGTTTTGATCAAAGCTGTGTAAATCGAATTGAAACTGTGCATGGAACCTTGCGTTTCCTGTATTTATCTCACCTATTGTATAGATTGTGTGTGAAAATCTTGATTATGAATCGATATATTTCAAAAAGCTACATAACGAGCAAGAACACTGTTGACCGACAACATACGGAGCGGGGGCAGCTGTAGTGTCAACTATTACTAGTCAATTCTTAATATGTATTCAGTAGTTGGTTTCATTGTTGCCGTCGCCAACGTCATCGTTGCCGGTTTTTACTAAATGTCAGAAGTAGATTCTGTTGCATTTTGTTTGGCCTACCTGTCAGATATTATACGTATTTCCTGCATAAAGTATTAAACCACCTACCTGTGACAAATATCTACTTTTCGCCGTCACTTTTACAGGTGGTGTTATAAATGTGCTAGGTATTATGTATTAAGTATAGTCTATCTCTTTACATCGTTTTGCATAAGTATCACCGATAGTTCGATATTATTCAAAAGAGAACTGCGCGCAGAAAATAGCCAATCAAAGTGAAAAATGAAATGATAATGTCAACTAATGGTCGCGTGTTATATTCGACTCCTAACCTTTAATTTGTTCTAAATTTAATAATTTAGTTTTTATTCATGACAGTAATAATTCAGGGTAAGTTTTAATCATTTTACCCCACACAATGTACAGGGAAAAAAAGATGCAGTTAATGAATATATTCTATGATTATTTAATGCTAATTAGATAGCGAATTCTATGATAGAGAAATATCTCCAAAAGTTTATTGAAAGCGGTCTTAAATTAAGGTCTACTTTGTTGAAGTCTACAATTGACGAAATGAGGCCCTTTGCCCTGTTGCCATGGTGTTGCTTGTTCCTTCATGTTTGAGACACGGTCCACCGTGCCAAGAAAATACTCACGGCTAGCAGGTTTTAAACTCGGAATAGGCCAACATACCAGTCTCCAAGTGTAACTGAATGCTCCGGATCGGTGAGGAGTAGTTTTGTCCACATTATGCCAACGATCAGCATTTTAGTGAGGCAAAGGATTCAGTCATTATGCTGGACCAGAATTATAGTGCAATCTACATTTCTTTGACTCTTTTAGCCTGCGAATACAGCTGTCTCTCTTCGCTAGGTAGTTGCAGTTTTACAACATGGCATCCAGTAGTTGCAGTTTTACAACAGTCAGCTGCCTTCTCGAGTTTGTCATTTCAACATGCACAAAACGAGCGAGCAAAATCTGCAAAAAGAGCAGTCGTATACTAATTATATAATGAAGCATAATAGTGACCCTTTTGAGTATAATAGTGACATTCGCTGAGCATGAAGAATTAGCATAAAATTAGTAGTCTTCGCAACAGCAACGAGAACGACCAAAAACCAATAGGTTTAGAATGACAAAACAACAATTTTGCACTTGCACTGATCACGCTTTTGTTATACATTTCCTTGTCATCACTGCATCGACTACGACGTGAAACTTCTTCATTTCAAGTTTTTTAATGGATGACGTTAACACAAGACAACGATTTTCTTTTTCTTTTTGTGAATTTAGATACAGAATTTAGAATTTAGAGTTCAGCTCCTGAAAAAATCCCCAACATTCAGTCGACTAACTTAAAGAGGGGTGAAGTTTAAAAGAGCTCAAATTCCCGGTTTGTGGGTGACGTTTTCTTTGCTGTTGCCGATGTCGTTGCTTTTCAGAACGCGCGAAAATTGGTGTCCTCTAATTGTTAAATACTAATCGCTTTAACAAGTAAGTAGACATAAATGATAAATATTTTTACCTTTATCATCCTCAATTCATTTATCGATTTATGTATTTGAGTATTTATTTTTATATTTTAATTCTACACTGTTCTAAATGTATCCTCAGTGTATGCGGTTATTCATTTAACATTTTAATTTTCAAAATCTAAATTTTGCCTAAGCGATTTAGTTTTTTTCAAAATATACATTTTTCTTAAGTGTCAATACCCTTCAAGCTAATTTGCTGGAGTTTTTTTTAAATTGTTGCTATAGTGTTATTGTTTTTAACATCCTTAAGTGAAACAGTTTTTACTAAGAAGAAACCGGTTTCTTGGGCATTGTCAAAGGTCACAAGAAGAGATGATATATGACCATAAATTTTTTTGTGGAGACTATTACCATGGCCCAAACTAGAGAGCGGATTCCGATAAGATCCTCAGCGACACTATTATGCCTTTTGAAAAAACTTGGTTTAGCCATGGTGGATCGTAATCTCGACCAGGAATAACACACCCAAATGCTAACCCAGCTGACGGTGAAGGAAGTTTTAAAACTTAGTTACGTAATTACAAAATGTTTAATCTCCCAAGTGACAAAAGACCAACGTTTAAAGTTAGACAGATGATATATAAGCTATATATTGGCCGTTTATGTGTTCATTGTTTTCGACTTCGGAAAACCGATTTCTTGCAGTGAAGGAAAGTTGACTGATATTTGTGCCTGCATCTGCCGAGTGTGCGCTGTCAACGGAAGTTGATCTGCGTTTCAGGAAAAAGAATCGCAGAGAGGAGAATCTTAGAGACGAAGCTTGTTCAAACACAAAACTTGACTTTCTTCTCTTAGAGAGACCACGTAAAGCCCGCCAAATGTCACGTTTAAAAAACGTATAAAGCAGTGGATTGGATGCAGAAGCGATGAACTTCATTGTCGAAAACACATCGAGAGTTTTGACAAAGACAGAGTCAGTGATAAAATCATACGACCTGCAATATAACTTGATGTTAATAAATAACATGAGTGTGAAATGCGGGAGCCAACAGCTTAAATATATCCCCGCCATCAAAGCAAATACCAGGATGCACTTTCGGTCGGTTCGGTTCTTTTTTTGTAGTCGTTGTCTGTGTCCATGTTGTGATGGCCTCTTTCTACTGCTGACCGCTTTGAACATCACCGTGAACGCGTACAACATAAATACATACGGAACTAAGAACACGAAAACGAGGCAGAACGAGGAATAAATGATGAGACCAAGATTTGATTGTGAATTCCACCAAGTGAGGGGAAGTACAGCAATCAAAGCTGATATGAACCAAATTCCCGCTAATACTTTGAACACTGCTTTTTTGGTGACTATGTGATGTCTCAGTGGCTGAAGAATAGCCAGGTACTTCTCCCCAGTTATGACGAGAATGTGATAGGCTCCTAAGACTGCCATAAAGGTGTGAAGGGCAAACATCCAAAAGGCAAACTGCCGAAAGGAAGTCGGAGGTACCACATGAAAGTTGAAGATGATAAAGTAGGGGATGCTTACTGCGCCTGTCAAAAAGTCGCAGACCGCCAGCCCGAGTAGCAAATAATTAGAAGAATTTCGTAGGCTTTTTCGTTTGTAGAACAAGTAAAAAACCAGCCCGTTTGACACAATTATTGCAATGGCAATAGGTAGGAGCTTGTACATCTCACTGAAACCTTGGTTTTCTTGCAGACGGAAATCAGTGAAAGTCTCCATCGTGCTGTTGTTCATGCTATTCTTCAAATGTAATAATCACCAAGGCACCATCACCTGTTGGTAAGTAGATAAATGAAAAGATTAATGAATTAAATATTAGTAAAAGTCAAACATGACAAACAGATAATTCCTTATGGAATTTTAAACTTGGATAACGTTTAACAGTGACTACACATCCCACCAAACCACGTAACATTTTAAGACTCTAATCGACACCTTTTTGGTGACGCAGTTTCCATTAGTGAAAAAAAATTGCTTTCTCTTTTTTGTTTAAAAAATGTAAATGATTTGGCCTTTTTATTAATTTGGATTATTCTTAGCCCAATTTAGTACACTTCTTTTTTTTAGAAAAATCTAAAATTGCGGATAAATGATGGCCAACATGTACAATTGGAAAATGACGCCATTCTTCGTCATTCCAAACATTCTCCTATAAAGGAACTTCTTGCAAGGAATGACTACGTTTGCTAAACCGCTGAAGTTAAGTATCAGTCCGGCATTTATGCAAATTAACATGCTACTGGCAATATTTATGAATGCAAAAATGCAGATCGAGCATACGGATATGCTGACCTGCCCGCCAATGCTGTTGAGATAGGAAATTGAAGACGTTTTAAAATAGCTCTTAAATCGTACATGCGTATTTCTTAGGTTTTTATCCATCTCAGATCTTAGATTTTATTCATATGCATATATTTTCAATTTTTATTTTTGGAAGTTTATTTACATAGGGTCAACCTCTTAAACTTCCTTTTTAGGGTATTATTTGTATCGTTTATTTCTTATGATACCTTAAATAAAGTATGTATGTATATCAGACGGCTGGGCAAAACTGAGTCAGGTATTTTTACGCTGGGCAAGAAACAGGTCTGAACGTAGAATACTGGAAAATACCGAGGGTCAAATTACTGAGGGTGGGAAAGACGTTTCACACACCCCAGGCCCCAAACTTCGAGCTCTGCCAGCAGTAATTTTCGGACAAGAAAAAAAGAAAGTAATAAAAACAACTATTTTACGTGATTTACGCCGCGTCTTATTGCTATTATGCCCTGGAGAAATTGACTGAAAACTATTAAAGACCAAGGGCAATAATGGAAGGACGGAAAAGAACACAAAATTGACTTGAAAATACTTCTTGATCGTGAATGCATATCTAGCCAATTTTTTGAAGACGAGCCCAGCGAAATCTGCAGCCATGTATCCTACAAACTTGTCCAATACTTGGATTTAAAAGAAAATTTTCTTCCTATGGGGATTTTTATTCCCAGAGACTGCAAAGTGCAAACCTGTAAACCTGACCTACAACCCTGATCAAAACTCTTGGGACACTAACGCAATAACTCGTCAAAATGAGGCATTTTTCCTACCCCACCCCCGGGGCAGTGTTGACGTTTTGGATTCATTTTTGTTTAATCACAATCAACACTGCTTGGGGGAGAGGGGGCAGAAGAAATAGCTCCTTATAACAACATCTCCAAGCTTTTTTAAGAGGTATAATACCCAGAGTTAATTTAGCAAAGTGTGTCCTCGTGCCAAGAGCCATAATGGCTCTTGCTCGCACCCAGTTTCCTCAGTGTCCCAAGATGTTTTGACTAATAAAGGTTGTAGACAAAACGAAACAGTTGTCCATTAATTTTTTTTATTTAATTTTTTTCTTTGTCCCTGAGGGAACTGAACTTGAAATGTTTAATAAATGTTTAAGCTTTATTCTAAAAGGTTTTTCACTATTTATCCCTTTGCCATTGAGGGTTAGTTTCCCCTCTATGCCTGACGTTGCTATCAGTTGTGTCTACTGATCAAGGCACTCTCTGAGTTGTCTGCAAGATACAGCAGCACTACTTATCAGATTTGTTTATAATTTCTTCAGTGCTTTTGATTCTGCATCTCTTAAAAAGAGGTCGTGTCGTCAGGATTGAGAAGCTTTGATACAATGAAATTATACGTATACGTTTTAAACTGATTGAAAGTATTCTGAAAAGCGCTCAAAGCTATCATTCAGATCATGGTTTTCTCCGTACCTTGAAAACAGTTTCAAAGTTAAACCTTGGGGAAAATTATTTAATTCATCGTTTCCTCACAGGCCTAACACCTTGCAAATCACCCCTTTCACGTGATAACTCATCAACTGGTTGTACCGACTTACTTGATAAAAGTCATATCAATGATATGTTGATCATTAAGTGAACACGACCATGCAGGATTTCTTAATGAAACGAAAATATTGCTTTCTTAGCATTCATACATATGATTTTTCAAGCTGCAGACTCTTTCCCTGATTATATGAAAAACTGTTAATGGTTTTATTTAGATTAACAATTTATCACGAAGTACCTTCAGGAGAAATTAGAAACTAAAAGTAATTATCGACATCAATCAACATATCTATTTATATTCAATACACTTTACTTCAAACTGAAATCTAGTGATACATGTATAAGCAGGCTCGTTTGAACTATACTTGGACAATTTTCATCATAACCATCTTTCGTATACCGTAATAAAATTGCATGTAAAAGAATTCAAGAATAATGTTTGGTATTTTTCATATTTTCGACGGAAAATAAAAAACGAAAGCTGTTTCATCTAGTACTAGCAATTAGGATGGTGTTCATTTCTGTTTGGTAAAATTGCAATTTTATCAAGTAAACAAAAACATCCTTTTTTTTTTTGGCGTTTAGACTTTATTTCAATGATACATGTACAACATGACGGCAAAGTGTGGTTTATAATCAGTTTCTCATTCTCCATCTTGTTTCTGGACTATGAATTATTATGATCAACACGTTAAGAATAAAGAAAACAGCTGCGTTTATTTTTTCTTGTTTGCGACAGCGGCTATAGATGAGCGCGGCGCGTATATCGAACTAGATAGAAGTCGCTCCCTAGGCCGGGGAGTCAAAACTTGTTGATTTGGAAACTTTTCCGAAACGGCATGAGCACTTAATACCTGTAACCGAGAAATAAGATGAATTAATACAAACCCTGTATGATATTAAAAAGGCAAAATAATGTATTTATGATTTAAGACTGAATTGAGTTCGGCACAGCAGTAGCACAACATTGGAAACCAAGTCGTGCTACTACCCGGTGTACGGCAGTGGTCGGTACGACTTGGCTTCAAACGTCGTGCTACTGCCGTGCTAAATTAAAGTCGATCAATTGAGTTCGGTACGGCAGTAGTAAGACGTTTGAAACAGTCCTCAGATGTCTGATCAGAAGCAAAAGGTTATATCTGTCCTTATAACCACGAGTCCGCCCAAAGTTTTGTCATTAGGGAATTCTTCAAAGGAAAATAGCGAGTTCTATCGACGGCGGTAAAAAAAAATTTCTGGTCTGAATATCCAGCAGAAGCACGCGCTCGAAAGCCTTGGACTTCTATGTTAAAGGTTAGGTAAAGGTGAAGAGTCCTTATTTTACGTCGGTAGCTCGAAATAGTCATCTTACTAACAAATCTGAGGCCGACAGGGCGCTCATTTTACCCCTCCCCCCTCTCTCTCCATCAGTGCTCAGTTTTACGGGTATTTAAGGCTACTTAAAGCTTCACGGGAAGCAACTGAAAGAAGTCGTCGAAAGCAGGATTTGCAGTCTCACCTGGGAATCAAACTCAGGACCTCCCGCATAGAAGGCCACATACTAACAAACTGCGCTAATCCTTCCTCCCAGTCCTAAACTGTGAACGATCGCCTTCGCCAAAATTTAAAGTAATTAGCAAAAACGAAAAACTGACCTTTGCTTTCCGCGTCTTCCTTCGGTTCGGTGCAAATAGGAGGGCCCCTGATATATAAATTGCTTGCGGCGTCATGCTGCTTCTTCGTTGTTAAAGTTCAAAGCTTTTTTCACGTCAAATCAAGCGCAGTTTTCATCACAGACAACTTGACTCGAGATGATGAACTCTTTGCCGCCGAGCATCAAGTCCTCAGCAGCCAATTTGGGGTTGCTGCTGTTGTTTATAATGGTTTGCTTTCGACGTTCGTTTGCTGTTTGTTTGTTTTCGTTGTTGTTTCCTCTGTTTTAGCTGGGTTTTTTTACGAGTTAACAGACAGATTTTTTTATTTTTTGATGTTTGAGCTTTTGCACTGCACCAGAGATTAACCCAGGACCGAAGCTAGGCTGAGCAAAACGCCGTTTTAACACTTTTACCGTCTCGTCTTTTGATCGTGGCCGAATTAATGAACAAAGTTTCAAAAGTATTTCAAATTTGTTTTGATAAATCCTTAGAAGTAAATAGTACCGTGTAAAAGTTATGCTAAATAAGAATTTAATTTTGAAAGATAACAAAAGATTTCGTCCAAAAATGTACTAAAAGTCTTACTACTTCTAAGGATAAAAAATTATCAAAGCCCACGACAGCACTCACCTAAGGTCTTCGAAAACTCATTCTTCGTATCAACTTAAAACTTTGTCAGATATCGCTGTGAAAGCTTGGAAGGTTATCTCCAGTGCTATCTTTGAAATTATTCCCACCGTGTATAAGTAGCTCTATGTTAGGTTCTTTTACTAGGGAATCTCCAGTTTTCAGCGTTTGGCTTTGTCCACACTCTTCCACGCAAAGCGTTGCAATACTTAAGTACTGTTTTCTGGATCGTGGGTTCTCGTGAACAAGTGTTCTAAAGTATGTCTATTATTTGGTAGGTTGCTTTGAAGACTTTAAAATGTCAGTCACTAAGTATTTAGTTGATGGCTTGTTTGTCCTTTCACCTGTGTTCTTGTTATATTTATGACTGCGTTTATCATGAGCCCAAGGTTACTTTGCTAACCCACATTAGCCTGTGTTGCAGCCAGCCTACGCATCGTCTGAACCAGTTGTATAGTCCCCGGGGGGGGGGGGGGTACTCGATATATCCCCGGGTGGGGAGGTGCGGCGCTGCCCCTCATACCCTGACCCCGTTTAAGACAAATATCGCTGATTTTCCTACCCTGTTTAAGACAGAATTCCGATTTTTGATACCCTGTTTAAGACATTTATCCTGTTTAAGACAAAAATTGATAAATCGATACCCTGATTAAGACAAAAAAGGATAAATCCGATACCCTGATTAAGACAAAAATCCCGAAAAACATATCCTGGCTGGCCGCACGTCCCCATTAAGCCCTTACAAGGGAGTACCCCCCCTTCCCCCCTGGGTATAGTCCAGGCGTTTTAGAGTGTCTGCGACGCAGGCTAACCCACATTGGTGTACGACAGGTTTTTAATGGTATCGCCTATTAAAATAAAATTGAATATTTTTTTCGCCCGATCACGAAAGCTAGCCATCACGTCACATGCCTTTTGTTCCAACTAGTTAAAGATCTTTATGTGGTTCTCGCGGCCACTTTTTGAACCGATTAATTGCGGCAAAACAAACCTGAACTTTACGTTTAAAATAAGTGGTCTTCCCATCGGAACTTGCCTTGAAATTTGACTAGGGTAAGTATTTATTACTTCTACTTAACTCCAAGGGCAGCAAAAATTTTGATCATACTAGCCTTTTAAGTGTCGTCTATTTTATGGAATGAGTTGAACTCGAGTGTCGATCGGCTCCTGAAGTAGGCGTGCTTGGGATTAAGCCTGACCTTGGTTTTAACCTACATTAGCCGCATTAGCGTTCCTGTTTTTGTTTGGTCCAGCTCGGAAGTGCTATCATCAAATTTCCATTGGCTACAGTTGTATGTGACATGTTCAACCATGTAGGTAACCGGAAACCAATAGAAAGTGCGTTAAAATCCCATATAGAAAATACATCTCCCCTAAGAATACAGAAATCCGGACAGCAGGCCAGAACATATTATACAGTTTTGCCATTGTTTTTTTTTTTTGATAGTTGACTGGTTAAGTTAGAGATTCCAATTTAAAAAAGTAGACAAAAATACCTGTTGTCAAGAATACAGAAGTCAAAATGTGCATGATCATTGTTGGTACTTCCTCGTTTAGCGCTTGGTGCGCTCGATTAAGACCCCTACTCAAGTCTGTTTTTGTTTCAGTTAAAGACAAGATGGAGGCTATGTATTAAACTGTTGTTAACTTTCAGTTCACAACAGTAATAATGTGTCTCAAATATATACACTCTATTTTCTAGTACTGAGAGAAAAGCTAAAACAAAGTTTGCTCAACTGTCGCATGATTTGGCAGATTGTGGGGGCAAGTTGGTGCCCCCAACAGTACAAACTTCTGCCGGTAAAATTGTGCACCTTGACCGAGTTTTTGAGCAATATCTTCGCTCGCTTCAGACGTATCACCTTTAAACTTTGTAAGTTTACTTACTTTAGGCGGTTTTCTCCGATAGAGTGGATAGACATTCCCTTACTGGAGTTGATCAAAACTGAAGAAAACAAACGGTGAAAGGGGTGAAAGGGTTAGGCCCTCGCAGGGATTTCGCGGAGAAGGCGAAATCCCGAGGAGGCACTCAGGTAACTCGCGCGTATATTAAGGAAAGTACTTACAGTTGAAATATACAGTCAGTATGCCAGAAAAAAATCTCTATTTCCTTGAACAGGGGCCGCGAGGAATCGATAGGTAATGATAGCCTGCGTAGCAAGCGTTTCTGTGCGGTTTAGGAGCAAAGAACCAGGAACAAGAGTCAAAGACCTCTCTTTCATTTTTTGGTTCTCGTTTCATTTCTCGCGTTGTCAAAACCGAAAGTCCCCTTCCACCATCTTTTTTTGCTCCGAAACCAAACGGAAACTCTTGCTACGCAAGCTAGGTAATGATGACGTTTCTATTGTTTGCGACCGCAAGTACGAAATGGTTAGGATGACGTAAAGACAGAAAATCCCGAAGGGACCTCTTACTGGTAGATTTTGTGACATTTATTGTGCAGTCACACTTCGATACTCTTTAAATTTTTACGTTAAGTGTTATCAGTGACATTCTTTGGAGCAGTCGGTTTTGAAAGTTATGGGCCAAAAGATACTCGTTAAGTGCAGATGAAGTTATAAGGTGCGCACAACTGTGTATATATAAACACTTGGAGAGTTTGCCAGACACGAGTTTACAAATCCTTGATTGGAAACCTCTCCAGACACTCTTTCTCTCTCTTTGACCGGAATAAGACTCAGCCCTAAACAAGCAAGACGAGTGAACAACGGCTAGCTTATCACTAGCAGAACGATGGGCGATTACAGAAATTCGCCGACAATCAAATTCTGTGCTGACGAATTTCCCTGCTCACAGATGTCCTTTCCTTCTGCTCACAGACGTCCTTGCGCGAGCGTGAATTGATCAAACGTCCTTTTAATTTCTAAGGCCTACTTTCCGGCAAATAAAATGAACTGAACGTAAAAAATGAAAGAGAAATAGCGAAAAATTCAACTCCTAATTAAATCTTTTCTTATGGTTTAGAATCAACTATTCTCGAAACTGAGAATGTTTTGATCAAAGCTGTGTAAATCGAATTGAAACTGTGCATGGAACCTTGCGTTTCCTGTATTTATCTCACCTATTGTATAGATTGTGTGTGAAAATCTTGATTATGAATCGATATATTTCAAAAAGCTACATAACGAGCAAGAACACTGTTGACCGACAACATACGGAGCGGGGGCAGCTGTAGTGTCAACTATTACTAGTCAATTCTTAATATGTATTCAGTAGTTGGTTTCATTGTTGCCGTCGCCAACGTCATCGTTGCCGGTTTTTACTAAATGTCAGAAGTAGATTCTGTTGCATTTTTGTTTGGCCTACCTGTCAGATATTATACGTATTTCCTGCATAAGGTATTAAACCACCTACCTGTGACAAATATCTACTTTTCGCCGTCACTTTTACAGGTGGTGTTATAAATGTGCTAGGTATTATGTATTAAGTATAGTCTATCTCTTTACATCGTTTTGCATAAGTATCACCGATAGTTCGATATTATTCAAAAGAGAACTGCGCGCAGAAAATAGCCAATCAAAGTGAAAAATGAAATGATAATGTCAACTAATGGTCGCGTGTTATATTCGACTCCTAACCTTTAATTTGTTCTAAATTTAATAATTTAGTTTTTATTCATGACAGTAATAATTCAGGGTAAGTTTTAATTATTTTACCCCACACAATGTACAGGGAAAAAAAGATGCAGTTAATGAATATATTCTATGATTATTTAATGCTAATTAGATAGCGAATTCTATGATAGAGAAATATCTCCAAAAGTTTATTGAAAGCGGTCTTAAATTAAGGTCTACTTTGTTGAAGTCTACAGTTGACGAAATGAGGCCCTTTGCCCTGTTGCCATGGTGTTGCTTGTTCCTTCATGTTTGAGACACGGTCCACCGTGCCAAGAAAATACTCACGGCTAGCAGGTTTTAAACTCGGAATAGGCCAACATACCAGTCTCCAAGTGTAACTGAATGCTCCGGATCGGTGAGGAGTAGTTTTGTCCACATTATGCCAACGATCAGCATTTTAGTGAGGCAAAGGATTCAGTCATTATGCTGGACCAGAATTATAGTGCAATCTACATTTCTTTGACTCTTTTAGCCTGCGAATACAGCTGTCTCTCTTCGCTAGGGAGGTTTCGCCCTAAAAAAGCGAGGAACGAAGGTAGACGGTCGTATTCGCAGGTTACGAATCTTCATAAAAAATTTTCAAAAACATAAGATGAAACACCAGCCCATGTACCGTATTTTAAGACCACGCCTGGTTACTAATTAGCGAAAACATGGCATCCAGTAGTTGCAGTTTTACAACAGTCAGCTGCCTTCTCGAGTTTGTCATTTCAACATGCACAAACGAGCGAGCAAAATCTGCAAAAAGAGCAGTCGTATACTAATTATATAATGAAGCATAATAGTGACCCTTTTGAGTATAATAGTGACATTCGCTGAGCATGAAGAATTAGCATAAAATCAATAGTCTTCGCAACAGCAACGAGAACGACAAAAAAACAAATAGGTTTAGAATGACAAAACAACAATTTTGCACTTGTAGTGATCACGCTTTTGTTTTATACATTTCCTTGTCGTCACTGCATCGACTACGACGTGAAACTTCTTCATTTCAAGTTTTTGAATGGATGACGTTAACACAAGACAACGACTTTCTTTTTCTTTTTGTGAATTTAGATACAGAATTTAGAATTTAGAGTTCAGCTCCTGAAAAAATCCCCAACATTCAGTCGACTAACTTAAAGAGGGGTGAAGTTTAAAAGAGCTCAAATTCCCGGTTTGTGGGTGACATTTTCTTTGCTGTTGCCGATGTCGTTGCTTTTCAGAACGCGCGAAAATTGCTGTCCTCTAATTGTTAAATACTAATCGCTTTAACAAGTAAGTAGATATAAATGATAAATATTTTTACCTTTATCATCCTCAATTTATCGATTTATGTATTTGAGCATTTATTTTTATATTTTAATTCTAAACTGTTCTAAATGTATCCTCAGTGTATGCGGTTATTCATTTAATATTTAATTTTCAAAATCTAAATTTTGCCTAAGCGATTTAGTTTTTTTCAAAATATACATTTTTCTTAAGTGTCAATACCCTTAAAGCTAATTTGCTGGAGTTTTTTTTTTAAATTGTTGCTATAGTGTTATTGTTTTTAACATCCTTAAGTGAAATAGTTTTTACTAAGAAGGTTTCTTGGGCGTTGTCAAAGGTCACAAGAGGAGATGGTATTTGACCTTAACTTTTTTTGTGGAGACTATTACCATGGCCCAAACTAGAAAGCGGATTCCGATAAGATCGTCAGGGACACTGATATGCCTTTTGAAAAAACTTGGTTTAGCCATGATGAATCGTAATCTCGACCAGGGAATGACACACCCAAATGCTAACCCAGCTGCAGGTGAAGGAAGTTTTAAAACTTAGTGACGTAATTACAAAATGTTTAATCTCCCATAACAAGTGACAAAAGACCAACGTTTAAAGTTAGACAGATGATATATAAGCTATATATTGGCCGTTTGTGTGTTCATTGTTTTCGACTTCAAAAAACCGATTTCTTGCAGTGAAGGAAAGTTGACTGATATTTGTGCCTGCATCTGCCGAGTGTGCGCTGTCAACGGAAGTTGATCTGCGTTTCAGGAAAAAAAATCGCAGAGAGGAGAATCTTAGAGACGAAGCTTGTTCAAACACAAAACTTAACTTTCTTCTCTTAGAGAGACCACGTAAAGCCCGCCAAATGTCACGTTTAAAAAACGTATAAAGCAGTGGATTGGATGCAGAAGCGATGAACTTCATTGTCGAAAACACATCGAGAGTTTTGACAAAGACAGAGTCAGTGATAAAATCATACGACCTGCAATATAATTTGATGTTAATAAATAACATGAATGTGAAATGCGGGAGCCAACAGCTTAAATATATCCCCGCCATCAAAGCAAATACCAGGATGCACTTTCGGTCGGTTCGGTTCTTTTTTTGTAGTCTTTGTCTGTGTCCATGTTGTGATGGCCTCTTTCTACCGCTGACCGCTTTGAACATCACCGTGTACGCGTACAACATAAATACATACGGAACTAAGAACACGAAAACGAGGCAAAACGAGGAATAAATGATGAGACCAAGATTTGATTGTGAATTCCACCAAGTGAGGGGAAGTACGGCAATCAAAGCTGATATGAACCAAATTCCCGCTAATACTTTGAACACTGCTTTTTTGGTGACTATGTGATGCCTCAGTGGCTGAAGAATAGCCAGGTACTTCTCCCCAGTTATGACGAGAATGTGATAGGCTCCTGAGACTGCCATAAAGGTGTGAAGGGCAAACATCCAAAAGGCAAACTGCCGAAAGGAAGTCGGAGGTACCACATTAAAGCTGAAAATGATAAAGTACGGAATGCTTACTGCGCCTGTCAAAAAGTCGCAGACCGCTAGCCCGAGTAGCAAATAATTAGACGAATTTCGAAGGCTTTTTCGTTTGTAGAACAAGTAAAAAACCAGCCCGTTTGACACAATTATTGCAATGGCAATAGGTAGAAGCTTGTACATCTCACTGAAACCTTGGTTTTCTTGCAGACGGAAATCAGTGAAAGTCTCCATCGTGCTGTTGTTCATGCTATTCTTCAAATGTAATAATCACCAAGGCACCATCACCTGTTGGTAAGTAGATAAATGAAAAGATTAATGAATTAAATATTAGTAAAAGTCAAACATGACAAACAGATAATTCCTTATGGAATTTTAAACTTGGATAACGTTTAACAGTGACTACACATCCCACCAAACCACGTAACATTTTAAGACTCTAATCGACACCTTTTTGGTGACGCAGTTTCCATTAGTGAAAAAAAATTGCTTTCTCTTTTTTGTTTAAAAAATGTAAATGATTTGGCCTTTTTATTAATTTGGATTATTCTAAGCCCAATTTAGTACACTTCTTTTTTTTAGAAAAATCTAAAATTGCGGATAAATGATGGCCAACATGTACAATTGGAAAATGACGCCATTCTTCGTCATTCCAAACATTCTCCTATAAAGGAACTTCTTGCAAGGAATGACTACGTTTGCTAAACCGGAGAAGAGAAAAACAGCCATGGTTGCACTCTTAGTTTCTTTAATGGCTTCTTTGGCCGAAAACATGCAAACTGCCTCATGTAAGAGGTCTCTTTGGCGGTAACGTTTTCAGAAAGTCGGCTAGATATGTATCCTACAAACTTGTCCAATACTTGGATTTAAAAGAAAATTTTCTTCCTATGGGGATTTTTATTCCCAGAGACTGCAAAGTGCAAACCTGTAAACCTGACCTACAACTCTGATCAAAACTCTTGGGACACTAACGCAATAACTCGTCAAAATGAGGCATTTTCCTACCCCTCCTCCCCCCCCCCCCCACCCCCGGGGCAGTGTTGACGTTTTGGATTCATTTTTGTTTAATCACAATCAACACTGCTTGGGGGAGAGGGGGCAGAAGAAATAGCTCCTTATAACAACATCTCCAAGCTTTTTTAAGAGGTATAATACCCAGAGTTAATTTAGCAAAGTGTGTCCTCGTGCCAAGAGCCATAATGTCTCTTGCTCGCACCCAGTTTCCTCAGTGTCCCAAGATGTTTTGACTAATAAAGGTTGTAGACAAAACGAAACAGTTGTCCATTAATTTTTTTTTATTTAATTTTTTTCTTTGTCCCTGAGGGAACTGAACTTGAAATGTTTAATAAATGTTTAAGCTTTATTCTAAAAGGTTTTTCACTATTTATCCCTTTGCCATTGAGGGTTAGTTTCCCCTCTATGCCTGACGTTGCTATCAGTTGTGTCTACTGATCAAGGCACTCTCTGAGTTGTCTGCAAGATACAGCAGCACTACTTATCAGATTTGTTTATAATTTCTTCAGTGCTTTTGATTCTGCATCTCTTAAAAAGAGGTCGTGTCGTCAGGATTGAGAAGCTTTGATACCATGAAATTATACGTATACGTTTTAAACTGATTGAAAGTATTCTGAAAAGCGCTCAAAGCTATCATTCAGATCATGGTTTTCTCCGTACCTTGAAAACAGTTTCAAAGTTAAACCTTGGGGAAAATTATTTAATTCATCGTTTCCTCACAGGCCTAACACCTTGCAAATCACCCCTTTCACGTGATAACTCATCAACTGGTTGTACCGACTTACTTGATAAAAGTCATATCAATGATATGTTGATCATTAAGTGAACACGACCATGCAGGATTTCTTAATGAAACGAAAATATTGCTTTCTTAGCATTCATACATATGATTTTTCAAGCTGCAGACTCTTTCCCTGATTATATGAAAAACTGTTAATGGTTTTATTTAGATTAACAATTTATCACGAAGTACCTTCAGGAGAAATTAGAAACTAAAAGTAATTATCGACATCAATCAACATATCTATTTATATTCAATACACTTTACTTCAAACTGAAATCTAGTGATACATGTATAAGCAGGCTCGTTTGAACTATACTTGGACAATTTTCATCATAACCATCTTTCGTATACCGTAATAAAATTGCATGTAAAAGAATTCAAGAATAATGTTTGGTATTTTTCATATTTTCGACGGAAAATAAAAAACGAAAGCTGTTTCATCTAGTACTAGCAATTAGGATGGTGTTCATTTCTGTTTGGTAAAATTGCAATTTTATCAAGTAAACAAAAACATCCTTTTTTTTTTTGGCGTTTAGACTTTATTTCAATGATACATGTACAACATGACGGCAAAGTGTGGTTTATAATCAGTTTCTCATTCTCCATCTTGTTTCTGGACTATGAATTATTATGATCAACACGTTAAGAATAAAGAAAACAGCTGCGTTTATTTTTTCTTGTTTGCGACAGCGGCTATAGATGAGCGCGGCGCGTATATCGAACTAGATAGAAGTCGCTCCCTAGGCCGGGGAGTCAAAACTTGTTGATTTGGAAACTTTGCCGAAACGGCATGAGCACTTAATACCTGTAACCGAGAAATAAGATGAATTAATACAAACCCTGTATGATATTAAAAAGGCAAAATAATGTATTTATGATTTAAGACTGAATTGAGTTCGGCACAGCAGTAGCACAACATTGGAAACCAAGTCGTGCTACTACCCGGTGTACGGCAGTGGTCGGTACGACTTGGCTTCAAACGTCGTGCTACTGCCGTGCTAAATTAAAGTCGATCAATTGAGTTCGGTACGGCAGTAGTAAGACGTTTGAAACAGTCCTCAGATGTCTGATCAGAAGCAAAAGGTTATATCTGTCCTTATAACCACGAGTCCGCCCAAAGTTTTGTCATTAGGGAATTCTTCAAAGGAAAATAGCGAGTTCTATCGACGGCGGTAAAAAAAAATTTCTGGTCTGAATATCCAGCAGAAGCACGCGCTCGAAAGCCTTGGACTTCTATGTTAAAGGTTAGGTAAAGGTGAAGAGTCCTTATTTTACGTCGGTAGCTCGAAATAGTCATCTTACTAACAAATCTGAGGCCGACAGGGCGCTCATTTTACCCCTCCCCCCTCTCTCTCCATCAGTGCTCAGTTTTACGGGTATTTAAGGCTACTTAAAGCTTCACGGGAAGCAACTGAAAGAAGTCGTCGAAAGCAGGATTTGCAGTCTCACCTGGGAATCAAACTCAGGACCTCCCGCATAGAAGGCCACATACTAACAAACTGCGCTAATCCTTCCTCCCAGTCCTAAACTGTGAACGATCGCCTTCGCCAAAATTTAAAGTAATTAGCAAAAACGAAAAACTGACCTTTGCTTTCCGCGTCTTCCTTCGGTTCGGTGCAAATAGGAGGGCCCCTGATATATAAATTGCTTGCGGCGTCATGCTGCTTCTTCGTTGTTAAAGTTCAAAGCTTTTTTCACGTCAAATCAAGCGCAGTTTTCATCACAGACAACTTGACTCGAGATGATGAACTCTTTGCCGCCGAGCATCAAGTCCTCAGCAGCCAATTTGGGGTTGCTGCTGTTGTTTATAATGGTTTGCTTTCGACGTTCGTTTGCTGTTTGTTTGTTTTCGTTGTTGTTTCCTCTGTTTTAGCTGGTTTTTTTTACGAGTTAACAGACAGATTTTTTTATTTTTTGATGTTTGAGCTTCTGCACTGCACCAGAGATTAACCCAGGACCGAAGCTAGGCTGAGCAAAACGCCGTTTTAACACTTTTACCGTCTCGTCTTTTGATCGTGGCCGAATTAATGAACAAAGTTTCAAAAGTATTTCAAATTTGTTTTGATAAATCCTTAGAAGTAAATAGTACCGTGTAAAAGTTATGCTAAATAAGAATTTAATTTTCAAAGATAACAAAAGATTTCGTCCAAAAATGTACTAAAAGTCTTACTACTTCTAAAGATAAAAAATTATCAAAGCCCACGACAGCACTCACCTAAGGTCTTCGAAAACTCATTCTTCGTATCAACTTAAAACTTTGTCAGATATCGCTGTGAAAGCTTGGAAGGTTATCTCCAGTGCTATCTTTGAAATTATTCCCACCGTGTATAAGTAGCTTGATACACAAGCAGGTGTTGGATAACTTATTCAAATAGTTTATTTCTCCGAGTCATCTCCAAGGGTGTCCACTCCCTTTCCCACCGGGGGGCGGGGGTATTTGTCGGGCATTTGTCAAGTAGTTGGTTTCGGCTGCGATGGGAATAGGGAATTTGTCATCATTGCTGAATTTCACATTTTCTACCATTTATAAAAAAGAAATATTTAATTTTATAAGTAAATTATGCAGTTATTATGTGAATATTATTGCTATTACTGAACGCTAGCCAGTGGAAAGCTTATAAGCATGGCTACTTTTACAACATTTTGGAAAGAAGAACAATCTATTGTAGTTGGGGGGAAGGCATTTAGGGGGTCTTTGCGAAGTTACGCCAAATTCTCTTTGCTCGCAAAGATCGCCACTGGAAAGTTTATCTTATAAAGTAGCACTTTTGAAACAATCGTTTATTTTCTTGTCTTTTGTTACAGGAAACTTATTGTTCGGTCAAGACATCCTTCTTCAAGGTCCGCCCAAATATCGGGAAACTCGGATAGACAAGCAAGTCCATATTCTAAGGTGTAGTTCATTAACGTTCAGCGCTCAGTTTCTGTTGAGATGATTCCATTATGAAGTTACTGCTGGATTTTCTTATGTCTCATAGTGAACTAGTTTTTGCTTTGTCTCCAGGGTGGGAAATTTGTTCACATTAGACTCAGTGTGGTTTTTTGTGTGAAACCACTACTGGCACCACCGCAGGGCATTTGCAGCTTTCTCGAAGAAAAACAGATGATAAATACCCGCGCCGAGAAATGCCCGGGGGCGATGGGCACACTATTGAAATTAACTTTAGTCATAAATTAACTTTCCCTGCTCTTTTGCGTCTGAAAAACAAGTAAAGTAAACCTTTTTCAACAGCCACGCTGTTAATGAACTACTCTGTAGCCAGTTTCATATTCCGGTTGTCTTAAAGCTGTATTCACAATAACTCTGTAAGTTGATAGCGAGATCTAAATTACGACTTAACGCATTAATGACTGAAAAACTATATCGCTTTATGATGCAAACGTCTCTGAAATTGGAGTCATATGGATTAATGTGGAAATCATTAGGGAATAGATTAACTTTAGTTGTGTACTAATATAATTAAGCAAAAACGTACAAAGCAAGCGACATTTTAGTAAATGTACACGGCAGAATTTTCTAAGTTGCCATGTAGCTTATTTACCTTTTTAAGCACTTTCTCATTCTATTCAATACAACCTTGGTGCCAAAGCTCGGTAGTGAAAGGTGGCTGAAAAATCAAAAAACATGCAATGTGAGGTTGAGTGTTGTACAAAAAAGGGTTGATCATTGACCACTATTTTTGGTGATCTCTAGCTTTCGTAAAAAAATAATTACTCTTAAAGCCTTCGTAATATAGATTTTCGACAGCTTTATTGCAAATCCTCACATAATTTGAACACTTTGACTTTGAAAATTTCAGGAAGAAACAGAATTTTGTTTTGTCCATTGATCATTTAGGTTTGAGCGGATCCTGTTTAAGTGCCTTAGTTGCTTTTAGTCTTGACCGCTTCCTTTCATGCTACTGCGATAACATAAAAAGATGTATTAAGCAATCGGAGGTGTTCGGACGATTTTGTTTATCCGCCCACAAATGTTGTGGTAATTTTAAGCCTTTTAACGTAACGAGCAAGGAAGCGACAGAATGGCTCTGACTTTTCTTCCTTGTTAGACTGCGAGTGACATGGAATATCCTTACGATAACTTCCAAAGCCGTCAACAAGAACATACTGGCGAAGTGCGTGTGCTTTCTTTGCAACTATAGACATTAGACTGCCATAGTCGTCACATTCGTTGAAGCAATTGTCACGTTACGCCCTCTCCACTGTTGATTTACGTATCACCCATTTTCAAATATAGGCGAATCTCAATATTGGGGAAGGAGAAAAGAAGTACTCCTGGAGAAAACGTAAATAAGTTCGTATGAAAAATCGTGTTTCAACGAAATTTAACGAGTATTGTAGCTTTCATTGAACTGCTAGTGATTTTTATGGATATTCACAATACGGTCCGTCTCTATGATCTGTTCTAAGGCAAAGATTTAAATGACGCATGTTAAGTAAAAGGCTAAGCTTTCACCAGGGCAAATAACACGGCTCATTAAGGAAAACAAAAGGTGATTTTACCTGAAGCGTCTGGTGCAAACCTAAATGGTGTCGGTGTACTTTACCTTGAGATGCTGTTAATTATTCTTTGCTAATTAATATTTGTTTTATGTACACTCTTAAATGACCTCATACAAAAAAACCCTGTTAAGCACGTTGCTTTTAGCTGACAAAATAAACTCTCATTTCTTGTCTTGTTGTGGTAAAAAGAGTATGATTGCGTTTTAAACAACCGTCTAGAGATTAGCTATAATTAAAACGGAAAAGGCGGTATGGAGTGAGTATGTTTTTGATCTGAGTCAGCGGCAGGTGAAACTCATGATGATTTTTTTTCTACTTGAGAAAATTGTGGCAGTTTTAGAACTTGTACTCAAATTAACAAAGGTCATAAAATAAAGTAGAGTAAACAGACATAAAAAAAATAAATAGTTGGGAAGAGACTGTAATTAACGTTGCTTTCAGTATTTGCTGGAATAATCACTGAAAACTGCATGAGATATAGATATCATGAACTATATTTAAATGCCCAGCTCCCGCCCCAAACCCCGAGAAGTCGAAGAAATAGCGCCCGAATATGTCAAAGTGGCATTTTACATCCAATGATACAATCATTCCCACTGTTCATTCCTTCATTTTGTTTCGTTCCTTCCATCTTTCTTTCTTTCTTCAGGCTTCCATTTTTTCCAACTTTCCTTCTATATTTCTTTCTTTTAGGACAAAAGGACCATACGAACGTTCGACTGGTTTAGACCGCGAGCAGTCTCTCTTTTTCTTCAGATTTTGTGATCGAAGTGCACGCGCGCGCGAGCGTCGAGTGGCACGAGGTCGGTAGCTCGAGAAGGCCATTCTCTCTGGCTTTGGTAGTAGTCTCTCTTTTTCCGTGCCTCTTCCGTCTCGCGCCTTCAGTCACGCACGTGGTCATTCGTGTGTCTCTGGCGTTTCGCTCGAAGGACTAAGAATAAAGAGACACTGTTAGTAGTCTAGGACTGGTCCCATTGGAGCCAACACGAATTCAGTTCAACGAAGATAGAACGCCCTGGCCAAAAGCACGTAAAAGATATTAAAGTATCATTTGCGCCGAATAAAGGTTTATCTTTCGAAAGAAACTCTGCACTGTTGCAAATGCATCGGTGGCGGAGTGGAACGCAAAAACATAGTCGTTCGTTTTATCAACTAATAATTCAATTTGCCAACGTAAAGCATTCAAAAGCTGTCTACTAAACGCCAGAGCGCAGTCAAGCTAATTAGGGAAATGCATTTTCTTTGTTTCTGCTATCCACTGGGATAAATCTCTTTCCAGTGGAAAATGTTCGGATTCAAAAATGTGATGGAAAGAGGAATAAAAAAAACCCTTACTTTCATAAAACGTTAATTTGCATCAATTTTGGCAAAATTGAATCCCTTGTAATTTCGGAAAGACTCAAGTTCCCCTAGGAGGACCGAACGGATACAAATTTTATAGCGCCGCCTAGAATACAATTCTTAAGAGATCTCAGTGTACTCTGGATAGCCTAAAAACAGTTTACAATGTATTAAGGAGTAAACCGTCTTTTGGTTGCCTCTGTTTTCCTTTCAAGAACCGTGATTTGGCGTGTTTTCGCAGCGGGGGAGCATCCAAATTGTTTTTGGTTTAGTCCCCTTTTGCACGGCCCCTGGGCTGACGACTGAGCCTTAAACTAAACTTGAATTTATAGTTTCTTAAAAGGACAATGATTCGCTTAGCCGTTTAAGAGAAAACGTCCTTCTAGAACTAGATAGGCAAATTCCATTAAACTTTGCCAGCGAGAGCAGAAGTCCTCACTGCAAAACTTCTCATTGACAAGTGAAGCTGCCATTCATTGTCTGCAATAATACTAAGATTGGAATGTAAATAGCGATTCCATTTTACTGACGACGATTTTTCAATTTCTAATTCATTTACCTTGAGGGAGTACTTCCCTAAAACGACGTAAGTGCTCGTCGTAAATATCGTAAAAAATATAAAAAAAGCAAGGTACCGATATTATTTTGAGGGCAGGTGATGGTGACGCGTGGCTAATCTTCACTTATACTCTTAAAAGAATCATAGATTAGTTGAGTAACGAATAGTTTCTGACATTTAGTATTATTAGCGGTGACAATAGCGAGCTTACGCAGCCACAATGACGACGACAACATCAAAGAACAAATGATTTTGTGAGCCAAACAACAACTTAGCACGTGCATCACGCTTTTTAGTACATTTCTTTGACGTTCACTGCACTTCTACGACGTGAAACCTCTTAACGAGATGTTTGGACGAAGAATTTTTCTTTCTCTTTCTGAACCTGGATAAAGCATTTGAGAATTCAACTCCCTGAGTCACGCGGCTCATCTGAAAAACCAATTGACCAATGGCAGAGCAGCAAATTGAGCAAAGGAAGTCGTGTTCATTCTCTTCCACGTGCTTCGACGTTGCCAGCCTTGTATTATCATGAATACTATTAATAATTATTATAATTTATTAGTATTAAAAGTCTCCTCAAAGTTACTGCGACAGCTTAAATGGCACTTCGCCATTACAAGTGGCACCTATATCACCTCCACACTTATTACCTTCTTTTTTGAAAAACCTCCTTACCTTCTTCTAAATTTGTTTAATTAATACCTCACTTGTTCCGCGTACTTTTGAACACCCCCATTAGTGCAACTCGTGGGCTTTAAATCCAGCCTGCGGACAGATGTCTTTTTTTTACGCAGAAACTGATACCGTTAAAAGGAAACGTGTTCACTTAAGGACTTATTTTTTTGCTTATTGGTAAAACTTTTCACTTTTTCAATAAACGCATCAGTTTACAATTTTCATCTTCAAGAAATGCTCAGTTTAATCATGGTTTTCGTTTTTGGAGCATTGCGTATAGCCAACAGCAGAACATTTAAACGAATATCAAAGAAGCTCTGACTTGAAATTCAGGCTGAAATTCCTTTTCCGGTCTTTTCCCTGTTGTTGAGAATTTCACAGTTTAATTAGGTAACGTTAGTAATGCACTTGTGTCAACTGGTAATTAATTCGCCAACGAACTTCAGTCGCAATGCAGCAGGATAAAGCAAAAAAGCAGGAACTCTTGTCAAGAAAGTCAATTTGTCACCTTTTTTAAAAAAAGATTCGAGAAGTCGACGTTTCAAGTTACAGTTTTTCAGTGTTGCCTTGACAGGAGGACGAGACCGCATGTAACCATGTTTTAGCTGGAATAATTCTTACAGTCAAACCAGGTCAAGCGTTCCCGTCGCTAGCAAACTAATAAATTCATTAATGGAAAAATGATTTCGTTTGTTGATTCAATAATCCATTCATAAAATGAATAATCCAACAGTCAAATTGTACCTCGATTCAATAATCAAATGTTGATTTGGTTTATGAACAAAATCTACTTGTTCTTTATTCTTGTCTGTTGTGTTCAATCGTATTTGCTTCCTTTTTCCTGCCGTTTACGATTGCGTTTTTCATTGCCTTTAATCAAAATAACAGCTAGAATAGACAGACCGCAAATGCAAAGAAACTGACAAAGGCCGAGGATCGAAATCCATCAATCACCGCACATACACTGACCTCAGTTTGACCGTCGTGTTTTCTAAGAGGTCAGGCCTAGGTCTGTTGCACTGATTACTGGCAGCAAACTGGCGTACATGTAACAGTTTGTTTGGGTTTGAACTTGAGAACTCGCCAGCACTCGACTCTCAGAAAAAAAAGAGGAAAAAACAAAATAGATCGTTTTCACTGTCACGCAACAAAAAAATAAATTGGAAACCGTGCAGTGGAAGAAGCCGAGAAAATGACATGTTACAAAAGACTAATATATAAACAATTTGTCCAAGTCTCAGGTCTTTGTGGCCCACAGTTTCTGAGTTATTTACCGAAACGTTTCACGCACCCTTGTAGAGCTTTGTATGGAGACGCCATATTGGTGTATCGTTTTGGTCCACCAATATGGCCGCCGGAAATCAACAAAACATCTGGAGTTCACTTTTTCTATAAAAGCTCTTTCTTTTCACTCGAGAACCAGCCTACGTGCGCATAAACATATGTTGTAATACTTGAAATGGTTATACTGCTGAAAATCAAGAGGAGAGACTTTTTTCAACGAGACAGCATTCCTGTTTTGGTGTCACGCACTGTGAAAACTCGGAAGTTCGTATTGCTGTATTTTCGAAATGAAACATGCTACGGGAATGGAAACTTGAACAAAGATTTATTTTTTGTTTATCTTCAACCTAGTCTAAATAAGAATTCGTAAAACCACGCTGTTTTGACTTAACAGTTTGATGACGTCACTGTGAAAACCATCTATTCTGAGGTCAACTTGTGGAAAGTGTAGTTTTTCAAAAAACAGTAATCGAATCAACATTCGATTATGGAATCGAGGCTAAATATGAATATTGGATTGTTCATTTTATGAGTGGATTATTGAATCAACAAAAGAAATCATTTTTCCGTGAATGAATTCATTAGTTCGTTAGCGACGGGAACGCTTGACCTGGTTTGACTGTAATATTCAAATGCCAAGCCACTGGTTTCGAGGCGCCATTGTCAGTGCATGGGGCAAAGCTAGTGAAACTGATTAAAAAGTATACGTCTTAAAGATAAATGCTTCTACCATAAGACCTATTCAGGCCCCTAAAAAATTATGAAAATATATTTTTTTATTTTTTATGGCAAGTGATGGTGACTTAAGTTAATTTTCGACCGCTTGTGCGGTAGTCATCTTTAGAGTCAAAGTGGGTTGTATCACGTCAATTGATGGCATTTAAACTCTTGACTAGTTACCGACCAGTTGATTGGTCAATTAAGTCGCGATGTTATTAGTCGTTGGCTGACAGTTAAGTCGGGATGATATAGGCTATGAAGACTCTAAGTGTGATTGGTGCGTTTCGATCCGTCTTTTGTTGCAGTTAAACGGTCTTTAATTTTTAGTTAAATTGTTAGCCCGCCTTGCGTGGCAGGTGTTGAAAGGGCGGGTAGGGGAGGAGGGGGAAAGGGGAGGGAACTGTAGCTTTCCCCACCCCCCCTCTCCCTCCCCCTTTTGCGCCTGCCACCCACACTATAAAATTATTGGTTGTCCACTCATTCTATCGTTTTCCGTTGTGCTTATGTCTGTCAAGGGCTTCGGGCTAGAATTAACGTTGGCCTGAGTATTGGGATCGGCGTTACTTCTCCTCCTTTCCTCTTCCTTCTCTGGTGTGATTTATCTAGCTTATCGGGCGCAAAAAAAACCTTCCTCTTGGCCCTTTTTTCACTCAACGGGTTGCCGATTTTGTCAGGTTCGTTTTCAAAAAATCGGCCAGACATATATAGTTTGTAGTAGATTAAGAATATTATTTTTTTATGCACATAATTCATTTTTCAGTAATACCTCTTGTTAAAATGCTGCAGTCTCTGACTAAATAGCACACATGCTAAAGTATTTTTAATCCCTTTCATGGCATTATAGTTATTGTTAATGATATCATTTTATATTATCATATCATTATTTTCTGATTGTTTAAATTCTTTAATAGCAGTAAAGGAAACCTTCATTAAAGTTTCACTGAATGAACCTGTACATTAAGAGTGCTTACTCGACAAGCATTCAGTTTACAAGTGATTGATTGAGCGAATTTATGGACAAACGGAAGAGGAAGCTGGCGTATGGCATGGTAGCACTTTCTTTGCTTTATGGTTATTTTTCGATCACTTAGGCTATGCTATCCCGTATAATGTGAACAACTATCCTGTATGTCTGACTCTCCACTTCAGAGATCGACGGGGGAGAAATTTGCTCCGTCACATAAATCGACGTGGAGGAGGCGAGCAGCGAAAAACTCGAGCAAACGAAAAACGACTCTTCATTTTCTCAATCCGCTATCTCTACTCAGTATATCATTGTAGCCTGGAACAGCCTATAGCTAATTGCGCTCAATTGTCTTTTAAATTTACAAATTGATATTATTCTGACTTGTATGGTGAGATACCTCGCAAAAAAAAATGGAAAACAGAGAATTAACTATTTGCTCAATCTAATCGCTGCTCTTCGTACTACTTGTCTGAAATGAAATGAAATGAAATGAACCAAGAGTCCGTAACCCGGCGGAACGAGCAATTTCCATATCACGGCGTTTTTACTAACAGTTTTTCAGTGGCAAGAATTTGTCCCACAACCCAGTCAGCAAAACCTACAGACCTATTAAGAATGATATTTTGACCTTTTAAAGACGTTCAATTTTCCTTTTTGGTATCCTATTCTTCCAATGCGCTTGCTTAGACGGAGCGGAGTTTTCGTTTTCGCGGGATAATCGCACCATTAGTGTATGTAAAAATAAACCGGTTCGTGAAAACACCGTGACATTGGCCTGGTAAGAAGGGAGTTGCTCTCTCCATGTTATGAGCTCCTGAATGAACTCAATTTTTTTTACAAAAAAGGAGGACCGTCAGTATAGTTGTACCGACCTAGTTACAGCGTTTAATTAAATCAAATACTGCTCTACGCACGCTCTTATTTCTACCAAAGTTCAAAAGCGGGTTTAAAAATCCATTGAGCGTGAGAAAAACTTCAATGAAAAATCGAAAAGGGTGATATTCTGAGCTTGAGAGGTTAGAGAGCCAAAAAATTAATGGAGCCCAAAGTGCAGGAAGGAAAGTGAAGCAGAGAACTATTAAGATCAATCCAACTGTGTTGGCCAATTTCCTCTCGCGTGCTACAACAGCGAGTATTTCAGCTCCGTGCTGGTGTACGGCTCGCCTTTGACGTTTGTTTGCGATGAAAATTCCAATATAAGAGTAAACAATAACAATAAGAGATATAAGGTAATATGCAAAGACAGCAGGCGTTGCTGCCAAGTCAAATGAGGCGAATATAGATATGGCCAATAACACAGCCGATATCCAGACCAGAGTTGCTTGCTTCACAACACGTGATCGTGTCACGTGATTGCGGTACCACCAAGGCTTGCTCAATGCCAGAAAGCGGTCTCTGCTGATAATAGCCAAGTTACCTAACGTAGAGACCCAGCACAATAATGAAAACCCCCTCGAATATTTACCAGATAATTCTGTAAAACAAGAGCAAAATATCAATATTAAGTATGTGTTAAGTCGCCAACCAGGTCGCCAACAAACCCAGGATGACCAAAGAAGCAACGACAAGGAGGAAAATCTTTCACATTTCTTTTTTCATACATCCATAAAAACATATTAATGAATACTGCCTATACTTACGACTATTTCAGAAAATTTAGAACGTTGATTCAAGCATTTTAAGATGAAGCGTTTCTCGGTTTTAGTCATGCTCTACGCCCAGAGTTACTGCGTAAGATCCCGGAGCTGTAAATTCAAATTAGCGAGTGTTGTTAAATTCATGTCGGAAATCCGTTCCCGTCAAACTCAAGGTCATCGACTCAGGGGGCAAGATATAACGGACCTTAAGTTCCGAAGACGGCGAAAATGTAGCTAAAAGAGTGATGGGAAATCGCGTTCTTTTTAATCTTCATCGCGATTATTCCAACTCACCGTCTTAATCAAATGTAGGCGATTATTTACGTCCTCCATAATACGTGAAATCAGGTATCTTCACGTCGTAGTCGTGCAGTAACGGCAAAGAAATGTACAAAAAAGTGTGACGCAAGTGCAAACTGTTGATGTTTTGTTTATTCAGCCTATTGCTTTTTCAATATTACGTTCTCGTTGCCGCCGCTGTCCTCGGATCTTAATAAGGACCTTAAGATCCGACGACAGCGACGGCAACGGGAACCCCAGAAAAGCAATAGGTTTAATTAGCAAAACAACAATTTTGCATGGGAATTTTTTGTTCATTTCTTTGCCGTCACTGGACGAATACGACGTCAAAATGCCTAATTTCACTATGTACAGAGGAACTACACAAGCGACGACGAAATTTCCTCTCCCTTCCTGAACTTTAATATGGTTCTTAGGAATTCAACTTTGGAAGGGTTCGCCTAAATTTCACAAAGTTAGTAAGTAATCGGGATGAAGATTGAAAGAACACGAATTCACTTTTTCAGCGACGTACTGTCCCATTGATTGCTCATAAGTGAGACAGGACAGGGGGTAGGGACCCTAGGGGGAATAGGGGGTGGGACGTTTAGACCTTATATGGCGGATCATCCCCTTCCTGCCCACCGAGGGGTATAAAATAGAATCTACAAACGTAAGGATGAAACCGTTTATGAATTTAGTAGTATCTGACCTGGGCAAAAGTCTTCATCTGTATACGTTTTTATGCCTTTGGCAAATGCGGATGATGCCCACAACAAGTCAGTTATTGACAAACTGCAGAGCAGCAGCAACGAAGGATGCTGTAGGGTTCGTGTTTTTACCACAGCAATCAAAACAATGAAGTTACTTATGAATGACAGAAGAGCCAACAGCAAGTCGAGAGGAATGACGGCATAGATGGTGACGTCACGTAATGCGTGTTGCAAGTCCTCGCCAATATGGGGAATCAGGCATCTTTGGTAACTCAGACTGGTGTGATTCAACGTCTTGTTTGGACCAGTTGATGTGGCCTAAAATAATAAAAAACATAATTTTCCGCCACAGCCACCCATCCCCCTTCAAACAAGACGTTTTTTATTTGTCAGAGAGTTTCTAATTTCGATTTATGTTTTCAATTTTTCTTAATTATCGTCCATGACATGAAAATTGCAGTCTGTTAAGGCTCAATATTCATCCGCCATAATTCTCCCTAATTAAAACAAACTTTTCCTATCAACGGTCGACAGAATTAAGGTGTAACTTCTTATGCTAGCGAATTTGAAAATTTTGAAGCTGTTTCTTATACTAAGAGTAATTTAACGGCAGTTTTCTCAGTCCTCCCTGTTCAGGAGGGAGGGAGGGAGGGGAGAGAGGGAGTGGGGCTCTTTCAGATCCATTTCCCTCTCGTCTCCGTCTATGCCTGCCAAGTGCTTATTTTAAGTCCAAAAAAATTCAAGGGAAAAAAAACAGTAACAACAACAAAAAAACTAGCTGAGCATCTCTTGTACACATTTCAAATCCAGCCTACTACTTTGACTTCCATAACAGTGCCCACGAACCTGTAGGGCAACATATTCGCCAATTTTGGAAGCAAGGACCAACGTTACAAAAAATAATGAACGGATCCTAATAGATGATCTAAATAGCTATAAGTTGAAATATCTAACAAAAGAAGCAAGGCTGATTTTACAGTCGAGAATATATATTTTTTGTTACCAATATTTCAGGCAACATAGCCTGTTTTTATATATGTGATCTTCAAAAAAGTGTATCATAAGCACAGTAACGTTATCCGTTTCATTTCCTTTTCTTTTCTTATCTTTCTTTTCTGCTTATATCTTTTTTTTTCTGAATTCCTCCGAATTTCATTTGAATAGTTTTCGAAAAAAGCATTGAGAAGTCGATAAGTATCTTTTGGAAATAATGATCAACTAGTCTATGGTGAGCAAAATATTTTTTTCTGAAGTAACCATGATTAAATCTATACTTGATCGCTTTCTTACCATGTGGATTAGTTTTCGCTCTGATTTTCTTTCACTTTTCTGTGTTAATAGCCGACGAAATGGTCGATGAAGGTTTGAACAACGCGCCAAAGTTGTCTTCCTTCTTCACGCTTAGTCGAAGCTCGAAGTGCAAACTCTTTCCGTGAAATTAAACCTGATATGGTGCTTCTTAAAAAAGGGGTTCATGCTTAAGAGGAATCCGCTAAATATGCTAAGCCAGTCGCATAAATATAATGGGGCTCAACTGAAGATTAATTGCTTCACTAATTTGAATTGATTGCCAAAGATAAATGGACACTTTTTATAGAAACTTTCGGCAATTAGACGAATCAGTCTGCGGAAAAATTGACTCATTGACGATAAAAATCAGCCGAAGAGAAAAGTTTTTTTAGTAAATTTAAACACTGTATATATATCTACGCGAATAACATGGGAAATTAAAACAAAAGCCTTTTGTTTGAAAGGCTGCGGTCGTCTGAAGCCGTGAAGAGGGCAAGATGAAATTAATAAACTGAAGAGAATTAAGTGAACAGCGTCAAAGAGCGAAGTTCAATGACAGAAAACAGAAATGATTTTAACTGATTGCCGTGCATGGCCACAAGGCTTGAATAGGGTTGGTTGTAAATAAGTTCTCAGTTAACGCATTCATTTACGGACAAAAAACGGAGTAAAATCCACCACAATTGACACCGAGTCCGAATAAAGTACGCATGGTTAGGCCAAATTTTTTAAACTGTCAGGAGAGCGTTAGCTATGCAGCCTACAGACGTCTCCTTTTCCTTTGTTGCAGACTGAGAGAACTTTTATTGAGGAAATTATAATGAACGATATGTGAACAGGCTGATTCTACTGGAAATATATCGAGAATTAACATGCAATTAACTCTAAGTGTTGGCAAGTCATTCAGTCACTCATCTTCCGAAATGTTTTTAGCTTTAAAATGGTCCTCATGGTAAGTGGAAAATATCCAGTAGAACTGAAAGGCAGTGCCGAAACTAAATTTGTGGTGAACTGATAACTGCAAAACAATTGTGAATATCCACTAATCGCTAAGCAGCATAAAGCACCCTTGATCAGGTTCTCAAGATCACTTTTATTTTTAGTGAAAATGGATTTAGTAAGTAATCAAAACCAGAAAATTTGCAAATTAAATTAACATGTTTAGTAACCGAAGAATACAGTGATATGGCTACTGTATGACTTTGTATTCCACGATTACCTGAAATCAGATCGAGATACTGGGCTGTACTCTGATAAAATTCGTTTTCTTTGAGGAAAAAGCCGGTGGTAAAATTGGTGGGCACTTCTTCCATGTCTTTGGTGGATTTTTCTCCTAAGACTTGTTGACGGAATCTTTGACCTGAGAGACATGTTCCCCTTTTTGTAAATGCCGCATTATACTATCTTTTTTTCATTTAAATACCGCATATATATCCGCAAGGATAAGAATATAAAAAATTCTTCTTTTGACAGGACAGCTGTGAAAATTTCAGAAAATAACCCACAAAAATGCAAGCACCTTATGTAACGAAAAGATCACGTCCGCCGTGCGAATGCTATAGGGCCTACCTTTTCAGATCGGAAAGGCTGTCAAAAGCTAGGAAATATTACGTAAGGAACTACCAAAAATTCAGAGTTCTTCTTTGCATTTAACCTGAGGAAGCTTTAGCAACGACTATGGCGATTACAAACGAGCATGGCAAAAAGGCAATAGGTTTAGGTTCACAAAACAACAACGGAAATATCTGTTTGGAAGACGATTTGAGATCTACAATTTTCGGAACATTTGTTGAAAAATTTCTTGCTTGCCTGCCTTTCCTAGGATTTTCGAACATCTAAAATTGGTATAATTGCCCATTTTTATCGGATTTTTACCCTAAAAAGGTCTCCTAGAATTTTCGGGAGCCTTTTTTGTGACTGAAATTTTCGAAAAGGTAAGTTTTGATCCCTAAAATTTTCTGATCACTAGACTTTCAGGTAGGGTGATCCGAACAAATGAAAAATTTTTAGGGGATAAAAATGTGCCTATATCTACCGTTTAAATACTAAAATACGCTTAAAAACGCTACGTTTAAGTGGTTTTGAAGTATTTTCTCGTTGGGTGCCCCTGATCACCTTCGTAGATGCTAAAGCCCCCTATTGATTGTAATGAGGAACTCCGTTTATTCGGATGCTGAGAATACTACATCTAAACAATTTTGACCAGACGCGTACAGTCACCACATTTGGAGAGCATGGTATAGTTGTTCTAAACCAAGATGGCTAATCAAAAGCCAATCAGAGCTCTAGAATTGCATTATCAAATGATTCAGTTTTTAATAATAGTAAATAGACTGAAAAAGGTACTGAGCTCATGCAGTGAATCCCAGCTAACGTAACCCGCTTTGCATGAATGCTGTGAGGTAATTATAGGAATTATAGTAGCGTAGTGCTGCTTAGGATGACTGAGTTAACTTAACCTGAGATCAGGCTCTATTTTTCGTTTCGCTTTAAAAAATTACATTCCGGCGGGCAAGGCGAAACGAAAAGAGAGCCTGATACCTTCTACGAAACGTCTGCCGCCCACTTTTTTGATTGATTGACATTTGCCGAATCAGCCAATCAGAATTATTTCCGTTGCTTGTTTTTCTAGTACGCAAATTTTTCACGCGTGGCAAAAATGCAGACTGGCTGACTTAAAAAATAGCTTTTATCTGTTAATTTTCCGTTGTCTTAATATTTTCCTCGGCAATTTCTCCCGATTTTTAGTACATAAATATTTAAAAACAAAAGAAAACAGCCAACGAGCGAGGACACCAGTTTTCTTGGTTTATTTTTTACAAAAAGCGAAGGCAAACAACCTGGTATGTGAACACTGAAAATTCCTTGAACAGCGATGCGATATTTTTCTTCTAATACTTCACAGTTGGCGATGGAGGTTTCTTTCGCAGTGAGCCTCCGCTTGCGTACCCCGTTCAGAGAAGTCATTCCCGGCTAAACTTTCAAATGAAACCAATTTTAAGATGGACAGTATTTTGATTTGCACCCATTTGTTGTTAAATCAAAATGCACCTTCTTAGCGGTCAACAACTTGCAGAGAGATTCAACTCCGCGATACAATCACTTTCCGTAAATAAAGCAAATCCTGAATAGATATGAACAACCATATGAATTTTCTGAATTTCCATGGCCCATATTAAGGCATATTTTCCCACCATAAGACCATAAAACAATAAAAAAGACAGCAAAATCGATCCTTCTCTCCGCCGACGACGGATCATTCACGAAAACAACCACGCGAGGAGTAAGCGCTTCCAACTTCCGGCGTTTCCGACAGCCAATCAGCGTTACGGCCAAAATCTGGCCGTAACGAGCACAAACTTGTCATAGTTTAGCCTGAGATTCATCCGATTGCTTCGAGTCGTTTTCTCCTCTCAACAACGTCTGAATCGACCAGCCGTTAATGCCGTCCAGTGACGTCACTCACTACCCGAAAACCGGATAGTGATTTTGATTGGTTGATTGTCTAAACATTCGCATAATTGTGTATAATTATGAAAAATTTTAGCGAGATTGTCGCTCGATATTCAGTGCATCGCATCCCTGGCATTCTTTCGTTGAATTCAAACATTTTAATAAGCTTAATATTTATCTTAAACAGCAAGTAGTTCTGTATCATGCAGACATTTCCAAACGATATTTCTCGGTTTGCCACTTGAAAATCGAGTTTTACTTTTTGCATGAATTAAAGCAAAGGTCAAGGAGTAGTGACGTCACTGGACGGCATCAACGGCCGGTCGATTCAGACGTTACTGAGGGAGTAATAGCGACTCGAAGTAATCGGATGAAATTCAGGCTAGTCATAGTTTGTATCAGGCCCAATTTCAGCGGTAGACGTTAGAGAGAATCATATTGATAGGCTCCTGAGAGAATGTATGAGAATCGCTCAAATTGGGCCTGATCCCAGGTTAAGTTAAGTTATAATTTCTACAGTATTACAGTACTGGCGTGGATGTACTACGTCTAAAATCGAAAGTAGTTGAAAGGGTTGAGTATCTAACCATTGGCTTCATTCTCTTTATTGCAGCAATGTTAGTAACATGTTTAATAGCAATTCCCTTTGAAGCTTTATTGACACGAGTATCCTAGGAAAGATTTTCATCATCAATATAATAAAACGCCCTAATGATTTAGCCACAAGGACTTGTTTAGTAGCTTTATGGGGGCACTATTCAATTTGATGACGATGAGACATACAAGACATACTATGGAATATTTCATGAAAAGTGCTTTGTATGGTATTTACGCACTCGTTGTTGACATATCAGAAATCTCACTCGTTCACTCGTTCAATTTCTGATACAAAAACAACGAGTGCGTAAATACCGTACAAAGCACTTTTCACGCAGTATTGTGTTTATTGTATACATACTGAAATATTCATCATTTTGCCAATGAAAACAATGAAGTTACTCATGAATGACAGAAGTGCCAACAGCAAGTCAAGTGGAATGACGGCATAGTTGGTGACGTCACGTAATGTGTGTTGTATGTCTTCCTCAATATGAGGGATCAGGCATCTTTTATAACTCAGACTGGTATTTAGCGTCTAATGTTTTCAGAAATCAGATTGGTCTGAAATGATATAAGAAATAGTTATTTCTCCCATGGAACTTAATGACTCTCTTTTGCCTTAACTTTACAGTTGGCATGTATTCAACAGCTTCTTCAATTCTGGCAATTAAGGTTTAATTTTTTTTTTTCGATCTGAAATATTGTTGGGCACTGAAACTAGTCCATTTCTCTACCCTTTTTACAAGATCAGGCAATTTGAAGTCACTGTACTGAAAAATCATAGCTCAAACAAACAAACGGGCACTAAGTTTTTGTAAGATTCATAGTTTTTGCTATAGGCAATTCTCTCTTACTATAGGATGATAATTTTTTTACAAAAAGTTGTTCATAATAAGTTTCGCAAATTCCGCCCGCAATTAGGAACAAACATTCACAATCAACACGGGCACTCAGGGCGAAAACAAGCACGAAGATCCCATCTTTTATTGCAGGGTTTAAATATCCTATATATGGTTGTCAATATTGTGCACAGTTTAGAAAAAATCTGGATAGTACACCCTTTTCAAGTCAATTACCTCAAACAATAAAGATTTTGAGACCGACTACGAATGCGGCAGCAGTGAAGAAAACCACGGCGGATCAGACAAGAGATTCCCTGTCCGTGTGTAGGCAACCAGGTCATCGTTTCGTACAATATTACAAGCAAATTATTTGTATCGCGTTTAGCCTGCGTAGCAAGCGTTTCCAATCGAGTTATTGCGCGAAAGGTACAGCGGAAGCAAAAAAAAAGGTTCCTTCTTTCCCCTCCCCCTCCCCCGTCATTCATTTTTTTTTTTTTTGCTCTTGCCCCAGCTTTCTAGACGAACCTCGCGAGGAAACGCTTGCTACGCAGGCTATATCGCGTTTTGCAAACTTCGAAGGAATTTTAGGTTTTTCTGTTCTGTCAATCATCTTAGCAGACCTCTTAGGCAACAGATATTCGTTTCAAAGAGTTCAAAAAGTCATGGTTTGTTATTTGTGATATTGGTGGATTTCGATCCGTTTTTATTTCAAGATTAGTTACTTGTGATCGTCCTGTTTCGGGCAATTATCGACTTGTCTGCTGTGGTTCTGATCTTTCTCACGAAATGTCTTCCTTGGCCTAAGTTGTAACACTAAGGCAAAGTCTACCTCTTTCCCTCGACAAAAATACCATCGCAATTTCCTTAGCTATTTGAATGAATGATAACTTTATTTACACACGGTTAAAAACATCAGTCTAACATAGAAAATTAATTAAAAATTCTCAAAAACTGTTTTGCATATTTGAACAGTCAAGAGCAGGAGAGTTATTCTCAGTTTTGTTTTTGCGGCAAATTACGTTGTGATTTGGAAACCCAAAATCCCTTCAGAGTTTGCAAAACGCGCAGCGTGATACAACGAATTTGCTGTAAACAAACAAACCCTAGGAACTTTCGTCCCAAGACATCAGCGGACATGTCATATAATTCCTTCAAAGCTGGCCGGTCTTCGAAAGTTACGTGGCCCAGAGATGGGATCTAGAACGCCATCTTGGAAAGCATTGTTCATATGAAGTTCAGCCCGCAAACTCGCGCCAATCAGCCCTTGCAAATTTTGACATGTTTACGATAGGTGGGCGGGGTAGTGGGCGGAAAAGATTCTTACAAGCTACCCCCTTCTCCCTTTCCGCCGTTTTTCGCTCACTCACGTTTTCGCTGCTCCCGTGCTTCTTTCGCTTCTCGTTCGCTTTTATCGCTCATCTACACTGACCGAGAGCCTGGCACTGCCTACTGTAGACCTCAATCAAAAATCCAGAATCCCACATTGTTATTTGACCTGGATTGACAGTAAAATAGCCTAATTAACATCCGGACTGCACAGAGACCCAGAGAGGAATCTAACCTGCTTTATTTTTGCCAAAAAACCGGGTGCTAAAAAACCGAAAAACCGGAAACCGCAACGGCCAACGAAACCGAAAACCGAAGTTTTTCAGTACAAAACCCGAAAAATCGACCTATAAAAATGGCCAAAACCGAAAATCCTAACGTGACCTTCGTCAAGTAACATTATTTTGTGAGGGATGAAAAGGATCATTCCTGATAACAGACATAACAGTTCATTTGAAAAAGATCGTGAAAAAGCAAAAGCAGATACGCTAGCGTACGAAGTCGAAGTAGCCGCGAAAAATAGAAACGCAACCGGTCATAGGTGAGTTTAACAAATCTAGCTAGGAATTTTACCCTATTTACGGCTAACGGTTAAATTTTTTCAATTTTTGCGGCTATCGACTAAATTTTTGGCCGTTTTCCGATTATCGGTTATCCCCATTGAGACCCTCATAACATTCAACCTTTATTCGCCCTGATGAAAACGTTAAGTTAGAAAGCGACTTCGCGTTCATTGAAACTTCGGCGCCACTCGCTAACTTTGTTCAATGTAGGCAAACTCTCCTGAAGTTGAATGACTTGAATTCATAAGACAAAATATCCAAGTTTAAAAAGCGAAAGAGAAGTTAGGTTCGTCGTCGTTTCTTGTTCACTTTCTCGAAAAAACGTGCAAGGCGTTACGTACGTGCAGAGTTTTAGTAGTTTTGCTATTTTAACAAAACTACTGAAATCAATGGTTTAATTTATAAAACCTATTGATTTTATGACGTTCCCGTTGCAACCGCTGTCGTGACATGTTAAACTCCCCAACTTTTTTCATGCATAACGAAATGTTTCAGTCTAGCGCTCGAACTGAAGAAGTACTCTCTTAGGTTTCCTCAGTTATCTGCGGCAACCTTTCATTTTTTTTATCAAGAAATAAACTGAAAAAAAAAAAAAACCGTGGACGAAGATCCTGTTGGTCATCAACGTTAGATTTCAGGAGAGATCTAATTAGCTAAACTTTTGGGAATAAAGAAACGAGAAGGGTTCTGCAAAGACTAATTACTTCTGACAACATGTCCTTAACGATATTTCGGCTGGCCAGACCTGTCTTCTTCAGGTTTATAGATGTAATGCTTCCATCTTTTTCAGTCCCATACTGTTATGTGTTGGGAGTAATTTCGAAAGTGTAAAAAAAATATTAAAGCCAAGGTATTGAACGCCGACTTGGAGGACTTTTTGTACCAACTTACATCTTACAGTCTCAGAACAGTATTTTTTTGCATTCACTTTCTTATCTCGCTTACTTAGTGCATGGTTAGTAGTCCAAAACAGTATCTCAGTTAAGAGCATAATAATTTTATAATTTAAGCTCGTAAATATATTTAAGTAAATTTAACAAAATCGATATGAATAGTATTAATAATAATTGTCTTACCATGGTTATCTTTCGTTTTCTTTTTATGTCAGATTTCCGCTTTTTTATCCTCAGCTTGGACCGCCAGAACCCGAAAAAATGTTTATTTTTTGTTTTTAAAAAAGATTCTGGCTTGAAAATCTCTTGCTGAGGGCTTACGCCAGTGATGGGAATGAGTTTGCTTTAATGCATCACTTAAATTAAAAACGATTATCATGATTGCTTGCAAAATTAAAAAGTTTATTATCAAAAACTAAAACAAAATTAATTTTTTAGTCGTACTTGGAACGTCATTCTTTTTGCTCAGTCTGATATGCCGCAATTATTGAGTGGAAATAAATTTGAAAAGCATATAAAACCTGATGATTAGCAAGGTGCATGTATTTAACTTTAAGTAAATTGGATACTTGGACAAAAAGCGAAAACAAAAGCCTTTTGCTGGGACAGCTGCAATAATTTCAGAGGTTAAACCCGAGATTGAAGTTAATTGGATTAAGTGAACAGCGGCAAAGGACTCGCATTCAAAAGGGAATGGAAGGGCAGTTTAAAGTGAGTGAGACGGATGATGACAGTTCATTGGCCGGGGATATGTTTGGCGAATGATCGTACAATGAATATGAAGTGCTGATAAGTTTCATCTTCCGAAAAGTTACCTTATTATAATCAACTGTTTCTTATTTTTGCTGATCGAGACTTTCAATTTCTATGCTATACAGCACAAGAACAAATAACAACGATCGACCGTTGTAGACGGCGCTTAAGGGAATTTGCTTTAGGCACGTGACTGTGTCCCGTGAATACGGTACTACCAAGGCTTACTTATCACCAGGCCGATCGACGATCTCTGCTATTCAGAAGATCGTCTCGTGGCCCGTTACTCACTTCTATGATTATAGCATCACTGAAGCAAAATAAGCTGCTAAAAATGATGCTGATATTTCACGTGAGATTCACATGTTTAACATTAAAACTTACTGGCACTTCAACTGAATGAATTCAGTTTGCCACTCCCTGCATTTTCAACAGCACCTATTTATGGGTACTTCTGCATGGAGAGAGCCGTTTTGCACATATTTTTAACATTGCTGATCAGAAAAATTCATAGACTTTTTAACCTCTCAAAAAGGTCAGATACTTGAAGTCAAGAAAAAGACCCAGATACAACCAAATATGGCCAAATAGTATAGACAATTAATTGTGAGAATTTTCCCTTGTAGGTTAAGAAATGTTTGCCAGGGTCTGAGCCGGGGGGGGGGGGGGTACTTGGGTAAATTTTTGCTGATGGTATATGCCGCTGGCCTCTCGGAGCCCCTACCCCATTATCTTATTCTGTGACCAGTTATAGACCTCATCTTGGTCACTTTTGGATGAAATGTGTAATTTTCGCGATCCCAACTTAGTCGCTTTCTATTTTTATGAATCGACCCATTTTTTAAACTGAATAAAGAACACTTTCAGTTTTCACCTACAGTACAAACATTCCAGTACGTTTGCTAACCGTGATATGTAGAGCTGTCTTACCCCAAAAAATCCGAAAATGTGCGACCCAATTCTGGTAACTCTATTGAAAATGCGACTCCATTATAGTCAATCCAGTCGTGAAAATGCGCCCCCATCCAGCGGCTCATCTCCATTAGAATCTTACATGAAAGTGCCCCCCCCCCCCCCCCCGGAGTCTGAGATCGCAATTCACTTGTACTGAAGAGGCCCGTAGGATAACTATGGAAACTTCAGGATAAATGTTTTCTTTGAGGCTCTCTGATAACCGATTTTTTGAAACTGGTGACCATTACGACCCCGCCATTATTTTTGACTCATGTTCTGAACTATTTTAAACTTTTAATTATCATGTTGATAATGGATGATCTTCGTACAGCTTATGATGAAGCCAACTTCTTCCGCGATCTTTTAAAGGTACTGGTTAAACTGTAATATAATCGAAATAAACATTAAATTTAAAAAAAATCATGTAAGAGAAAAGACATGATAAAACAAAATAAGGAAACACTTGAGCAAAACAAAGAACGGCAATAACGTCGAGAAAACATAAGACAACTTGATCGCTAAGCTTCCAAAAAGTTTGAAGGAAACTGTCTGTCAATGTAAGGCTCACACAAGTCAAGTGGGATTTATTGTGGGTGTCCCAGTTTTCATTTCGAGCATCAGTTGTTTTTAAAGTCATTCTTTACGTGTGGCGGAAGAAGTAGCTTCCTGTAGGTCGGAGTGCGTTGTCGAAAAATAGCGTTTTTTCCCGCGCTTCTTTAATAGTCGGGTAGCGTTTTTCGTTTCTTTAAATTCTGAATCCAAACTTTCCAGGGGTGCATTGACGTTTGTAGACCACTACTTTTGAAGGTAAGCCGACGACTAAGTACAAAGGAACTAGTAAATCGTAGTATTTTCGTACATACATTGCTTATTCATTTACTTACGAGCTCTAAAAACAGTTTATGAACAACAGAAGGACGACCATGCACCTAACCAAACATAAAGATTGCCGAGTAACCGTTCCGCAAACTGCGAGGGGTCTCTTATTGTTGGTGTTCAAACATGTGTCGCTCACCAACGCGCTAGAGTTGTACTTTATAATAATATAAATCAAGAGACTGCTTGCAGTCTTACTAGCTGTTTTGCGGTTAACATGAAGGGTGTAGTTTCTACTATTCCGCCAGTAATTGCTTAGTCTGTTTGTCGTAGTCCTCCATTATTTTAATTTCCCCGCATGAAATCGTGACTTAACAACGCTATCAGCATGAAAACGTAACGAGGCAATCCGTCAAAACAAGGGAGGATTCCTTAGTCACAAAACCGCGCCTTTATTGTGAACGTCATTAGCTCAACTCAGTCTCGAAATCTCGACAAGAAACCCCTTCCCACTGACGCCATATATTGAGGCTTCTCAAACCTCGGGTTTTTTTTGTTCTGGCATCTCTTTTCCCTTCAGCAGTAGGCGGAGAAATACTCATGCTTTATTTTTAGTTCTAAAGGCAGGAATATGGCTTTTGTTACACTTCAAAAAAGTCATCATTCGCTCAGCTGACCTACCGAGGTCACTTTATACGTGATTAAGTCAAGCTCTATTTCAACAGCACTACTCCGGCTTTATAATTATTATATTTCTTTCCTATTCTTTGGATCACAAAATAATTCAGTGTGATACTTGTTAAGCTTACTAACTGGTACGAAGCAAAAGAAGTTACTAGGGAAGAAGAACTGAAGCGGTGAAGCCGTGCATCAAGTCACCATGTTACGCAATACCACCTCATTAGTCTGAGGTACGATATCCCTATGATTTATGCCACCGTTCAATTGAAACCTGCCCAACCACACTTTGACTTGAACAGTGCTACCAATTTTTAGTATTTTTAGGAAAGTAAATTGGACTTTTTTCTTGAGATAGCTTAGATTCATTCTGGGTGAAAAGGTTAAACTCAAACGGAAAACGGAAGACGCTGATGCCCCACCCGAATTCACGCCCTCAAATACTAACGTTTAACATTCAAACAAATAATGACAAAAATGCTTCATCATTTAATACAAAAGACAAAATTACCTCCTCAACAGGAAATTTCGAATAAAAGCTTTGATTTAAACAGTCACGTGTAATTGCCACAGTATCTGTATTCTTTGTCATTCCTTAGGTAGTTGCTAGCATGAAAAAAATTCAAATTTTGCTCCTTAAAATACAGAAAAAAAAATTACCAAGCCAATATACTGCTGCTGAAAAAGTTTAATTTTGAGTGGTTATATAACGGGATTTCATCCACAGACTCAAAATTAAGTAAGAACCACCTTGTACAGTATGGTAAACTGTACCACAGGAGAGTACTGCACAGTAGTTTTCTTTTGAATGCAACATAGAATGTTATCCACAAACTCAAACTCTAGAACCACCTTGTACTGAGTATAATAAAGAGTACCACAAGAGAGTAATACTCAGTAACTTTCATTTTGAATAGTTACGTCGACATAGGATTTCATTCGTCCCCAGACTCAAAACTAAAAATCATGACCACCACTCACCTGTGCCAAACAACATTTCATGTAAAATTTGTTTCTTTATTTTTTATTTCATTTCGATATCTTTTTACTACGTGTTAATTGTTTTTCTCAGAGCCCAAGGTGGTAAACGGTGTTATCATCTGGAAAATGGAGTGACTATCAAACACCCAAACAAATAAAGCACTTGATCAGATCGAACGGGCGTTCACTGAGAGAGGTGTTTTGTGAGGTTAATTCCGCAACTCAAATTATTTATGATTTTCTTTTTTAAAGCCTTTCCGTAACGGTCTCAAATTTAGGAATCAACCGAGATTAGAACAAAAACAACAGCATTCGGCTAATCCAGTGAAAATGAATCACGTACCAATTATTCTTAGCTTTTATTTATTTTTTAAATCGCTCCCTTCAGCATTTCCCGGCCTTTTGGGGAGCCATTCACTCGTCCGGACTTGGACTGGCTCTTAGATGAAATGATCTAGAGATGGAAGTTAAATACTTTGCATCATGTGTAATGTGGTAGAAACAAATCGACGGCTCAATTTTCTGTTATCTGCACTCTTACAGGCCTTACAATAATGACGTCCACTCATCTTATGATAATAAACCACGGCCGAATCTTGTACATGTGTAGACCTCGATCCGTGAAATCTTGAACAGTAACTGAAAAACGTAGTCAACTGTTACTACAAGGAGACTGATTATCCCGCTGATTATAAAATGGGGCGAAAATGAAATAAAAACAAATGGAAATTTTTATCTGCTCATGTATGTCAATTGGTAAAGCGTACCTCACCATACACTCCGTCATGCGATTAACCCCTTCTGAGGATTGGATAAAGAGTTTTACGTACTTTGCAGCCTGCGAATCCAGCCGTCTCTCTTTGCTCCACGCCTCTAGGGACCGGTTTTGCGATAGAAAGGCGACGTTTCTCTCGAGAACTGCCGTCCCTAGCGAAGAGGAGCGAAGAGGGCCAAGACACCGTCTTTATTCGCAGGTTACGCACTTTGAGGGCCGGTCATACGTTTCACGAATTGATTGTTAGCAGGAGCAATACAAAAACGTACCCTGTAACACAACCGCGTTTGGGAAGCTTTCTCTGACTGTGGATTTGGGAATTGTGTTTTCCCTAGTGAAAATATTACATAATCATTATGTTCTTAGAAGACTCAGGATCACTTATGTAAGTTATTAGGATTTATTAGAGAGAAATCGAGTTATAAAGAAACATACACAGCCTGTCTCTAGCTGCCGTCTGTTTAAATAATTAAAATTTTCAACAAGCATTTTTCAAAGACCTGGGTAAACGCGAAAAGTGACTGTTAAAACGAAGTGAAACATGATAATGACAACTCAAAGATGATTACATGTGGGGGTATGTGCAACGAAAAGTGATATGTATTCATCTCCAGGCGGTCTTAAGAATTACTGATAAATTTCAGCAGTTCTAGATCTAAAATGCTATCAGGGTTTTTCTAGTATTTTTTATTTTTCGACAAAACCACCAGCCGGTGAAAAGAGGGAAAAAAAAGAAGGAAAGAACCTTTCCAATATTGTGTTCTCGCCAGGAGCCGATTACTTGTTCTGACGCGCATGAGTTTCTGGATTTATAATCCCGGATAAATTTATTAAACTCTCGAGTTGTTACCATTTTAGCGCAAAAGCTATTCATTTACGGTATTTTGCAAAATAAACGTCTTCATTTTCTTGTATTGAGTTTTTGAAGAGCATAAGTGCCGCCAATTGATATGTTTTTGTTTCTTGAGTATGGTTTCCGGTGTTCAAACAAAGGTCTTTTAAAACGCGCTGTCTGTGTTCTCCAGGAGTTAATTGATGATATACGGTTGTTTGGCCACAGACAAATAATACATAAAATGCCTCTGCTGTAATCACCTTTTTTCGTCAACGTTGAATCCGGGTGAGTGTGCAAAGAGAACTCTTGTTTTTTTCTTAAGCTCCAAGCGGGGGTTTTTATACCTAATGTGTTGTCATTACAGTCCACTTGCCTTCTTCATCTAGTCATGCCATAGCCGTCCCTGTGCCCAATCATTCGCCAACCATTTAATCAAGTGATACATTTCTCACCAAATCCCAGCGGGAATTTAGCCGTTTTATTTGAAATTATTTTGCATATCTTCTCAATCATCGCAGGATTCTAAAGTAATTTCATCCCGATAATTAAAATATTCGAACCCTTGCTGAAGGCAGGCAGCCTGTCTTCAACATGTTTTGTCAGCACCAATGACTTCGCGCGTTTTCATCTCTGTAGATTCCTGTAAGCTCCTTGAAAGCTTGAAAAAGCCGGGAGAGTGGTCTTGTTTCTTCCACGTCAGTGAACTGCGCCAAAATGACGCTGAACGTTATCATTTTCCTGGCGATCCTGATGTGTGATTTTACATCAGGAGCACGCAAGGCCTTGAAATACAATTTTCGAAGAGGGAATGGATCTGTTCGGCGACCCAATATCATCTTTATCCTTCTTGACGATATGGACCGCGAACTAGGATCTCCTGATGTAATGAAAAAAACACAGAAAATTTTGCGTCAGGAAGGTGCGGATTTTGTGAACGCATTTGTCACAACGCCGATGTGCTGCCCTTCCCGTTCAAGTATTTTAACGGGAAAGTACGCGCATAATCACTACACCTTTACCAACAACTTAAACTGCTCATCGCCGTCTTGGAGAAAGGGTCCAGAAAGGAAAAGTTACGCAAGATATCTGGAGCAAGCAGGTTATGTCACAGGTAAGTTTTAACATTTCAATGGCTAAACTTTGGACCTGTTTTGTTACTAGACAGTATTTACAACAATTCTATTCTACACTAAACAAAAGCAAACGTCAGCTGATAAGTTAGGGTATGTGCTACGCCGTGAACTAGATACTGACAAGATTCAACAAGTCTTTAATAGTTGTCAGTTTTTCCTACGCGTAGAAGGAATGCGTGAGGGGTTAGTTTGGTGCAAGATCAACTCACGATTTCAACTTTCTGAAAGGGTAAACGTGCTTTCAATGCGCTCAATTGTATTCTTTGCTTTTGCAAAGTCATAACTAATAAGAGGTATTGTCAAAAGAAGGCTCACATTCTTTATTGTCCGTTGTCTCCCAATCATACCTCTATTGTTCTTAAGGTTATTGTATATTGTATTTTAGTCAGTGATCCTGGTGATTCAGCCGCTAAATTACTCTAAAATATGTAAACAACTTATTCTGTTAAAGAAAAAGACAATCAATGGTACCTGAAGATTAAGCGACCCAAGCAGGAGATATTGAAGGGATTTCGCTGACTCTTAATGACCCAATTCTTCATCTGTTTGGGGAGTCAAGTTACGTCTGGTTGGTTTATACCGTCCCAATAAACTGTTTATTTAAATGGTGATTCATAGCTCAAGATCGGATTCCAGAGTATCTGACTCCGGATCTTGAAAGAATTTCTGCTTATACAGGCATTGTTTTTTAAAACAACTTAACTGTCTGTGATTTGGGCAACATACTGCGCTGAATCTTGTCTGACTCTCTGACTTCTTCAGTGTTGAGATATGTTCTATTTAATATTAAATTTCCACAGACGTAGGGTATTCGATCTGTTGAAGTATTTTTATTTGTCTGGTCAGATGAGTTTTCGCGGTCATGAAGTTTATCGCTTTAAATTCGTTGTAATTTTAACACACTCTGAGCGAAAAAAATTAATTAAGACTGATAAAGTAACCAGGGTCGGCAGTTTCTAGGTGTTATAGAATAGTTGCGATTACTGAGTAACGTAACGTACAATATTAACATGAAAAAGACTGAAATGAGTTGAACGATACCCAAACCGTAATTTCGTAACGATGAGATAAAAATAGTGAAGGTTTTTAAAACACAACACCAGCTACATTGTATCCCGAAAAAAAAAACCCTTTCCTCTAATGCCTTGTTTCGAGCTTTGCCAATTTTTTTCGCTTTTAGTCTCTCAATTTCCCTTTCCGCTTTACGTAGAGGAAGTATGTTTTTTTTAATAGTTCTTAGAGCAGGAAAAGGCTTTCGTTGCACTTAAAAAAAGTTACCTTTTTCTGCCCTGAACAAGGTCCTTTTTTTAAAAAAATGCTTGATTTGTATCTTTCTTTATTTTTTCTTGCGTATTCGTTCGATCACGAATTAATTTTGACACATGTTTTGCTTACTAGCTGGTAGGAGGGAAAATGTAGAAGCTAGAAAGAGATCATTAGTCAGGAACTCAGAAAGGTTCTGTACAATGCTACCTTTTTCAATCAGTCTATAGTGGTGAGAAGTGCAACAAGTAATTTATGCCCCTGACTATTGCTCTGTCAAGACTCTGTCAAATGGCTAAGAACCTTAGTTTATACATGCTTTTTTAGAAGTCTAGCAGGGAAAGGTTCTACCGACTTGTATTTTGGGAAGTTTACTGGCAATCTATAGCCTAAGTAGGTTCTTAATTAGATTCTCAATTTCTATGTAGGAGATGGTTTTAGGGTATAAGGGTTAGAAAAATACATATTAAACTTGTCAGAGCTGGCCGGTTTGGTCCTGAAGTATACAGTATGTATTTTAATGCACAACTTTACATTGTAAACCTCCGCTTGACAAACCTTCTTTATGCAAGGGCTATGAAGGAAATACATTCTGTACTTTATATAAACCCTTTTTTCAACTTTTTTGTTGTAGAAATCACAAGAATGCTCTTATTTGTAATTAACAGTTTCTTACAGTATTTTCTGGCTATAAATTTAGCTAAATTTGCAAATCTCAAAGTCATCTCCTCGGTTTAAATGTTTATGTCAATAGGTCACTGAGATAGAAGAACTTGTTTGATCTTGCTTGGCTCTCTCAGAAAACACTGGCAGGCTGTTATATTTTTGGCTATCAAAATGGCAAATTTCTGCAAGCAGTTTCTTGAGCCACTAGGTTCTTACACAGGGGTCTTTTTTACGGTCCGTATAAAAGACAGTGGGAGTCTTTGAACGAGTAATTTGATGGACTTTTGATGTCTTTCTTTATGGTCGGTCTATAATAATATAGACGATAAAAAATTGTTGTTTCTTTTTAATGCATTTAACATTGGGAGTCACAGGGAACGGATCATTATATGACCCTTAACAATTTAAACCCCAATAAAACCATGTGCTAGTGATCAAAAGTTTCACTGTACTGGTGAAAACTAAAGAAGAAGCTTGTTAATCAACACCGACATAGCTGACGTAGTTGTCCACAGTCTCAACACGTTACCAAGCATGTTTGTATGGTACAGCTAGTGATTTTTGAGGTGAATTTTCTTAACGGTCCAAACCAAAAGATGCCGGCCAGATGATTTTTCTCAGGAGAGAACATCAAAGAACAACATCGCCGCATCATAGGTGCTTAAACTTACCTCATGATTCGGTTGACTAAAAAACATTGTGATCGCCAGGATACGGACGATCATGATATGAAAACCGTTCAGCCAAAGTCCCTTTTTAAACATTTAAACTACGTTTTGTTGATGATCGTTATAAAGTTGAAACAGAAATCAAGTTATGTGTTCGCGGCTTATTCAATAATCACTTATTTTTCTGTTCCCCAGTGTACGAGTTGTTCCATAAAAATTTCAGACCACTTGTGTGTGTCCTATCGAAAGTTTATCGCTTCCTTTCTTTAATTTGAATACATCCAAGTCATCCATATAAGGTTTCAACTTATTTTTTATTTATGAGTAGTTATCTAGGGAATGATGACTCAATACAGAAGGAGGTTATCTTTTATTCGATAAGCATCTTGCGAGATGAGACGCTCAGTACAAAATCAACAGAGAATTCATACAGTCTAAACGTAGTAAATTTAACGTTTTAGACCTTCGTGTGAGGAGAACGTTTGGGCCTCAAATCATATGCGGATTCCTACCTTAGAGAAATGTTACCGCTAAGAAATCTGCAGATCTTGAGCAAGGCCTTTTGTCACGCTTTGTCTTGATGAGAACGTCAATTTTTTGGCATCCGTTTATGCTTAATTCTATAATTAACTCTTCAGAGGAAATACGGTCATGAAAAGACTGGTTGTTTATCCTTTTTCCTCACAATCTTTTCACTGAGTAGGTCCCAGAAGGACTTTTGGTTGTCATGGAACATTTTGCTTTAATCGCTGTTATAAGCTACGTCGGGTTGGACTTAGCGTGTATTTAGGCATTAAACGGGAGTAAGAAGAGAAAAATCTCTCCTTATCCCATGCTTCCATCGGCTTATTATATAACTTAACACAGTGGTGTATACTAATGCCGTCTGCAATATTTTGCTCTTATATATACACCCCAAAAGAGCCAACTTTTGTATGAATCAAAACATTTTCACAAGAATTTAAGTGACTTATGTGTATCAATGGACTTTATTAAACCTTTCAGCTTTTTAATGGGTATTTTGGTTCTGACTTTTGATTTCGCGGACGAAATCTCTTGGTGGGTAGCCATCCAAAACATTCCCCTTCAATAATTCCCTTCTTTCACACGGTGCTATATGTTGAAGTGTCCAATACAAACGAAATTTCGGGATTATTCCGGGTTGAATTTCTGTAAAAATAGACTGCAATATTTTTACCATGATGTCGACATAAATATTTGGATAGATAATAGCCAACAATGGCACTCGTGCTTCTGCTTTCGAAGCAGCTGTATTTGTTTTTGCCTCTTTTTTTCTATTTTCCATCTGTAACTTTTCTTTTTTGTTTTTGTTTCTTTTTTCTCTATTGGAGGTCAAGGTTAGATAAGATCTTTGCCAGATTTTCTTAAATCTAATCGGTTATTTAAGACAACTTTTCAAATACTCTTCAAGTCTGTCTGTTTCAGAATTGAGCTCATTTAATCCTATTTTGTCTCCTTTTTAGTTAAACTGTTCAATTTTTTTCGCGACTGCAGCACGTCAGTTTTGACAAAACCCGAAAATACCTTAATGGCCATAAATGCAGTTTAATGCAGTGTCGATATGGTAGCGAGTTAGATACCTAGCTATTTTGTTTATGAAGAAATGTTTTTAGTTCCAAGGGTCATGCTTTCAACCTATGAAATCAAATTCTTTCCTAAAAGGCATCAATTGGATTGGAAGTTTTTACCTTGTAATCAAATTAGGAAATCTCAACAAACAGAGCAGATTGACCAGAGAGAATACTTGTGTTCGGATGACGTCACAAATGGCAGACCGTGGTAATCTATGAAAAAAATATATTGTCAAATTGCGTAACTTCCTGATTTTAGATGCCGAAATAGGGAAAAAAATCCAGTGCCTAAAGTCACAAACTCATTGGTCTTGTTATTTTAAGCTCGACCGAATTCGCTTGGCTTGGCTGTTTCGGTTTAACTTCTTTCTTATTATTTACAGTGAAACCTGTGAAACGGATATCCACAGGACTTTCGCTTGTATCCGTTTGATAGAGCTAAATACAGATTCATTTTACTAAAAATAAGCATGAGAAGAAACATTTGAAACACACTGAGCTACTCGTCCACTTGATACTGGGTGTCCGCTTAATTAATATGGGTTCCATGAGATCCGCTAGGTTCAAGTCACTGTTAGAGTAAGCCCTTTCCTGATTGGATTAGTAATTAGCTGTCCACGTCAAACTATTTAGTTTCGAGTGTCTTCGAGAAAAAAAAAAACTTTGTAAACAAGACTGGAACCATCTATGCAGTCTTTTAACGTTCGTAATTCTGAAATGAATAAGGGAAGTGCAAAGACAGAGGGTGGTCTCTTTATTCAAATTTCCCCACAGATAGGACAGTGAAACCTACATTGATCGAACCCCATATTAAGCGGACACCTCGTATTAAGTAGACGAGTAGCTCAGTGAGTTTCAAACGGTTCTTTCCATATTTTGAGCAAAACGAACCTGTATTTAGCAGACACCTCTACTGATTAAACGGATACCAGGGTAAGTTCCTTAGGTGTTCCTCTAGGTTCACTTTAGAGCTACAGAAATACGCAAGCATGGCGCCTAGCGCGAGGTGGGCAATAAGAGGAGAAAAAGGGAAAATTACAGATCCACTAACAGCGAAGCTACTCAGAGTTCTGGGTTGTGAGAGTAAAGCATAAAATCAAACGCTTTAGTTTAGTCTCCGTGGTGCTTTCAACCTCGTCCCCGAGGCGCTTTTCCCTGGCTCTTGCCGAACTGTCAATGACTGTAAATTTAGGTGATTCAGAGCTTTTAAAAGAGAATCTTCCAAGTTACTTTTGAATCAGAAATGACCGGAAGTCCTAAAATCTGCGACTTCAAATCCTGTGTCCCCAGAGCCTCCTGGTCCTCGTACTCAGGCCCCCAGGAGGCTCTGGGGACGAGAATGCTTTATAGGATGAAGCGTTGCATGACGAGACAGAAACGGCTGCGGGAGACTATCTAGTATGTAGCTCGCTCTTCTATACCAGAAGAAAATAATGGACTCCTCGTAATCTAGGGAAGTGACAATTTGAAAATCTGAAAAAAGGCAATAACGTTATGGTTCGCAGTTCTCAGGCACGGTTATTCAATAGCCTGATTACATACACTGATCTTCAAAAAACTTTTTCAGGGCACTTGCAACTAAAATTAAATCCCCGTTAGAATTTGATGGCGTTTTGTTAATTTGCTGCTATTGGTGGAAAACGGTTCATTCTATCTTCCCAAAAATTCTTGAAAAATTTAACCAAATATTCAAACTTCCACCCATTCCTTTCGCCATACATGTATAGGCGAATCTTTGTTTATGTCTTCCTCTCTCCGCCCAAAACAAAACCCCTAAATGCTGCTCTTGCCTGAGCTCAAAAGAAGCTTCTAACTCCGAGCAGTAGAGACGAATGGCAAGCTCATGGCTTGCGAGTTCATGTGACTTGTCAAAAACCTTAGAGGGGGGTTGAACATAATGGCCCCTGACACCAGTGTCAGATTATCAAATACCCTGGTCAAAGAGAGAAGACATAAAAATTCTATTTGCAAGCAAATATTTTGTTTACATCTTTTTTGCCTCATTAACTTTTTGTTCATCGCTATCTGAGGAAGCTAATAAAATAACTTCTCTGAATATAACAGAGCATAACAATTTCAGTCATCTCTAAAAATTTAAGCCCGATATACCAAATGGTTTTGGAGAAATTCTCTTTTAAAAACTCGAAATTTTACCAATAATGCAATGGTTCATTAACGTTTTTGCCGCCCAGAAATTTCCCTGTGTTTGAAAGCCCGCTGATATTTCCTTCAATAATTTGTTTGCAAAGATCTGAAAATTTTACAAATTGCTTAAGTTAATCAGCTCTTTTAACTTTTGAATTTAGTTCGCATATGAGGAAAAATCTAAAGAATGACGTCAGCAAAGATTCGCCTATTTGGTCGTTCATCAACCAGCGTGGGGTACAGGAAAGACCTACGATTAAGAACTTTGGTGTTTAAGAACCTATTAGGCTAAAGTTTGCCAGTTAGGGCCTCTCTATACAAGAACCTGATTAAAATTTGGAGCAGGGAGTTATCTTCTAAAATCTATGAAAAAATTCTGTACACTCAAGGCAAATAAGATAAGTCAGCATTCAGGATCCTCTTTGGAGACGTAGGTGCCTCATTACTCCAACTGCGATGGAATAGTATACAGATTTTATATAAGGATTAAGCTGAAAATCACTTAATACTCTTAGCTGTAATGTATTTTTTCCTGCAGAAAATAAGAACTAGTTATTTAAGAACATAAATAGCCTAAATTTGGGCTAATAACGATTTATATTAGAACCTGTTTAGGCTAACTTGGCAAAACGCAGGTTCCTACTCGCGGGTTTTTACTATACCGGCCTGGGAAATAGCATCAGAGTCAAACTGTGATTTCATGACAGTCTTTTCCAAAGTTCTGTTAGCCTGTAGTGTAGGCATAGTTTCGATCGAGCAGACACTCAGTTTCCTGTTGGTTATAAACCCCCTTCACTGCCAGAGTGAATGATAGAATCTACGAAGGGTTGTTCTAACTTTCAGTTAAGTCTGTTGATAAAATCCCGTGGTTTGATCAAATGAAACCTATCCGGCAGTACTTTCACATGCTACCATCTGTTTATAACATTTAATTAAAATGACATAGGGAGATTTTGTTGAATTTTGACGTTGGCATCTTTTGGTAGCAGTGAAGAGGTTAAAGCGTCTTCTTTTATTCTGATCTTTCAATGGGAACTAGTGCCCGCGCGTGCTCAGGAAACCTATGCTCGGCAGGCTCAGGTTTTGTACATTCTTACCCTTACTTTACCCTCAGCGAAGAAAATTGCCAATTTTCAGCGTCCAGTTCAGGTTTGGATTAAATGTTAAAAACTCGGTCACTGACAAATGGTATGTCCTGATTTTTTATAGTGCGTCACCCGGCGCCCTCCAATGGAAAAATAACAGAATTAAGCAGATAACGGGCGGTTGCAATTCAGGGAAAATATTTACATTTTTATATTTAGGCCCGGTTCAGACGCCGAACTTTTCATGAGCCGAACCTAATTCGAATTAAAGTGTTTCGATACAGTTTTTTTCAAAGGCCATACCGATATTTTTCAATCGCCTTAAAAGTGTTTTTTTGCTTGTCTGATGGCTATATGGACTGAAATTTGTGAAAATATAGTTTTAAGTAAAATCGATATTACTATGACAACAGTAAACAAAAAACTTTGAAACTGATAAAAGCCGAATTTTGTGTGATCCAGACCAGCTACTGAAAATCCAACACTAGGAACTTAAAGTTTGGTGTTTAGCAAACAATCTCCGTAAGAAGTAAAAAATTCGACTAAAACGGAAATATATTTAAAACCTCAAAATTTCAATAGCCGTGATAGATTATTTAATAAAAACGTTAGAAATCACTCAATTTATTCTTAAGTAGGTCAGAATGCTGCTTAATATCATATTTTGGTGCCAGGAAATTTTGGTGTACTTTCGTTCTTGTGATCTTGAAAACTAACCCATTTTCTCTCCACCTTCATTCAAGATTTGGACCCTCCAAACCTTTTTAGTGTCGTTTTCATTTTTTTTTTTTTTCCAAGAAATCTTTACATTTTCACTCGGTTCCTCTTTTCCAGGTCACTTTGGAAAATATCTGAACGAGTACGATGGAACCTGGGTCCCAGTCGGTTGGAAAAGATGGGAGGGATTACAGTTTAACTCAAAGTTTTACAACTACGTCATCAGACATAACACATACAAGGAACGGCGCAAGATGAGCTATGAAGATGATTATTTCACAGATTTCATCACCAATCGCAGCATTTCGTTCATAAAACGCACAAGAGCCACCAGACCAGAGAGTCCATTTCTGGCGGTTATAAGTCACGCGGCACCTCATGGTCCCGAAACTCCAGCACCACAGTATAGCACGGCGTTTCCCGATGCCCAAGCTCCAAGGTATGACCTCAGATTGAAGAGGGACGCGAGTGTAAGGCCCCGTTTGCTATGGAGAAAGCTTTTCCCGGGTAGTAGGAGCTACCTTGGGCTAACCTACGATCAGGCTTTTTTTATAATTTTTTCAAGGAAAGGGAAAAAAAGAAGAACGCGTCCTTTTCCCCTTGTCTCCCAAACAAAAAGGGAAGAAGGACCGCCTGATCGTAGGTTACCCTGGGTGAGCCAACATTTCGTGAATTCTTCTATTAAAGATAGGGTATGCGGAAGTTCTCAGGCACAGTTCTCATTTCAGTGTCCATATCTTTACCTTCTCTCTCTTACAGGGACCCTAACTGGAATTTTATTTCCCTTGACAAACAGTGGATCCTAAGGCAAAAGCAGCCTATGGATGCACAGAAAACTGCATTTGTCGACCTCTTGCACCGTCGGCGCCTTCAAACGCTTCTATCTGTTGACGACTCCGTAGCGCGAATCTTCAACACTTTGCAGTCTCTGGGAGTTGAAAACGAGACTTACATTTTTCTTTCTTCGGACCATGGTTATCATCTCGGGCAGTTTGGTTTGGTCAAAGGCAAGTCTATGCCATTTGAAAGCGATATTCGGGTGCCATTTTATGTTAGAGGACCGACTATTCCTAAAAATATCAGGTAAGGGCTTGGAGTGAAATTAGGGGTACATGGTTATTAAAACCCACATTATAACAACATTATTTTTTAGAAGTACACATGCAAACTTAGAATTATAACAGGGGTTGGTTCCTTTAGATTGCAGCCATTTAGATATTTTCTTTTTAGCCATTTATTCATGACTATCTGTATATTTCGTATCCACAACAGATTAAAACACTTTTTCTTTAAAAAAAATAAAGAAATAAATTGAAGAATTTTTTGAGACTAACTTAGAAAATGCATCAGTTCTGCTAATGTTTGGCTTTTTACTTAATCACCTGTATGTGCTTACGTTTGATTAGCAAGGTGGCTCTTTAATTAAACAGTATATTTTTCTTGAAGGATGAAAGAGATGGTGTTGAATATCGACATAGCACCAACATTTCTGGACATTGCAGGCGTGACGGTTCCAAAAGACATGGACGGTACTTCTATTATGAAACTTTTCAGAAGGAAAAAAGATGGAAGACGATCGAAGAGGTATAAAAGCGCATAATCTTCTCTTCATGTAACAATTCCTTGTGTTCAGAACGATCTCCTTTAGTGCTTTTTTAAAGAAGTCTTGAAATAACGAAGAGAGAAGAAGGAGGAAAAACCAAAAATATTCTTAATCCACGGACTTGTCGCACGAAGCTCGTACTCTTAAAATGCCTGTGGCAGTGCTGTTTTCTCGAGGTGCGAGGAAGCTTCTTTAGACATATTCAAAATACTGCATAAAAAAATCAAAGAAAATACAAAGACTAGTGCAACACAATTACCGTATAAATTATTCTCCCTAATACTAGAGGCACTATATGTGACAAATGATCGAAGGGCTGTTTTTAAAACAGTAATTGATTGACGTAGGTAGAAAGTGACAACTGCGTTAGCAGCGAGAAAGACTCTGCAACCATAAATGGCAATCTACCTATAGATTGTTAATGTTTTGTTTTGTTCTGTTTTTCAGGCGTATGCACGTGGTTTGGAGGGACACCATCCTCATTGAGAGGTCACGTGGGTAAGGCGTGTGCACACCCTTAAAAACCCTTTGTTGTTACCTACCTCCTTTTCTTTATTCTTTTTTTTTTTTTCATTAAAATTAACTAAAAATTTTGCAAGTCATCTCTATTTAGTTTGTTATTTAAGCTTCTCCAGACTGTTAGTCTCCCCAATTAGTAAGGCACTGTGCCTGAGCTATAAGACATCAGACTTCAATAAAGTTCATTATTGTTATTATTATTATTATTGTTATAAATTCAAACAGTTTTTAAAATTATTAATCTCTGACGAATTTGTGACGCACATTGAAACATGTATTGCAAATTGTAGTTAAAAAGTATTGAAAAATCCCTGTTAGAGAACTTTTTCGATCCTTCCGGTGTGAAAGCCACCTTATGTGACAGGTTTAAAGTAACGCTCCTTGAGTTGAGCAGCTCAATTTCAATGAAATGGTGTCCGAACTGTAATTGTTACCCCAAAAAGCCGGGACTTTTGTGGTGCGCGGGGACGAACAATGAACAACGCATGAAAAACGGGTTTACGGGCATGACTCGCTTAGCAAGCGCTTTCCCACGCGCACACGGCAAAGGCGTCACAGTAATCACGCGCTGACACGAGCGACTAGTAAATATTTTCCCGGTACGGGGATTTATTAGAACACTGATTCCTTTATTTGCGCATGTAGAAATGTTGGCAATGTGTCATTTTAGCTGGAGAAGAACAAAAAGCATGATGAATAGTGGTTTGCCCAGCAAGTCAAAGTTTGAAGGAAAGTCCCTTAACAAGACTGAGACAACCAAAGAGCGTAAGACGACACTTCTAGAAAATATCTGCAACAGTCCTAAACACCAATCACCTTGCAAACCCAGGCAGTTGTGGGAATGCGTGACAGTGGGTGACAGACCTAGACTGAGGAAATGTAGAAAATCTGGCTCGATACAAGCAACCACGACCCCAACGACCCGACCCACACCATCGTCAGCTCCCACCTCCCCTGTCAAGATATGTGTATGTATGAAACCGAGGCCAGGATCTCAAGGGGACATGTCTCCTTATAACGGTGAGAAAACGTCATGTAACTTCAGTGAAATGATACCATCCTTGTTCCTGGGTCCATTTGCACCTCATCCACTTCACTAGCCTGCGTGACAGGCGTTCGAAAGGGAAGAGGAAGGGAATTAGGGCCCACCCAAATTCCCCCTTCCCCTTCCCCTTTTAACGCCTACCTCGTAGGCTACCACTTCACTGTCGATTATGGACGAGTTGAAGAGGGAAGTGCGCTACAAATAAGACTTAGATGATGTATTCCTGGGTTATAATCTTGATTCTTTCGTGATTATGTTCATTTTTTTGCTTTTCAAAGATTCGGTTCAACTGCAATTACTTATGAGTAAAATAGGCACTTTTCGTTGCCCTGCAGCAGCTTTTTTTTAGTTTTGGTGGTAGCTGAGCAAAACATGATTGAATGATAGCATTGGAATTATGCCTTTCCTTTTTGTGTAAGATGCCTTTTGAGGCCCGCGTCAGACATTAGTCATTATTTTTATTCGCAATCAATTCGTCACTATAGAAACGAGAAGAAATCTGCGTTGAGTTAACTTTCGCGAAGACTTCTGGGACTGATACTAGGGACAGAGGAAAAAAATGGCCAATAGCTGACCGACACGTGCCCAGTTACGATCCCAGAAACACTTGCGACACATTTCGCCTCCAATCCCCTTCTCGTTTCTAACAGATTTTTTATATTTATAAGGAGGACAAGGACGCGCCCTCATAGCGCTAAAACAGCCCGCCGGCGCGCATTTCAAAAGTTTTGAGTTAACCCACGCTTGAGCCTCTTTGTTAGGGAAGGGAGGGTGGAGTGACCCTCTAGTTACAAGTCAAATCTTTTCGCCAGAGAATTTCACAGTTGATTTTTGATAATGTAAACTTCAGTCTTAGCTATTAAGGAGTCCTTCTTTGGAATGCTGCTCGTCTGCCTGAGAATTTTCGGCATCGGTGGACAGCTAAATATCGGCCTACACTCTTCAGCTCAGAGAGAGCCTGCTTTTACAGATCGCCTTGAATGAAACGTTGCTTGACATAAACTGCTAAATGCGTGGCATTTACAGCGTATCATCAGTAAATTAAACTGCATGTGAGCTGACAGCCATGACTCTATACAAGCAATAATGCATCTGATACTACAGGGGAACCTCGATATAACGAGAGGCCACGGGACTGGCAAAATCGATCTGTTCGTTATGACGAGGTTTTGCTACACGCCGAGAGAAAGTACTGAGAACAAATCACTCCTCTGGGGGACTCCCATACAAAATTGATGGGAACGCTCGTCAGAAAATTCTAATAAATCCCTGATGGAGACCAATGTGGGTGTGGCTAAAGCTTGAAAGCACTGTAACCTTTTGTCTTTCTCTCTTACAGCAGATGAGCTGCTTAGAAATGAACTGGACTACTTGTTAACAAAGCAGCTCAGACGGCGATCAAAAAGATCTCGTTATTCCTATGTTAGCAACAGACCACGGAGGAGTAGAAGTGAATTTAATGCACGGAGATACTACAAAGAGCTGGCGAGAGCACAAAGACTTCAAAATCGTCGCGCCAGGCAAAAAATGCTACACAGAACTCCAATCACAGGCAAGTTCAGACAATCGCTCAATGCATTTTTGTCCGCCCAAACGATCCCGGAAATCGTTCCCACTAAAGCTGTGCCCGAACATCCCTTATAGTTTATCGAGTGGCGAATTTCTTTGTCTCATATTTAGCTTATGACTTCAGCTTTCACCCATGCGTATGACACCGCACCTGGTAACAGTTCTTAGGAGTACTTTCCTGTCGTACTGTTCATAATAAGGTAGAAGTTGGCTCTAACTTTTGAGTCTGTGGATGAAATCCCTATGAGCGTGGCCATTCAAATGAAAGCTACTAAGCAGAACTCTCCTGTGGTTCCGGTTTTTAGCTTTTCAAGGTGGTTCTAACTTTTGATTCTGCATTAAAATCCTAATTAAAGTGCAATCATTCATAGGAAAGCTACTGAGTAGTACTTAACTGTTGTGCTGTTTATCATGTTGTTCAAATTAGTGTGATACGCTTTTGGTCTTTAGTTGAAATTCTTACCATTCAAAAGAAAGCCACTGTGGTAGGTAACAGTACTTTTTTGTGAAAGTATGTTGCGGTTCTAGGTAGTGTTAACTTTCCCATGTGAATATGAGGCATACTAGATGAAAGATCTCCTATTACATGTTCCCGGTGTACTGTTTACTTTGTATAAAAAAAGATAACGACATCCTTAGGGGCCAGTGTTGCTGTTGTTGTCGTTTATTGCCATTTACATTCCATCCTGGCTTATTTCTTAAAAACGAAAAACACGGTCTTATAGCTAAGACTGTTTATCAACAGGTACAAAATCGAACGCAAACGATTCCCTTATGGGTCCTGGCGTACAAGAAGTCGTCGAAGCAAAACTTGGAAAGCTAAAAGAGAAAATTTGGGAAGTTAGAATGCGACTGGGGGCTTTACGCGACAGGAGAAAAAAACTTCTAATGATAAGCGCCCGCGATCGAATGGTCGAGTATGCTTGTCCTTGTAATCCTGGCAACAGCACTAAACCTGAGAGGGTTACCGAGGCCAGCGTTCACAGTGGAGAAGGGGATCGTGATGGAGATTTTGATGATGATCATGACGGCGATAATGATGATGAGGAAAATAATGATGATGATGATGATGATGATGATGATGATAATGATCCTCAAGGTGAGTAATGTTTATACAAGGCCACTGATTCACTGTCCCTAACCAATTTGTAATTCCTATTTGATGGTATCAATTCTTAGAGGGCCTACATAGCGACTTTTTTTAGTAATTTTTGAACCATTCTCGTTCCCAGAATAATGATAGTTTTGGCTAACTCAGCTAGTCATAGGACTGATTTAAGAAAGGGACCGATACGGACCCTACCGAGGAAGATAAATAGAGAACTGGCCTCTTTATCTCAAGCTAGGTCTGGATGAGCAGCCCGCAAAAGCTTACATTGAGGTCTGGAATCTCAAGTAAATGTAGCAGTGATCCAAACAGATTACATTCTGATATATATTTTATTCGACCCTAGTAATTCTGATGAACATTAAAGAGAACAACTTTTTCAACCTCTTTTTTCTAGAGTCGCAGATATCACCATTAAAACGACTACCCAAAGCAACGTCACGCAAAGCGGAAGTAAAACAGAAAACGAAGAAGAGAAAGAAAGTGAAGACAAGTCTTAGACGTACTTTCTGTAGCACCCCTGGATTGAACTGCTTTTATCAAACAAATGATCATTGGAAGTTTCCACCGCTGTGGACAGGTACCTAAGTAATGTTATAGTCAGTTAGTCACTCAACTAACAAATCAACAACAAATCAACAGTTAGGCCCGTCCACACATATCCTCCAGTTTGGTCTATCGTCCACACATATCCGGTGAAAACGGTTACCAAAAACGCATCTTTTCAAAACCATTCTTCATAGTGGAGATTTTTTAAAAGTCTGGCTTCTCGTTTATGTGTGGACGGACGAAAACAGAGGTCAGACAGTCAGACAGGCCGGCAGTTATTCAGACGGTCAGTCTGGAAGTTATTTTGTAGCCTAGTCGGTTAGACACTCTTTCAATCGGTCAGTTGGTTAGTGAGGCAGGCAATCATCTGGTTGCCTAGTCGGTTGGTCTTCATCAGTCAGTCCCGCAAACCTTTTTATCGGTCACTTAGTATGTTAATCATTTTTTGAAACCGTTAGTCACTCACTCAAACAGTCATCAGTGTGGAAAGGGCAGTCTTTAGATCAGTCAGTCAGCCAGACACCCCCTCAGTTGCCCAGTCGATCATCAGACAGTCAGCGTAGTCAGTCGCTTCTTCAGTCGCAGTCTATCCATTCAATCTATCAATCTGTAACACTCCAGTCAGTCATTTTGCAAGTCAGTCCTTCGGACAGTCTGTAAGTCGCCCAGTCGACCACACACCACTGGGTACCTTCACTGGTTCAGTCAATCAGTCACTCAGTCAATTCATCAGTCGGCGAGACTAGTCATTCAGTCATTTAGTCAGTCAGTTAGCCATTCAGTCAATCTGCAGTCCAACAGTCAGACATCCCTCTTAATGTGCTTATATTTTTATTGATTGCCAGTTGTGCTAAACGGTGGGGAGCTTGGTCAGGTATTCAGTTGGTTCGTTTCGCAGCTAGTTTATATATTTCACCTGACTGGACTCATTTCCTTTCCCCGCGTGTTAGATACCAAAATACCATGACATTTCTCCGTTTCTCTTACTTGTTCCTGCAGGAGGAGACTTTTGCTTCTGTCCCAACGCTGCAAACAACTCGTACTGGTGCCTGCGAACAATAAATTCCACCCACAATTTTCTCTACTGTGAGTTTATTACTCACTTTCTCGAATTCTTTGACCTCAATCAAGACCCATATCAGGTAAGTAAGCCATCTCACTATCCATGTATAGGATGGATATCCTGTATAGGATGACCAAAACCAGAGTCGATGAAGTGCTTACAATAGGCAAATGACAACACGAGCAGATAATCCAATCAAACATCAAAACGTACAAGTGTAGTCGAGCACGCGAAAACGTGCAACGCGTAAGTGCAAGTCATGATTTGCTTTGATATCTGATTGGTTGATAATATCGCGTGGTCCATAAGTCTCTCCATTAGACCTATCAGTCTGTAAGACTCTGGTCATTTGGTCATCCAGTCGAATCACAAGGCGTGTTGACCGTTAACAGTCCCGTATTTTCCATGCGCATCTCCAGATCGACAGCTGAGCTCGGAGAGGACGCCATCTTAATTTAACATGTTGATAGAAATCTGAGGCGAGTGTTATAACCCGCGTGAAGCAGAATTAAGGGTGATAAGATTAGGATCTCTCTAGCCTACTGTGTCAGACTCTCAGATAGTGGGGAGGTCGCGAAAAACAAGCCAAGCGAAAATAAGTAGTGTGTGATCCCTTTCTCCCCAGACCCCCGCTCAGTTCGCATCATTTCAGTCACGATCTCTACCCATAACTATTATGGAGCTTGGAACAGACTAGGGTCTCTCTAAGATCTGAACAATCGCATTGTAAAAAGGTTGACTGTGATCATGCCACAAGGCATGTCTGAGTACTATTCGAAGGTGGTATAAAGGTTCCCCAGTATCGTTTTAGGAATTATTGATTTATTTTTTATCGAACACTCATCGTTTTTACTGCTTTTAACTTGCAGCTGTATAATGTCGTCGATAAAGTGAGCCCCGCTGTTCTTTCCCAACTTCATGAACAGCTTAACAGAATGAGAGCATGTAGAGGAGGGCATCAATGCAACCATTACTATGGAAAGAAATATGAGCAAATTAATGCCACTTCCGTGCCATTAACAATCCCTAGGTTGATTAGTACGTCGAAAGAAACACAAGCAGAAATCACAACTATGATAACAGACAGCGAATCTGGTGTTTATAATAATGGAAGTATTGGTGTCTTGGGCGGCATTACTACTACCACAATGCCATCAACAACTGGGACATCTGCTGAACTTTCATCTACACCTTTGCATTCTAGTAGTGCTACGGAAGAACGTCGAAATCTTTCAGAAGGAATCGAGAATACTACTGAAAGCGCGGAAACTGCAGAATCTTCAAAGGCTTCGCCTATGACAACATTGGCACCAACAGAAAAAGAGGTTGGAGAAACAATGGCAACAGGGACAGTTCAAAAGCGACTGGAAGGCTCTGGAAGTTATACTCGTGATCATGCAAGAGTAGTGACTTACATTATTACTTCGAAAGCTACAGAGTCTGCTACAAGTGTTTCTTCTGTGAATACTGTCGCGCCCACGGAAGCTGAAGAACAGAAGTCAATGCCATCCGAGCCAACTGTTATCGTCAAAACAACTACGCCAAGCTCAGCGAGCCCTTCTACATCAGAAGGTACTGGAAACCCTTCAGAAGTTATCGCCATTACTCCGAAACTAACCGATGCCACTTGGACATCAACGAAATTATCGCGGAATGATTCACATTTTACAACTTCAGCTCCTACAGCAAAGACAGAGTCAAAAGTTAGAAAGGGAACCAAAAACCGTAAAGGAAAACCTATTGTAAAAGGAGGGAGAAAAAAGGACAAAAATGGCAAGAAAGAAAAGCCGAAAGGGGTGAAAAAGTCTAAGAAATCTAAAAAGAAATCTTCCAAAAGATCGAAAAATTTGACGCCAACTGGCAGTTCAGTTTTTCCGGACAAAGCAACAAAGATGCCCACCAACATTTCAAATGAATTCGATGAAAACGTGCACAATGAGTCCGAACATGATACAGTAACAAAAGTAAACATCGAGAAACCTTCGGAAAGTGTAGTAACGTCGACGACAAGCGCCGATGATCCGCCGATTGTGTTCGCGAATAATTCGACGCACGAACCAAGTACTACGGAGACAACTGTTTCAACGTTATTTCCCACGTCATTGGTGACACTCTCAAACGAACAAAACACAAAGAAGATTGTTTCGAAAGAATATTCTACAGTCAAACAAGCAAGTAAAAAATCAACTAAGCGACGGAAAAAAGGAGAAAAGGATACCTTCAAAAAGAACAAAAAATTGAGAAAGAACATCAAGAAGTCTGGGAAAGAATTGATAATGAATACGACTACTAGCTCCTTGGGTGAGGGCCTCAAAATTTCTGTAAACCAAACAGCAATCGAAACAGAATCGGAAGGCCGGAGAACTGAATCGGGAAAGGCCGAAGTCGACGAAGGGCAAAGTAAATCACTGACCGACAATTTAAAAAAGAGAAACAGAAAGCAATCGGGGAAAAGATCAAATCGAAATTCCAAGAAACGATCTCGGAAACCTTCTAAGCGTCCGACACCATCTCCCAGTAGTCAGGGAGGGGTGACTGGTGGCGGAATTGAGTCTCCATCCGATCCATGATGAGATTTGCTTGTAGAACTTTGGTGCCAATCAAATTTTACAGCAAACGCCAGCGTTTTTATTTTAAACTAAACAAATATGACCAGCGATTTATAAAATTGGGTCACAGTTGTTTTCAAAGCAAACTGTTTTAACGTTTAGCTTTTCAGGGGAGTCTCTCTTTAGCTGCTTTCGACATATTTGTCGGTCAGTTTTGTTGTTCCTCTTTTTTTAAGAATTTTGTATTCGACTTATCAGGTACAAAGATTTAATTTGATCTCCGCAGAATTTACTTCAGATTCGATGGACATCGAAACGATCCTTTCCGATTGTATGAACTCGCCTGAAATACCCATAAATAACGTTTTTTATGTGATTTTATTTCTTATTTGGTCAGACAAATTCCTGCACTTCCCAAGTTTCTAGGTCAACTGTTTTACAATGACTGCTAACCTAGTAACCGCCTAGTCCCTGTACGGCGTTTTCCCAGGCCCGCTCGCTCAATTCGCCTGGACCACGTGACCCGAAACGCTTTGGCCACGCGTGATAAGGAGGCCTTGGGACTAAGCAAGTAATGAAGGATTGTGAGTGCTCCCTGAAAATGTTTATCATCAATTTTGAAAGTGTGAAAGTTTTACTGCAATATCAACCTTTTAATAGCGTGCGTAGCAGCAGATGAAAAGTAATGTGCGCAAGAAAGAGCGCGGCGCTCGAGGGAGACAAACGAAAGAGAAGGGTGTGTTACAATAGGGCCACTTATACGAGGAAAAATAAGACACGTCTTAAATAAGACGCGAACTGTACCATTTATACGAGCATGTCTTATCTAATAAGACGCGTCTTAGCTAAGACGCGTCTTATTTTAGACGAAATGTACCGTTTATACGGAAAGTTCGCGTCTTATTTGTCCTCGTATAAATGGTCCTAATGTATCGCTTTATATTCATGTTTTTACTTTGTTGTTGTTTTATTGAATTTGGAAGTAGCTAAATATTAGATAAAATTATCTTTTGTTTATTTTGAGATTAAGCGGAGAAAGAGAAGAGTTTCAGGACGGACAAAGATCACCAGAAGAAAAGTTATTTTCGAAAAAGAGAAACGGTCGTTTACAAATCAACTATCGTATGGTTACGGCTTCTGTGGAAATTTGCTAATGTACTGGATTCATGGTTTTTCGAACAACCTGTGAAACGGGCTTTAAAAATGGTTCAAATTATCAGGAGGTTAGAAAAAGGGCGGTTAAATTACAATTAACTCGGTCTTGTTTCAATATAACGGGACGGTTCGAGAAGACAGTAGGAATTCTACTCTATTCGTTTGAAATTGTTTGATTGCTGTGTAAACCTCAATAAAGTAAGCTAAATAATGAAATGTATTGTAGGTTGAATAGCTATTTATGGGGTTGTTTTAAACTCTTTGTAACAATTATTTCTAACGTTGTTGTTGTTAATGAATTTTATAAAAAGCATAGGCTATCCTCCTTTTTTCTCCGTTTAGCGTCGTCCGCCGACCGACCCAAACTTTTGGCCTTTTTTTTTTCAAAAAAAGTAACGACATAGTTAAACCATTTTTCACTTGAAATAGTTCTTTTAATCTGAAAGATGAGCATAGTAACAGCATAGAGAAAACAGGAACAAAAACAGGAACATTGTCTTTACAGTATATTGTGCATTTTGTTAATCCTAATATGTGAATGTTAACTTTTAACGTCACCCTGGGTTACCGGGGCCTCCTATTCGGAGACTTCTTGTGATTTTTTTTTTTAGTTTTTTTTTTTTCAATCCGACCGACCGACCCAACATCAGGAAACGTATTCGACGCTAAACCAAAAAAAAGAAGGGGGATGGCCATAATTAAACAGGAAATCATAGCTAGAGTAGTAATTATCGAAGTCGATGATTTTTTTGTAAAGAGAGATTAATTTTACTTCTTCTGCTTCTTGTAATGAATGCTAGTAAAATAGCTTTTACTGCTCTTTTTGAAGTTTGTGTTTGGAATGGAATACTATTAAACGTAGTTTTCTAAGTTATTTTGAGATTTGTGCGGCGTTTGTGTGAGCGAATAAAATTCAAGGTTAGTCGGAAGTCTTGAGATGTGCCATTCCAACCCGTCAGCTACCATAGACAACATCAGAATTTCTTAACTTGTCTCCTTTTTTAAAATTAATGGCCGGTGTGTTCTTAGCATTTGTCGTCGTTTCAAGAACTACGGCAGAACTAAAACTCGCTGGAATCGCGCTCAAACGGCTAAAAATGTTTAGCCTGTACACCGATATGTTTTCGATATAATCGGCGAGTGCGCGAGGGGGCATAGGAAGATCACGTGACCGTAGAAAGTAAGCCTTTCCAGTCCCCTGGCTCCATCCTTTCCCTAGCCATGCATTGACTGCATTTTGAGAAATGCGTGAAGAAGTCTTTTTTCTGAGGTTTGCAGAATTCGTCTTGAGAATTCATTAGAAATAGTTGAAAGAGAGAAGTCTCTGAGATCGATGACTATACGTCTATTAAAGTGTAACGCCTTCCCAGTTGTTTTGTTTAACACGTGACCCGGTCACGCGCATCCGGGTTTGCAGGTTTTTGTAAGCTCGACTAGGGAGCGGAGTTTTTTTGGCAACGTCGCCCAACGCAGTTCTTTAGGCTTCGCACGAAGCATGTTGTAATAGCCATTACAGTCTTTGACGGTCCCTTCGGTCCGTTAACATCTTGTGAACCAGCATTAAACGGAACTAAGGATCTTGTTAGACGTTTTGGTCATTGTGGAGTGAACCTTTCAGAATTTCTGCAACGCATGTTGCCCTCGCGCCGCCTTCACCCAAAAGCGGTCGCTACAGTCAAAGACTCGTATTTACCTCAAGGAACTTTGAAGACTCCTGTTTAATCTGAGGAACTCTAACGAATTGTATTTACGCCGAGGAACTTTACCATGGATTCAGCAAAATTCGATGATAAACACGAGGATACCGGACTCGGGCTAACCTTCGTGTCGAGACCAGAGGAATTTCTCATCGAGAAGAGCGCGAAAAAACACACCTCAAGCCCAGCTCACGAAGAAATCGTCGACTCAACAAAGACTGAGGTTAGCTCATCTGTTATTTTACCGGATAATGTGTCTTTACGTCCAAAAATAGAGGAAATTTCATCGATTACAAACGCCGACATTATTGTCGATTCGAGTAACACTAGGCCCAGGACCCTCACGGCCAAAGGGCGGGAATACAAATGTGGCTTGAAGAGAAGCGCTGCGATAGATAACGACCGTCAGTTTCGCTCTAAATTAGACACTTTTAAAGAGCAAATCCTCTCAGGCAAAGATCCTAAGAAAATTAAAGAAAATATTTCAGCTTTGATCAAGGAGTTAGACATTGTCTTACAAAGTTTTGACCAATGGATAGAGCTATCAGATGATTCGGATGAAACTCATCAGGCCACAAGTAAACAAACTTATCTGCTTGACACATGGAAAGCAGTTCATGATACAGCCGTGAAAGAAATTGACAAATTACAAAATGATGCAGCCTCTATCACATCTCAAAGGTCCCACCGTTCACGAGTCTCGAAAGGGTCGGAATCAAGTAGAAGTTCTTGCAAGGAGACCCTGCTTGAATTTCGAGCTAAGAGAGCAGCCCTAGAAGAAACGTTGAAGTTTTCAGCAGTTATTGCCGAACAAAAACAGAAACTGGAACAGTTGAAAATACAAAAAGAACTTGGAGAAGTCACTGCACAAGAGCAAGTCTACCAAAAAGCAATGCAAGAAGAAAACTGTCTGCAGTCGCCTGCACTGCCGACAGAAACCTATGATCCAATTCCCACCTTTATTGCCAGCAATAATGCTGACGAATATACGTCTACACCGGGTGCGCCTGCTACAACGCCCTTTGGCACTAGAACACCAGTGACTAAAGTGACAGTGACGTCATCGTCCACACCACTTGACGTTGTATCTGTATCTTTGAATCAAGGCCCTCAAGGATCAACCAATCGAATCTCACACTCTACCACTGCAACCACCTTCAGCTTAAGAGGACAAGCTCCTCCAGTTTACACATCGCCTGCGTGTACTATGTCCCAAATTGGACTCACACCTCCAAGAGGTTTTTGCGGAAATTTTCCAGCGTTGGTACCATCGTCATATACAGCCTACTCCCCTGCACCCCAAGATTATTCAGTGCAACTAACTGACACCCTAGCCAAGATCAGTCAGCTACAACGCCTCCCTCAAGCCACACCAGATGTTTTTAAGGGTGATGAGACTGACAAGACTAAATTCTTCCTGTGGGAGAATTCTTTTGATAGTCTGATTGATTCAGCACCAGTGACAGCCCAACAGAAACTACACCTTTTGTACCAATATTTGGATGGCAAAGCCAAAAAAGTGGTAGAGCAGCTTCAGTACTTAGTGCAGAACCCTGAAAGTGCGTATCAACAAGCCCGCACAATCCTCAAGGAACGTTTTGGCCACCCAGCAATAATCAGTACCAGTTTTCAGAAGAAATTAACAACCTGGCCAAAGGTGGGACCGAACGATGCAGCAGCCTTAGAAGATTTCAGTGACTTCCTTCAACAGGTGAAGATTGCAAGCGAACACATTTTGAGTCTCCAAGTCCTTAATTACCCGTCACAGATTCAAAGTCTTGTCGAAAAGCTGCCATCGTGGTTCAAGCCCAAATGGTCTGATAAAGTGCTGAAACTTCAGAAGAAAGAAGGCAAGGACGCATTCCCTTCATTTGCAGACTTCGCTCAAGAAGTGCGTTACCACGCTGAGCGTGTCAACATACCTCAAATTGTTCAAGCTTCAGGTTCAAGTGGTACACCACAGACAGACCGTTTCAAACCTTTGAACCGCCAACCCCGCCTGCGTCCTCCAGCTGTTAATCTGACCTCCACTTCACCCCCCAGTAACAATGGCGAGACAAATGCTAATCACGAAGAACCAATAGAAATCTCCAATGTGCTTTCAACCCATGCTCAGCAACCGGACACTACCAAAGCTACTGCGGCTAACACGTATTGCTTCTATCACAAGATGAAGTCTCATAGCATGAACGATTGCGAACAGTTTCAGAAATTAGGATACGAAGAACGCAGAGATTTCCTAATGAAAAACAAAGTCTGTCTCAAGTGTGTTAATTCCAACAAACATGTTGCCAGAGACTGCGAACAAGACAGGCTAGATTGCAAGATATGTCGACAGAAACATGCCACTGTACTGCATGACCCATCCAGGCACAAAGTGATTAATGCCAGTGAAGCGAGGTCTGCTTGCTCACGAGTCTGCAACCAAGGGCATTCTGCTCGTTCATGCGCTAGAATAGTTCTCGTCGAAGTCTTCCATCAAGACAACCCTTCAGCAAGGATGCTGACCTATGCAGTTCTGGATGACCAGTCAACAGATGTCTTCATCACAGACACTCTTCTCGACCAGTTGCAGGTCAAAGGCCAGGAAGTTAACCTCAATATCAGTACGATTGCGGGCGTGAACACTGTGCGTACTCAGAAAGTAAACGGATTGCACATCAAGGACACAGACAGTCGACACAATTCTATTAAGATTCCGTTTGCATACTCACAAGAGAAAATTCCAGCTAGCCATCAGGACATCGCCACGCCTAACATTGCCCAACTCTGGCCGCACCTTAAGGAGATCGCCCACCACATCCACTATCATCCCGGAGTAGAGATAGGATTGTTAATCGGTCGTAACATCCCATCTGCCTTTCAGCCATTACACGTTATATACGGCAAAGACAATGAGCCGTGGGCTGAAGAGTACAAGTTCGGCTGGACGATCATCGGTCCAGTTTGTCTAGACAACCAACAAGACAGTACGGCTTGTGCAACAGTTAACCGCATCACCGTACGACGAGAAGATTCTCACAACCTCTTCAATGTTCCAACGAGCAACAGTTCCAGAGAAGAGGCCGTAGCCTCTTTCGCTTCCAAACATCAATCTAAGGATGTCACTACGCCCCAGCAGATAAGAGAAATGATGCAATTGGATTACAGTGAACTACATCATAGCCGAACCATCCGAGGCACTGAGAACACCGAGTCTGTCGAGGACAGACGTTTCAATGATCTTCTTACCACAAGCATCCATACAAATGAACTGGGCAATTGGGAAATGCCGCTACCACTGAGGACAGACAAGTTGAGTCTGCCGAACAACCGAGAACAATGCCTAAACAGGCTACTAGGCATAAAAAGAAAACTTCTCAAGAATGGCAAGGTTTTGAAGCAATATACTGAGTTCATGCAGAAAATGTTTAACAAGAACCACGCCAGTCTCGTCCCATCAGATCAACTCAAGACTGCCACAGGAAAGGTGTGGTACTTGCCTCATTTTGACATTTATCACCCCAAGAAACCTGACCAAATCAGAATCGTTTTCGACTGCAGTGCCATCTTCCACAACGAGTCTCTCAACAAACATCTGCTACAGGGCCCTGACATGATGAATGCCCTCGTTGGTGTGCTCTCGCGGTTTCGAAAGGAAGAGACAGCAGTGACATGCGACATTGAACAGATGTTTCATAGTTTTCACGTCAGCCCGGAACACAGAGACTTTCTACGATTTCTGTGGTTCAAGGATAACAACTTAGAGAGTCAAATCGTAGAGTACAGCATGAACGTCCACCTTTTCGGGGCAGTCTCCTCCCCAGGAGTTGCTAATTTCGGTCTCAGAATGACAGCAGAAGCCGGCAAAGAACAGTTTGGCAATGAGGCCGCAGACTTCTTGAAGAACGACTTCTACGTAGATGACGGGTTGAAATCTTTCGCCACACCAGCTAAAGCAATCAATGTCATCAAGAATACCCAAGCCATGTGCGCAGCAGTCAACCTACGCCTGCACAAGTTTGCCAGCAACAGTGAGACTGTGCTGGAAGCCTTACCTGCTGAAGATCGTTCCAAGGACTTGAAGGACCTCGATCTACGTCACGATGTCTTACCTGTCCAACGATCCTTAGGTACCTATTGGTGCATCCAGTCTGATACCATTGGATTTCGAATTGAGCTCAAGGACAAGCCTCCCACCCGTCGCGGAATTCTATCAACTGTGAGTTCAGTTTATGATCCGCTTGGTGTCATTGCACCTGTCATCTTAGTCGGAAAACAGTTGCTCCAAGAACTGTGCCGCGAAGGCATCGACTGGGACGACCCAGTTCCTGCCCACATCCGTTCACAATGGGAAAAATGGAGATCCGAACTACCTCTTGTGGAGACGATCAAGATAGCAAGGTGTCTCAAGCCACCTGATTTCGGCGAACCAGTTGCCGTGGAGTTACACAGCTTCTCCGATGCCAGCAACACAGGCCTCGGCCAGGTAACCTACCTACGTCTTGTAAACAGTTCAGGCCAAGTACATGTCAGCTTCCTGATGGGCAAAGCTAGGGTCGCGCCACTAAAGCCAATGTCAATTCCACGCCTTGAACTGACCGCCGCCGTGGTTGCTACTAACGTAGCCTCCATGCTCAGCCAAGAGCTTAACTACAGTAACCCAGTGAAATTGTTTTACACGGACTCTTCCGTCGTTCTAGGGTACATTCGAAATGACGCGAGACGCTTCCATACGTACGTCGGAAATCGTGTTCAACACATCCGCGACAGATCAAACCCACAGCAGTGGCATTACGTTAGCAGTCCGAACAACCCAGCTGATATCGCGTCAAGAGGTGCCACCACCAAAGAGCTTTCTGAACACGAACTATGGTTCAATGGCCCTGAATTCCTATGGGAAAGCAAAGTACCGGTGATCAGCCTAGACCAAGTTGCGGATCTACAACACGAAGACGTTGAAGTGAAGAAACCTAAGTCCACCGTCTGCATTTCAAGCCATGAAGAAACCAAAAGCGAGGAGAAGGAGAGCTCTCTCAGTATTCTAGAACCAGAACGCTTTCGCCATTCATCTTCCCTCATTCGCCTAAAGAGGAGCATTGTGCGCATCCAGAGAATGATAGAACAGAGACGCCCTAACAGGCAGTTCAACACAAGGCCCAACACCGGCCCCCCTTCAGTCGAAGAATTACGCTTAGCAGAAGAAGTAATTCTCAAGTCAGTTCAGTTCGAGCACTTCGGCAAGGAGATCCAAATCCTTCAAAATGCCAACCACCAAGATGGTATGTTCCAGGATCGCCACAGTGCTCATACCAGGAACGAAACGATCAAGAAGACAAGTTCTCTCTACAAACTGGACCCCTTCTTAGACAGCAAGGGAATCCTCAGAATTGGCGGACGACTCCTAAAAGCCGAATTAGATTATGGCATAAAACATCCGATCATATGTCCAAAGAAGAGTCACGTGACGAATCTCCTCATCCGACACTTTCACAGCAAAGAGCACCACCCAGGTTATGGGATGACCCACAACTCCATCAGGCAAGCAGGTTATTGGATTGTGAACGGTCGTTCTGTTGTCTCCCATCTCCTGTCAAGCTGTGCCATTTGCCACAAATTGCGCGGACGAGCACAAGTCCAAAAGATGGCAAATCTTCCTGAAGAACGTGTGACACAAGCACCGCCCTTTACCTACACGGGTATGGACGTTTTCGGCCCATGGTATATTAAGGAAGGCCGAAAGGAATTGAAACGTTGGGGCATCGTCTTCACGTGCCTCTCATCCCGGGCGATACACCTTGAAACCTTGAACACTATGGAAACAAGTTCATTCATTAACGCGCTCAGAAGATTCATCAACAGAAGAGGCAAAGTGCGCCAACTAAGATCAGATCAAGGAAGCAACTTCATCGGAGGAAGAAACGAGCTCAATGCAGAGGTGAACACTGACACAGTGAAGAACTTCCTATTAACACAAGAATGCGACTTCATCGAGTTCAAGATGAATTTCCCCAGCTCCTCACACATGGGAGGTGTGTGGGAACGCATGATACGAACAGTACGCTCCTCTCTATCTGGCCTCCTCGAAGATCAGTCAACGCAGCTAGACGACGAAGGGTTACGTACTCTCTTCACTGAAGCCGAAAACCTCGTGAACAGCCGCCCGCTGACCACCGACAGCTTGTCAGACCCACAAGCACCTGAGCCGATCACACCAAATCACTTGCTCACTCTGAAGACGAAGGCAGTACTACCTCCGCCTGGCAACTTCTCTCGACCAGATCTGTACACCAGAAAGAGATGGCGCAGAGTTCAATTCTTGGCTGACCAATTCTGGCTCCGATGGCAAAGAGAATATTGTCTACAGCAGCAAAAGCGTCAGAAGTGGAACAAGACCGTCCCTAACGTCCAAGTTGATGATATTGTTCTGATTTGCGAAGATTCTTCCCCAAGAAATGAATGGCCTCTCGCCAGAGTCACCCAAGTCTATCCCAGTGATGACGGACTCGTTCGCAAAGTCTCCCTCTTCTATACTGAATCCGGAAATAAGAAGCTTCTGGATAGACCCGTACACAAGTTAATCCTTGTTCATCGTCCGAAGGAAGAGACGACTGATGCAAGTTACAGAAGGAAACTTCGATAGACCGGAGTACGACCCCGTCGGGGAGCCAGCAGAAAGAATTACCCTCTTGAACACTAAGAACACTAAGTTTATTTTGACATTTATTTTATTGTTAAGTCATACATTTCACAATGTATGGGGGAGCCATGTAACGCCTTCCCAGTTGTTTTGTTTAACACGTGACCCGGTCACGCGCATCCGGGTTTGCAGGTTTTTGTAAGCTCGACTAGGGAGCGGAGTTTTTTTGGCAACGTCGCCCAACGCAGTTCTTTAGGCTTCGCACGAAGCATGTTGTAATAGCCATTACAGTCTTTGACGGTCCCTTCGGTCCGTTAACATCTTGTGAACCAGCATTAAACGGAACTAAGGATCTTGTTAGACGTTTTGGTCATTGTGGAGTGAACCTTTCAGAATTTCTGCAACGCATGTTGCCCTCGCGCCGCCTTCACCCAAAAGCGGTCGCTACATAAAGCACTTCACAAAGCAAACAGGTTAGCACAAATTTGCTTTGAAAGGATTTGCTCTTTTGAGCCCGCCATGTTTAAGCTTAAGCTCGCTTAAGCTGACTTTCCACGATAATTTTTCCCGTTGTTATTTCTGATCTACTTGTATTGAAATCAAAGGTAGCAGATACAACTAGTAAGTAAGTTGTAGCATTTTTTTTACGCTAAAGCTTATAGCAGAGCCTTTATACTATCTAAGATTTGATCATAGTTAGAGGAGGGGTCCCCTATATTATTGGTAGGGTAGGCTAAATAAAGAAATGGTTGCATTCAGTAATTCTTCTTTTGATAAGACTTCCATTCAGCCCTATACATTACTATGCATGTTTCTTTATTTATGTCAACTATTTGTGTGAAATAGTATGAAATTGTTGCACACATAATACGCTTAAATGTTTGGGGTTGTACGGATCAATCAGACGGATATCTTAGCCTTCTTTTAATTACAAGTGATGCGGGCAGGCGGGCGGGAGGAAGGCTTGTAGTCAATTCAGATTATGAGAAGAGACAGTATTGCATACATGCTGGAAATTGTGAGGGTGTCATTCCATTTAATACCCCCTCCTCACACCAATGGATGAGGTTTTCTGGTGGGGTGACTGTGTCAGCACATCTGATCTTTGGAAACTCTTTGAGGGGTATGAGAAAAAATGGGCTATTTCTGGAAGGGGGGGGGGGGGGGTGGCTGTGATGATACTTTTGATCTTTTATTCCCGACTTCTAAGGGGAATATTCAACTTACCTCATCCAAAGGAGGTGTAGCTATCAAATGGAATGGCCGAGTTGGCGGTGGGTAGGAGGGGGTGGGGGGCAGTGAAAGGCCGCAGAGTGAAGCAGGAATAAAATCCATACCTAACTGAAAATAGATCTTTATTTCAAAACGTATGTTGCTTACCTGTAACAACATTACAATTCACTTACAATTCTGAAATATAACACAATAATATTTCTGGATGGAGCACTTAGAAAAGGAGCATTCTGATCAGCAATTTTACCTTAAAGATTAATAATAATGACTTTATTGATAATAATTTATTATTCTGTATCTCCTTAGTTTTCTAGGCCAACACTCAAAGTTGACCATAAGCAGTAAGTAGATGCACTTTTGCTGGTTTTTAATATGAAAAAAAAAATGGTATTATAATGTAATCATCCAGGCCTTCTGATAGGGCGTGAAAATATGGGGAAGTTATGCGGAATTTCCCTGGAGGTCTACTCTGCGAGCAGACAGAGTCTGATAAGAAAGATTGAAGGAGACTGCTCGCAGGGTTCAGGACATCACATTAAGCAGCCAAAAAAATAAAACTGAATTGTACAACATTTAGAATGTGATTTCTGTTTAACAAATTTATCATAGAACACCATCACTGGTTTTCACCAGCGCATAAGCATAAGCACAAGCACAAGCACATGTGTAAGCAACTGAAAACTGGATCAACATAAGCATAAACATAAGCATAAGAAAAATGGACAAGTTGATTCTTCTTGTGCTCATGCTAATGTCATAGCTTTGACTAGTAAAAACGGGGTCGACATAAGCACAAGCATGAGCACAAGGCTGTGGACCAATCATAGCTTTCTTTGACCCGGACCTCATGAGAACATATCAAAAGCAATAAGGTGGACGCTTTGTTTACAATCTTGTTAATCATCAGGTTGAGGAGAGCTGATATCAAGAATTGAGTCGAATATGCCATTCTGTGCGTGCGTATGTCCTTATGCTTATGCTTATGTGCTAGTGAAAACCAGGCTTAAGGTTCATTTCATAGGGTCTGCACATTTCCAATGCAAAAGTACCTTTTATAAGCACCTTATTTAATTACAGTTTATTTTTCCAAGTTATACATTTTTAACAATTTGTTTTTTTAAAATAATGGAATTCGTTACAGACTATGTGATCAGATCCACTATCAAAAGCCCTGGCCTGATATTTTTACAAGTCAACATTTAAGAAATTACCAACATTTTTATAATAAAAACCAAGTTAATCTCAACTATAGATCTGTGTAAATTTAAATTTTGCTTTCTGCCCAGGGAACTGTCCCAGAATTTAGGTCAAATAATGTCCACGCTGCTTTGCCATTATGTTATCTTGTTTTGGGCTTTGGAGAGAAATGCTTGCAGCAATTTAATTGTGCATTCAGGCTCCTTCAAATTAACTTTTAGTTAAAATCTTATAATCTTACTTAGTTAAGGTCAAGTCCCGGCAAGTTGTATAGCAACCGGGATAGATGACGAGTTGTTGAAGGAACAAATTAAATAAAATTACAGTTAATATTTCAGATTAAATAACACAACTTTCCTCTCAAGACATTTATGAAACTTTGGAAAAATATTACCAAACCTTAAAATATTATCGCTTTTAAATAAAAATATATCAAAAATTTTTGTTTCTACATCCAATAATAATTTATACATTTCTTACAAAACATTAATTCTACATGAGAGCATCAAGGTGACCCTTATATGAACTCTTTCTTACCCCTGTTTTTTTTTTTTTATTTTCTTTTTGTGCTTTGGAAAAAGAATTGACATCTTCATTACTTCATAGTTGAACTGGATCTTCAGTTATCATTTTCAAAACAGTGAAGCATTGATTCAATAGAAAAACACATTAACAAAATTTTCTTTTAAATTGTTAAGTGTGATGATTGAGTTCTAGCATTTAGAGAAATTCCAGTTCAACAAAGAAAATTCTAACTTAAGTTTCATTCCCATTAAAAAATGGGGCACTTCTATTTACCAGAACTGCCAAAAATATTCTTATTTTTTTCTCTTTCAACTTGATAATAAAACTACACAAAGTAACTTGCAATGCAAACTATTTTTAGTTTGTTCATTACTTATTGAATCACCAGGATTCCGCTGAGTAATTATAAGGACCTTATTAAATCTCTAACTCCCAGTTATGACTAGAGTCAAAATCCAAGAAAAATGAAACTTTCATTTCTTTTTTTCAAATCCTGCATGTACACAACACAAATGCAAAAGCAATTTTTAATTAAAAGAAGTTTCATTTTAATGGTAACATGATTGCAGGATCTCTTCAGTAGTGCAGAATCTAAAATTTGAGCAATGATGTATTTGTTTTGGTAATATGTGTACATTCTGGTTGTTGACAATTTCCAAGACTCTTCTAAAGACCAAAAATATAACCCTAGGTACTCCTATTAAATACATTTAATGAGGTCCTTTTAAGACAGTGTACCGGTGTCCCTTCATGCAAGCGTAATTTATTGGAACAACTGTTAAGTTGTCCTGTTTTCGTTGGAAGTTCAAGCTAAGCTAGTGGGGTCCAATTATTATTATTGTATTTAAGCATCCAGTATAATAGGGTCTGCCCTTTTTAAGAGCCAGCATGTATAAACCCAGATTCATCATTTTAATCACCTTCTCCACTTTCTAAGGAGCACTTCTTGGAACCTCATTTAAATTTTCCCCAGCCAACTGGTGATTTTTGGCGAGAATTACCATTACATGCATTTCTGGACAAACTGTGTTTTAGTTGTATGGGGGGTACATCCGCAACAATGCGAACAGACTCAGGGGTCAATAAAAATAATGGTATTTATCTGTAAAGGTAATAGTTTTTTTTCTATAATTTGGTCCTAATCCTTTTTTTGTGTGTACCTTAATTACTACCTTAGGCCAAAGGGTACCATATAAGTTAGAATCATTAGTGTACTTAAGGCAAACCATGAAACTGTATTAACTTGACCAATGCTTCTTTGTATTTTGACATCTGCAGAACCACCTTCACTACTTGATGTTAGTGCTAAGGAAAGAAAAGGCACATTTAATTAGAGCTATCTGTGCCTTCATTACACAAAGTGAACAAGACATCTGAGGAGTGCAAGGTTATATCTATAGAAAAAATAAGGAGATTGGGGAGCCCGTTAATACTTACCTGTCATATTAAAAGAACATGACGAGGAAAAAGAGAGTGCTTATTTTTACTTGAATGTTCCATTTGCTTACAGTGTATTTATTTATGTATTGGTTTATTTGTTTGACTATTAAATTTGCACGTTATTTGTTATTTTGGAATGCAGAAGTGATACATGTATATGAAGGGGCTCCGCTCTGAGGTCCAACCCCTTACCCTTTCATATCCATTTCTGACAGAAATGGTACCCCTTTTTGGTGGGGCCTCTCTGTAAAAGCCATAATGTGGAGTACCACCCGCCCCTCTGGAAGACCACACCCTAGCAACTTACTAGGTACACTTACCATCTGTAGGAGGAGATGAAGAATACGTGGTGAGGTCAACACGAGGTTTTGAAGTCTTCTTAAAGACATTCCTAAATTTCTTTTTTATTGGAGATTTGTTCTGTACATGTAGTTTAGCTGTTAAATAGAGATAAAAAAGGGATTGTCAGTTAATACATAACTCTTACAAATAAGATTACTATTAAACAGAAACTGAAAGTGGTGTGGGTATTTTGTGCAGTAAATTTACAGCTGCTTGCAGTAAAATATCTAATGTTTTGTTTACTTCAGTAACATTGTGTGTAGGTCCTCGTGTACATGTTGTAAAGTAGACAGCTAGGACGTAAATGTAGGTGATATACCTTGGCAATAGAATGTTAAATGCAATTTTAGGCTCTCACTTTCTCAGCTTAGCCTAGCCTTTTTTCTATAAAAAGTAGCCCGCTCAGATTGAAAGTGGCCTTTTTTTAGCTGGTTGTGGGATGGCAAAATTTTGCAACTTTCAACATCCTTAGCCAATCCAGTAAATTCTCAGAAATCATAACCATTTCTTGACAGCTGTTCAGCAAGTGTTCCACCTTTACTTTGTGTAAAATGTTGTGGTCACTGTTTCACTTTTTCCCATCCTAAATTCTTCCTGCCTGCAGCCATAATTAATGGCCTCCGAATATTATTAATAGTGTTTACATGCACTGAGAAATTGGAACACAGGCGTGAGTAGGCGTAAGATGGAAGTTTTCAATCCGCAGACATGACATTCACACCTATCATGACACTTGGCAGGTATAGGATATGAGATGTTTAGAGCCAAGTCTGTGCTGTGTGCCTCACTGGGTATCCACCATGTCATATCCACAGCCTAGCGATTGTGACATATTGTTAATTATCTGCTTGACTATATCTTACCGGCATTATCACTTGGTGTTCTTATTCTAATAGTGACGCGTTTACTTTTTAGGTTGCGTCTCCTCCACGTTGTCATTGCTCTGAGTTCCAGAAGGTATGTTGTATTAGGGAACAGGTCATTGATTCTGTAATCAGTGGTGTTTCCCATTGTGTGCTTATCTGTCACCTTGAGGGCCATATATTTTTTTGTTTTATCATCAAGTCTCCTGCTCCAAGACAAACGGTATGTGCTTACCGGGAGCCCTGTAAAGAAAAAAGCCCATGTCATATTACGTACGTAGGACTTTTTAGCCCAGGGTTGTCAAAAGTAGCAAAAATTGCCACCTACTTTGTTTGTATCGGCTGGCTACTCTCTGCTTGGCATTTCTTTACGGATGGCATTTTTTTAATAAAATATCCCTGGACTAGTTGCTTACTTTGACAACTCAGCCCTTTACTTCACAACTTTCTGACAACCCTGTTAGCCATAAATTAACCCTTTAAGTCCCAATGGTGACCAACATCAATTTTCTCCCAACAATACTCATACTTTGTCGAGAGATTAGGTTATGAGAATTTATGAAATGATCACTAAAGAGAAAATGCTGGCAGATCAAATTCTCTCAACTAATTCTTAAAGGAAACGTATGGAGATCAGTTTGGAGAATTTGTATGCGGATATTGGGGCTTAAAGGGTTATGATCCACAAAATCCCTCCTCATGATCAAAAGGAGTTTAACTCGTGACGTTGAAGAACCTTGATAACTTGAAATTGAACTCCCTGCTAATTCCAACTGTAGGTCCAATTTCCCTTGGATTTCAACCCACTTTTCAGTCGTTTCAACTCAGTTAACTTAACCTCAAATAACTTGAATTCCCCATTAACTCAAACTAAATTTCCATTCCCTTGATTTAGATATCACTGGTTCTTGTTACCCCACTTGGATGCCATCCCATTAGCTCTTTGTATACAAAAAAACACACAAAAACTAACCTTATACAGCAATTTGATTTTAACTTAAGCAATATGAACAGATCACGTTTTATCACAAAATGCATAATGATGTCATTGTTTTTCATAAAAAAAAAGTAAATTTGCACTGTACTATACACTGAAGTGCTGAAAAATCAGTAACTGTCAATTAAAGTGGCAAATAGAAAATTCAATCAATCCTCAGTGATAACTAACTTGTCTTGAACCCCTGCTAACCCACACTATTTTCCCTTTGCCTTCAGAGTTTGAGTTACCGGGGTAACTTTACTTAAGTCTTTAATTACCAAAACTGCTGACAGGTTTCTTCCAGACCACATGGACTTGTACCCTTCTCTTGACTACTTGCATCTCTGTCACATTAAATGCTCTTGGAGGAAGTGGTGGCCGTGGTCTTGCGAACATTAATCTACTTGGTAGACTAAATGGGCTTGCTCCATACTGATTAGATGCTGCAACTTTGAACTGGTACCAAAACAGTGGTTGAAGGTTCACTTGGACAGATTGCAAGGTAGTCTATGCAGTAAAGAATAATATGTAGATTATTATAAATAATTTGTGATTATTAAAATTTTTTTAGTGAACTCTTATAACTATGTTATCCAGATTTAGAGATGTCTACTTTCTAACTATATGTAATTGTAGCTTAACTGCCATAATGCTTTGTTTCTATACACACTAATTAGCTGCCCTAGTTTTAGTTTTTAAGACACTCAGCTGAGTGGAACGACAGGTTCTTATAATTACTTGAATATCCTGAGGAAAAAATGCACTTTATTTGAGTGTCAATGTATTTGGCAACAAAGTACTATATTGGGAACACCATTTTCACATCTTCCACTAGAGATGGGGCCCTCATTTTCTGTGGTTATGCAAGCCACACAAGGAGGGCAAATGCAGCACCTTCATTCTTCATTTCTCAATTATTTTAAGACCCTGAATATTGGTGCAGCCCTAGGAATGGAACTCATGACCTCCTGCTCTACAGTCAAGTGCTCTACCGACTGAGCTAATCCTGCTGTGGACACATTAAATGAATAATATTGAAAGAACAAACAGAAAGAATTTTATGATATTTTCATATTAGCCTTGGGGTTTGTAGATGGAGTCATAACTGCTTCAGTTCTATCCATTTTAATATTTTCACTGGGGTTGGGGTATAGTTGAGTTGTCATACCTGTGTCAGTTCTATCCACACAGTATTGGCATCTGTTGATGATCCTTTCTTCCATTGTTTTGCCAGAACAACAAATACTGTTGAAGATGGCCATTTTCCATTCCAGCTAATGGTGTAATTTTCTAACCTTTTATTTCTTACAGGTGCAGCAACTTGCACATTTTCTGGTTTCATTAACACACCTTAAATAATATAAAAATGACATTTTTCAGATGTAACAACACAGTGGCTATGACAGTAACAAAGTAACATGAATTGTCTTGGTTAGTTCTAGTAAATAGAAATTGTAATACAGTAGAACCTTGATATAATGAAGAGCCAAGGGACTGGCAAAATTTGTTCTTTATAACAAGGTTTAGTTACATTGAGGTTCTTTTTCATACATTTTACTACTAATGAGGCTAAGAAAATCGTTCGTTATACACTGTACCGAGGACTTCATTATATAGAGGTCATTATTATATCCAGGTTCCACTTAATTAGTAAACTAGAACATATTCATAATCCGTGTGTTTGTGGTGGCTTGATCATAAAGTCCTGTCTCCTCTAAGCTACTCCTCTTACTTAGCTTTGCAATTGAAATCCTCACTATTTCTACTCTATACAAATAATTGACATTACTTCTTTCCTGGAGAGGTTTGGGGTACATAATTGATATTTTTGGCCTCATGGGGGCACTTATTTGAAGGCAGGCTCTAATTTGAGCATTTACAGTGTACTATGAGTATCCCCACCTCTCTCCCTATGGAAAGTTAGCAAGTCCATCCCTGGATTACCCCAGTCATAAGATATAATTCAAGTAATGTTTTAAAAGTGGGTTTATGGTTGTCCAGTCCAGATGACTATTAGAGAAACCAATATACAATGTATATCCACTGGATAGCTAGGGCCAGAGCAGGGCCAAGATTTTCGAAGCAGTTTGAAGTGGTGACTATTAATAGCCATGGGTTTATGCAAATTGGCCATCAACAACTCTAACCTGGGTGGAGACCTCAGTTTCAAAGTTAAGACAAAATAATTATTCTTAGAGTTTTTAAAAACTTACATTTACTATAATTGGAAACTCCTTCTGGGCATGTTGAATTTCCTTCTGTCAAAGGATAAAAAAAGACATGGCACAATTTTAGAATTGCTGAGCAATTTTGTCTCAGCTAGTTCTTGTCTCATAAAAGTCTACACAAGCATAGAATGGATATGTTTCCTTTTAGTAGCCACACAATGTTTTTGTGCTTGGCAAACTTAGACGAGGACTACAGAACGATAATTTGCTAGTTGCTCTGTTTAAAATATAAGACAGGAGATATCAAAGGAAAACTTGACAGAGAATTAGACTGAGAAAATCACTACACAATTCCATGAGAAAAAAAAAGTCTTTGGGCCACCTTTAGCAAGTTATAACAGAGATGTAAAGACAGTCATCCAATCTGAGCCCTCAACTTGATACATTGGGTAGGAAATGTCAAAGCAAAAGTAAGATGAAGTCCATTTAGAGTTTTAACAGCCAGAATTAAAGCGTGAAGTAAATAAATTAAAATATAACATACTGTCTTTTCCCCTAACTTTTTCTTTTAGCTTAGTTGTTGGTTGCAAAAATGTCAATTTATTTATTATTGGCCATTGTGGACTTTCTTACCTTCACGATGTATTTGCTTAAGGAATTTACAAGAATCTTCACATATTCCTTTAGTTACATTAGAAATATTATACAACCCCTAAGAAAGGAAACAAAATGTTTGAATACTTATTACAGCCTAATATTACGCTATATTATCCATTTTTTGCAATTTTGTCACAAACAAAAATTGTGTCACACTATCAGGGATGTAGCTAAGGACAAGCAGGCTTTTCAATTGGTCAGGCTGGCTTTGTTTACTCAACTGCACCTTCAAAATTACCCAATATTAATTTTTATGTTCACCAGAGTGATTTGAGCCTGCAGTGGTAGGGTCTTTTTCAGACAGTGAACTTAATTGGCAGCTGGCTCTTAGGGACATGAAACCCAGCACTATAACTTATAAACCTAGCTGATAACATGATTTGGCTCTTTTCTTATGATGTCTTCCTTACTCTTACTTGGAGTTACAGCTGTATGCACAGCGAAAGGTAAAAATTTGAAAAATTTCTTGCCCTTATTTATTTGGTTAAGTTGTTGCTAAAGAGGTGACTACAATAGCCCAGAGTACAGTCATGACAGTAGTGACATTGTAGGCCTACAAATTTAAAGTTCCACTTTCACAAACATTTACTTTATCAAGGCAAACACTGCATGCTGTTGGACAACTTTGGATTAAAACAAATGCCACACCAGCAGGTTGTTCCACTAGCCCCCGTGACATTACTTTTGTCACGCTCTGGCATGAGTATGCAGGCACCTTGCTGACTTATCTCAGTAGAGCTTAATATCTATATATAGTCTGTCTTAATACTTACACAGATGAGTGAACAAGATAAAACATGTGCCTCTCTGACATTACACGGCTTTAAACACTGAAGATTGAAAACACTAGGTTAATACAGACTTCAATTTTTTTGGTTAAGATTTGATGTTTTTTTTTTTACCCCAAATGATATTATTATCTGTGAATCAGGCATAATGTTTATATAACTGTTCTACTTACCGCTAAACAGGATTGCGATACACAAAAATCATTGCTTGTGGTTGTGTCCTAAACAATAAATTGAAAGGAAAAAAGAAACCATGTTGAGTTTGATGGATTACAGTATTCTTAATGCATCGGGTGAGATGTCTCCACTCCAGTTTTTGCATAATTTTATACATGTAGCAGTATGTTTCAAAAAAAAAAAACAAGTTGGCAGAAAGTGATGGATATACCTGACATTAAAGTATTATACAATCAATAAAAGCTTCAAAAAATGTGTATTTTACAGAAAAACAAAAACTCTTTGTGATCCACCACATGTACATGGTCACATTCCTCAAATAATCTCATTTCTTTTAAATGCGCTTGTGGCCAGGGCCCCTGTAGTTGTTTGAACAGTGAATAATGCTATCCACTGCATAAATGTCTATCCAGTCGACAACGGAATATTCATGTGGGCCCAGTTGCATGTGCAAAAGGTGGATAACACTATCCACTGGATACTTATCTTTACTCGGTGGATAACGCAGTTGGTTTTTATTATACTTATCCACTGGATAGTGATTTATCTGGTGGATAGTGCTATCCAGCATTTGAACAACCAGCACCTGCTGGATAGTGATTTATCCAATAGATAGCGCTACCAATGTGTAAACAACAAGGGTCTAGTGCTTCAATTTATCCTTACTTTTTATATCACTACCGAAATCAAACATGTAGTTTTTGAGTATAAAAGAACATGATCAGCAAGGCTAAAGTCTTAAATTTTAATGCAGCCTCCTTACTCTGGTCAACACAATAATATATGTATTTAGTGGCAGATTCAGGGAAGGGGCCTGGACCCCCCTTATTTTTAGACCAAACTTAGGCCCGAAGGGAGACCGGGCTCTCACCCCCTTATCTCGGGTTTGGGTGACTGGGTCCCCACTTATCTTAAGGGCTGGATCTGGCTCTGGTATTTATTGAGGTGCCAACTCTATGAATGTTAATTTGAGCATTTTTATTTTTTTATGTGGCTTGTGTTTTTCCCACCAAGAAAAGAGCTACAGAGAGAGGATAGGGAATAATGAGTTCATGTATATTGAGTTAAATACCACAGTTAGAGGTCAGATTCTCTTGCTGAGGTATGGAAAAGTCAGAATAAGCAGTTTTTGGCTGAATTTGTAAACATAATTCTCAAACTGGGCTATCTATTCCAGTTACTATTGGAGTGAAAGGTTGCTTTGCATTTTTGTCTCAGACAGTTGCATAATTTAGCTAAAACCATATTAACAGCTGATCTAATAATACATCCAATAATGATATATGTTGTCATTCAATTTTTTCATCAACAATGGTTAAATAAAAATATTTTACTTTCCTTTCCTTTGTTTATGGGTATGGTTATATAATATACCGGTAATGATACAAAGAAAAATAAAATTTAAGCCAAGGATAAAATTCAACCATACCATATATTTCTACTGTTCCTACGCACAGAAATTTATGTGTGTATAATACTGTACTTATTACTGTACCAGTATTCTCATTTAATTCATTTAAAAGGCCATTTTCTTCAGTTATTCTCTGGAAAATGTTCCATTTACATTTCCAGTGACTCTCACCTTAATAAGCACAGTTGTATCAAATCGATTTTGTGGATAATGAAAACAGATTTGAACCTCATGGGGAAAAAACATTGCTTTTTGGGGGTCTAAACAGCTTGCAATAGGTATCGTGTGGCTAGACATTGCATTGCATAACAATATCACTTCAATGAATTTTGAGGGCTGCTGTGCCTGAAGGTGCTCTGCCAATTCTTAGAGGCTTTTAAATCTTTTGAAAGTGGAAGCAGTTGGGAGTAAAATAAAATTATTTTTTGTTGCCCGAAGCACAGTATGAAACTTTTAATCTTTTTTCAAATGACCAAATGCTCGATGGGAGGTATTTTGTACTCGTAGCTTACTAAATTGAAAAAAAATTCACGTGATGCAACTATTAACAGTAGTTTCAAAATCAGCGGAAGAAGTCTAATGCTGATTTTTATGGTATTTAGTTTTATAAGAAAAATTAAGCTTAATGCGTGTTACACTCTTCATTAAAGTATTGCGTCTTTCCAGATTAGTCATTACACATGTAGCGTGAAAAAGATATTAGAGACAAACTTTGAATATAACTGTTGACTTTGGTCGCAACATTGTCTTTCCATCTCACACCTTCCGAAATTCCCATCCGATTTCCAAACTATCAAATCGAATGATGCTAGAATACCGTTTCTCCCTGTCGTCCAAATTTTCTAGAAAACAATTTCAATTCTTTAAAACTGTGAAGCAATATATAGGGTGAGTTGGAAGATGTGAAAGTTTGCATTAATTTGCCACTTCCAAACGCGAGAAATATCACAAATTCGACTTCCGTACAACAGACACGAAGCAAATTAGAGATACCACTCAATTTCAACAAATTAAATTAAAAGCCAGCGAGCTGAGTGAAAAGTATTTGCATTACAAAGAATATCCGTTCTGGGTTCTTGGTAAGTTCTCGGCTGCATTTGCGCATTATGAAGTCACTAACCAAAGTGAGAAATCTGCTTATTTTACGCAAAAAAGTTTCTTTCAAAACAAAACAGCACGATTCTCTTCGATGTACTTTGAAAATGTAATCTCGTATGCAAAGTGTCCCCAACCGCTAGTGTACAAACAAACAGCCAGTTTTCAAAATCACCCGATACTCGCCAGAATTGGAAAAATATGCTGACATATCGGAAATACTTGATGTTGCTTAAGATCAATTATAGCAAATAATCACTACTTTTGCTCTCCCCAAGTTAATGAGTGGATCTTACGTTTTTCACAGTTTTAAATTTGGCACAAAATAATTTCATGTTGCTTCGGATTTGCAACAAACTCTACGTTAAGAAATATGCCAACGGCTAATCCAAAGTTTCGGCTTGCACCTGAACACGCGCGAAGATAGGAACCAAACTAAGATTCTAAACCGATATGTTACTATTTTTTCGCCAAGATCATCCTATTTCGTGCACAGATTCACATTCCTACTTAAGCAAGTAAACGAACTTGTACCAGATCATAGCAACCACAAGTGCAGTCCTAGTTTGATTTTTCTTCGAATCTCCGGAATATTTGTAGGTGTGGATGCAAAGTCGAAAGGCAAAACATTAAAAGAGCAAAGAAACAAGATAAAAAGGTGACTTTCAACAATGTTTAGGACAAATCTGAATTACTTATATTCCACAGGAAAACTGGTACTTAAGTACAACAGGTACGAGATCACGATATGTCAAAGATTCAACAACATGTCTAAACAATTTGATTCATCAACAACTAACTCACCTGTGCGGCGAAACATCGGCTTCTACAACGCGCGGAACGTAATGTTGCAAGACAGCCGTTAAAAAATCCCATGTAAATACCGATCAGGCTTATACCGAAATAGAATTTAAAGACCTTCATCGTCAAAAATAAGAATAGGAAGGAAGAATAAGGGTGACAAATCGGGCATTAGTAAAGTGAGCGAGAAGACACATTTGCATAACAAGTCCCTGGATTTTGCACGTGTAGCGATAGCTCGCGCCAATTACCAGAGGGTGTAACCAACACGGCTGAGAGAATTTATACTTCCATCACGTCAACTTTTACCCAAGACAGCGTTCTCTTTTCTTTGAAATCAATCCTTACGCGCTTTTGATTTTCTTCAGTTCTGAAAAGAAAAGGTACTGAAAACGGCCCTTTTCATTGATGGTCTTCTTGTGGCAGATCTATTTGTTCTTGTGTTATGTCTCACCTAAATGGACAAGAAAATTTGTAAACACAACTCACGTAAATGCTGCTCGTATTATCACACCTTTATTTTATGATTTTATTTCTCTTCTCCAACCGTCTTTGCTGGCAAACGTTGCAGTTTTTTAAATTCCGGTTTCTGATCAAAACAAAAAGTCTCTCAACTCTATTTGTTAAGCAGCAGGGGAACATTTGCATAAAACTTTTCTTCGTTATGCAAAATAATGCAAATTACTAAAAAGTAAGCCCTTGTTCTCGATTTTTTGCGGCTTGTTAAACAAAAGAACTTGGGCAATTTTAGACTTGTTGGGGCGGATATTAATGAACTTTGCTCACAGGCGAAAATGAACTTTTCGTTAATCTATGTTCTTATCACGAAAACTATGTCATATTAAAATGTAATTAACACCTATTTTCTACCATTTGGATTGTATCTGTTTATGTCATGATACCGAATCCCGCTGTTTGCCGTGGTACTGTTTAAACAAAGTTTTCTAAACTCTGAAAATAAACTGCCAGGACTTTCTGAAGTATATTGTTTGAATTCTGCATTTTTTTTTTCTGTTCTAGAATCGTTCCGCTTGAGGCACTTGTGAGAAAAATTCCCTGACTCAGCACTTTTCACTTTTACCTTGACTTAAAGTGCATTTTTCAGCTAATTATTTAATCCCCCGAGGCGCTCCGCATAAATGATAAATTGCTGAAGAGTAGTATGTTGCCAAACAAAGGCTAACAGATTGTCCGACCTCAACAAGAATCCTACAATCAATCAAGAATTGACCCAAACATAATATGCGGTATATTTTCATTCACAAAGTTTTTTTCTCCACCAGATTAAATAGAAAATCTGCATATCTGTTTCTTTCTGAACTGTGTTTACGGGCGCGATCCATTCAACCAAAATTTCCGGAAATTTCGGTCCAAAACTCAATGGATCGGTTCGGTCCAACCGGAAAAGTTTCGAAAAAACGGGTCCACCTTTTGAGGTGGTCCTCTTTTCCCGGTCGGACCGGTTGGAATTTTGGTTGAATGGATCGCGCCCTACATTCCCTATACACGTGTTTACGTCGTATGAGAAGTGACGGCCAGGAAATGTACCAAAAAGTGTGATGCACGTGCAGAAATTCTGTTTTCTTTCGTAAGCTCATTAACCTCAACGCATTTCAACGTCTTTGAACTGTGCACCTCTTTAGGCAAATAAAGAGATAAACAATGTAGAGCTTTAAAAGGAGTCCAGCTGTTGAGGCAAGAATTCATCAAAGACCTGGTCAAGTTTTTTCATTTACAGGCCAGTATAAAGTTTTACGGAGACCTGACCTTCATAATGACCTTCGCAAATTGGAGAAGGTCATGTTTATCGGCAAAACAGCGAAGGTCAAGATTATACGCGTGCGCCGATTTTTCTCGACAAATGCTGAAAAGTTCTTCACTGGAATGCCAAAGAGTTGTTGCTTGAATTTTTAATATCTTTGTACAAATGTTAGTGAAAAGCTTTTTTTTTATCACATTGTTCATAGCCTTCTGTACAATGGGTCAAGGGTGAAGCGCCCTCAGGCGCAAAAGGTAGTTTTTGCAGAAGGAAAGTGATCTAGGGAAGAATTCACCAAGGTGAGAAACGCTGGGCACAAAAAAGAGAACCCGGCAAGATGTAGCGCCTTAAGATGGCAATGTTACGTCAATGTTGTTACCTAGGACGAAGGAGGGCCGAGAGGCGGAAAGAGTGGACCCGCCAAAGTGTAGCACTCTCGCGCGCAAAAAGAAAGAGCGCTTTGGGGCGCAAGGAGCAAAGCTGGAGCTCCTTACGACGCAAACCTTAAACCAAGAAGGAGGGAGCACGCGCCATGAAGTGTCAAGAGCAGGGCGGATAAATATTGGGCGGTGAAACGAGCGCTCCGCTCTTCATTTAATGTGTGATGCGGAGTAGGACTGGCACGAGTGCTCTTTCCGCGTTTTCGGTGCGCTTGAAGGCCGGCGAAATTTATTTTTTTGCAAACCGGAAATCCTATTTTCTTTCTGTAATTTCAGGCTACAGTGTTAAATAGATAAATTCGTTTCATAACAATATCAATAAACAGTTTTGTATCTGTATGCCTATAAGTCAAACTTGTTGGTCGTATAATGCCAAAATTTGAGTTTAATTTGAAAGTGTTGAATGCCTCCTCCTTCCACTAAATATCACCTAATCGTCTTTCGCCGTTTCGTTTGCAAAAGCTTAACACTTCTTAACCTCAATTTTTACACATGTTAAAGGGGGATAAATTTTATATATCATAACAAAAAATTAGATTGATGTATTTTGATATAGTGGCGTTGTACTGCTTCAAACTTTGGTTCTCGGGTGCAACGCGCCATGGCGATTCGCGCAATGCGTCGCAAATCCGGCAACCACGTGTAAACAAAATTTATTGAGGTTAGTTGAAAGGTTTTTTCTCCGTTTTTCTCGCTAAAACAAAACAAGGTAAACAGTAAAAACTGAGGGGAAACTAATTTTGAAGTTTCGAAGTACCAGAAAGACGTATGAGATGTTTTTTTTCAAAATTAAAAAGAAGGATGATGGTGATTGAAATTAGCATAATTTCACCTTGCACGAGCTGCACGCATTTATAAAATACACGTCACCTAGTTATGATCTTTTAGCTTTGCCATGGATGACATGAATGAGATTTTCCTTCGTGTTTTAGACAGTACTTAGTTGTTTTTGTTTTGGAATCACATCGACACTGGCGAGTAGTAGAACGAAAATATAATTCAGTGGTAGAGTCATGGAAGTAATGAGAGAAACCCTTTGAAAGTGATGTTTGTCTACTCCAACTAAACCTCCCACAAAAAATAGCAACATTTCTCTCTCGGAGACGGCGTACCAACACAAAGAAACGAGGAAGAAGTGCAAGAAAACAAATCAAGCCGCCATAATTCAGTGACAGCGGCAGTGTCTAACGGACAAACCACATCGCAAGCCCTGGCCGAAGTCGAAAACAAGCGACATTTCTAAGCAGAGTCTCAGTCCACTGCATTACACCTTTTTGCTCGGACGCGCTCGTTTCACCGCCCAACCTTTATCCGCCCTGGTTAAGAGCTGACAAGCGGCAAAGAAAAGCAGCCTCCGACGCGAAAATTATATGGACAGGCGGGTTACCCCACCTAAGCGGGTTACCTCACCTACCCGGCGTCCCCCACCTGCGCGAGGGTATGTGCGCCGACACCAGCTCTAGTCTTGGTAACGTTAACCCCTTTTTTGCCAGACGGGACTCCGCAGCAAGTAAACCTTGGTTTGTCCCGGAGGGTTGCTGAACTACTGCATACACTGCGGCAGCTGTTCCGGCACTACTGGTATCTCCAAAAGCGGGTGAATCTACAGCTGTGATGGGTTCAACCCATCTTGACTGCGCGAAACTTGTACCATGTTTGTTAGGCTCTTCTCGAGTTTCTTCGATCGTTCTCCTAAATTCTCGGGTACACGTACGTCCCATGATATGCGCTGGCCGCATATATCTCGGTATAAAATCTTCCCCACAAGGGAAACTGGAGATGTCATACCTAATGGATCATAAATGGACGCAAGGAATCGTAGAGTTTCTCGCTTCGTCACTTCAGGGGGCTGGGGGGGGGGGGGGGGCCCAAGGTAGCCCGAGCATCTCGGTCTCACCGGATTTAACGCCAAGTTGTTCCTTTGCATAAATTTGCTTTTCATCTTCTTGCTCACTGCTTGCTTCGGATTCTCAAGTTTGTTCGTTGGAGTGCCACCTGTGGAGCTCGAAACCTGCTTCACCACATAGTCAACATAGGCTCTTCAGGATTTCGTCCACCTTCTTTGGGTATCTCCCTTTCAGCAGATAATATTGCAGCATCCCACCCAGCAAGAATGGTGATTGCACAAGGCCAAACAAAGCACGGGTGAACCTTAACACTTCAACTTCAATCGTTGTGTCCTTGAGCCAGTGGAACCGCAGGACGTCTCGATCTTCTGTTCTAATGCGCACTTGGAGGAATGCTTGCTTGAAGTCACCAGCTAATGCTGAGGGTTTAAGGCGGTTGCGAACTAGCACATCCCAAAGGAGGTTCTGAAGAGACGGTCCTGGTTCCAAGCAATCGTTCGGCGACGGACTCTTCTCGTTAGCCTTGGCTGAAGCGTCATACACAATTCTAAGCTTGGTGGATTTTGCTGATTCTCTGAAGAGGGGCTTATGTGGTATATAAAACTCCTATCCTAAGGAATGTTTTGCAAAACAATAAAAATAATAAGAAGGTCTCTGAGTCGCTACATGCATCGCTCCGTCATTCAGAGGTAGTACAGTCAGAAATTCACAACCTGGCAAGAAACAGAAAAACTAAGCCTAAACTTATATATAAAACTCAAACATCTACATAATTGAAGATCACGACGTTGTACACGGTTTGAGTGATAAAACGTACCAGATAAACAAGCTTACCTTTAATTATTACCTATTAATTATTTTTCTTATTCATTCAAAATATTTCCCCGATTCTGATTGGCTAAAAGCACACGCATAATTCACCATAACCAGTTACTGATGACCAAATTTGGAAGAATTTTGTGTTTAACAAGGAAATGATGTCAAAAATGCAGCCCTCTACAGGTTAAGGCACCGTTAACCGAGAAGACTTGGGGACGAGGTTGAGTTGTTTTGGTTGTGAAAAAAAATGGTGGACATTTCACTCATTTCAAGAGTAAGAACTAGGCAAAAAACATGGCAAGAACAGCAAGAAGAAAACTTGAAGTGCGACATCTGCGATTTGGAGAATATTTGCGGAGCTGGACAAACCTAAACGTGAACTGTTGAAGATGAACTTAACATTGATGGATCGATGGAGGTAAGCATGTTTTAGCCATGCTTTTAAACTAGGAATTATTTTGAATAATAAAATAAATAAATAAATAATAATAATAATAATAAAACAATTATTGAATTTGGCTTTCGTATCATGTGAAGAATTATGGAGATCTCGGAGGGTGTTATCCGATAACACCCTCCTCAATCTCCATAATTCTTCATAAGATAATCATTCTCACTCATTGATTGTTAATTATTTAAGACTCAACAGTCATGCAGCAACATAGTCGTGTAAGTAGATATAGTAATATAAATTTCATTTACCCAAAATTTAATCGGGTGACCTAAGGCGGTAGGTCATTCGCAGTTTCTACTTACCAGCTCTGGAACAGCTTAAGTCTAGAACTTAGAAATGCAGTATCACTAGAATCCTTTAAGAAATATTATCAAAATAGCTTATTTAAAGAGCAGCAGGAATTACACCATTTCATAGTTTAATAATATTCTTGCATATATTTCACTAGCCATATCATTAGCTCTTATACTCATTCATATTGATGTAGAACTTCTATATTTCCTTAGTTTTATTTATTTTGTACTTAGACTTTGTATATTCGGAATCTTATGTTTTTTGTAATTTTAAAGTAGATAGAGGGCCACAAGTTTACTAGTTTCTGCAACTATTTCGTGCTACCCTCTTTAAATAAAGTGTATTATTATCATTATCATTATCATTATCATTATCATTATCATTATCATTATCATTATCATTCTCATTCTCATTCTCATTCTCATTCTCATTCTCATTCTCGTTCTCATTCTCATTCTCCATTTTGTCCGGGTTGGCAGGACATTTCAGTGAAGTGGAAAAATGCGTTTTCTCCTCCAAAAAAGACTCTTGATTATAGCATTTTGTAAATTAATAATTTCCCACCCCAGCCGATGTACTTTCCTTTAGATGAGTTCTTTTTGCAACGCACTCAGCAATATACGCATATTGAAAATCTTGTCAACGCCCCTATAAGTATTATAGGCTTAGAGAAAGACATCACAGTTGGTAAACCTGATGGAACGATCGAAGGAGGACTTTCGCTTTGGCAGCCATCTTTGTTTACTCACTTGTGCGCGGTGAGGAGACTGAACACTACAAAATTAAACAGTCGCCAATCAGACAATTAAATCAGACAAAAGTCTCGGGTAGTACTTGGTGTAAGTCCTCCCTTTTCGTGGCAGAGCCTCTTCACGAAACGCAGGTAGAGAATATTTTCCCGTGTCGACACCCTTTGATCTATTAAATATTGGTCGTGACTAGAATGGATACTCCAAAATCAGGTATCCGCTCGGAGACTGGAACTGAATAAAATTATTTTTCGGCAAATCGCTCCGACTCTTTACGACCTTGTTGTGTTGAGAGACTAAGTATACAAAGACTGAAAAGGCTAAGATGAGAATGGTTACTCCAAAATATGGATCAAAGCCTACATAGGGGTTAGTTGTTTTTCACGTTCTTTGTAAGAATTTAGTGCAAGGAGCAAACAATGTCTGTTTAATTACAGTACCACTACCGCGACTGCCGTGTAAAGCTTATTCATAGCAAAGTATCTGTTTGGATAGCTCAGAATAAGGTGGATACTTCAGAATAAGAATGGCCAAAATATGGAAGTTTTGGCCATCTGGATTATTATTACTGAACTTCCCAATATAAAAATGATTGTTACGTTTACAAAGAGGGTACAAATACAGTCAACCATTGTGTAATTATGGCTCAGTTAATTCGAAGCTTGCTTATAGGATAGCAGCCCGGTGTAGTGGGTGGGAGGGGTACTCGACCAATATTTGGGTGTAGGTGAGCCGCTGAGGGTTTGAAACCCATACCCTGTTTAGGGTAACACCCTCAACTTTAGTACCCAGATAGAACGACTTCCTCAGATGGGGACAATCAAGCAATTATCAAGCACACCTGTCAACTTGTACTTATCTTATTTAGACAAGGGTGATGACGTACTAAATATCTGCAAACATTTGCACTAAGACGAAATCGATCATGCATGAATCACCCTGTTTATAATTAGAACAGACTCGCACAAATCATGCACACTGTTTAGGACAGACTTGCAGGAAATTGTATACCCTGTTTAGGACAGACTTGTGCCAAACTATATACCCTGTTCAGCACAGAGAGGACAAAAACCATACCCTGTCCAGCAGCACATCCCCATGGAGGCCATATAAGGGAGTACCCCCCCCCCCCCCCCCCCAGGGATAGCAGACAGTTGTTGAATTTATGGCTCAACATAAACTATTTCTGTTTTCTTATATATTATGGTTGATTTTTTTTTTCACTTTTAAGTGGTAAGTTGCTGTTTAGTTTAGTGTGAGAAGAATGGGTACTTTATGAGATTATAAAAACCAAAGTGACCCTCACAACCTGTGGGATACTCGGGTCAACCTTTTGGTGCGCTGGGTATCTGGCACAATTAGCCAACCAGAACCCAAATCCTTTTACAGTCTTTTCTATGACCAAAAGGCCCCATGTTAGCTACTTTTGGCAAATGTAAACTATGTGATTCCAAGTTAGTCATATTGTATTCCTGAATCTGCTGTGTGAACCTTTGTAATTACCAGTCACATTGAAGGTGTTGAAAATGCAGCCCCTTTATTGTCCATCCTGTCATGAAGTGTTGCCCCATCCACAGGTAGCCCAAACTCTGAAGGAGTTTGTTGGACTTTGAATTTATAAGAGAACGTATGACAATAAACAAAATACGTCCTAAATTCCATTTTTTGACAAAAATAGAAATGAGAATGACTTACCTTGTGTTTTTGTTTTGTTAAGCTAAAACGGCATGGATATACCCTACTTCAATAATTATTATTTATCTATCAGTATTTTAGTTATTCATTTTGATATTAGGCAGGTACCACAAGGAAATGATTTGGTTGTTCCTTTTTAATTTAGATGATAGATAACTTTGTAGGTGATAATTATTTGTAATGCACTGAACTGGGGGCCTTTCTCTGCTACCAAAAGAAAATCTTTAACTTTTAAAACAAAAGGGTCAAGGCTTCTTTGCTGAATCAAGGCACTGTATCATGGAACACAGTGCTTTTTAGAATTACCGCCAAATAGCAGCTTTATTTCCTGAAAGAATGATTATAATGGAAGCTTTATTTAATGCATGGCTAATTTCAAATTTTCAGGTGACTTTCCACCCCAGGTATAGAGGGTACATAAAAGCACATTGTGGAAGTGGAGAAAGAGTAAGAGGAAAGTAAAACAGAGGAAAGAATTGTGGGAAAAGGAAGAAATGAAAAAATGGTTGTAGAATTGTAAACAAACAACTTTATTTTTATAAAAGTAATAAACAATTTTTATACACATTTTATCAAATTCTTAGAGTGGTTTGTTTGTGGTTTTGAGAATTTTATTAACCAAATGGTCAAGCTACCCAGACATGCAACTGAGCAGCCAGCTGCTTGGCCTCAATGAAAATTGTTTTTTTTTTTCCTGTTTTCTTTTTTTCTTTTTTTTTTTCATTTTATTTGCTATTTCTCTTGGAGCCTTCTCCAATTTTCTTCATTTCTTTCTCCAACTGGTTTCTCTGTTCCTCACAAGCATTTGACTGCAACACCCTCCGGACCTCCAACTCCTCCTCCTGTTACAGCTGCAACATGGATATACCTGCATGATCATTTTTATTCCATTTTAAATTTATGATAAGCTCACCATACTGAGTGAAAAACAAAAAATAGCCCATAACCAGCTTAATGCTGAAGGTCTTGTCTCATCAGGAGCTCAGAAGGCAATCAAGGAAATAGGTAATAGGTCACAGGGAGGGGAAGGAAAACACCTTCCCCCCTCCCCCCTTGAGTAGAAGAAGGGGGAAGAAAAAGAAAAATAATTCATCCCAGGATCAACAGGATCTATTTCCACACTTTTCAACACCATGATGGTACCACTTGGCTGAGGACTGTTGTCAGAAAGTTCAGTGTGGAATAGGGTATGGAAGGCAGAGAGTTTTGGTGACAATGAGGCTCCTAGGATTTGAAAAAAAAAAACAAAACAAAATACAAGTGCAAAAAGCAACTATAAATAATTTAGCAAAAATCCTAATATTTAGGATAAATAATTTGAATTGATACTAGAGTTTCTTGTAAAAAGATAGCAGGTGAATATGGGCGGGCTGGCAGAGGCCAGCAGTAGATCTAGGGAGGTCCCCAGCCCTCCATATTTCTAGATCAAATTGAGGACAACAGTGCCAAGAAAATTCTTTTCTAGATTGAGCTCCTCTGTACCTTAAGGTCTGAATGAGTGGTTCCTTCCTGCCACCTTAAGGTCTGGTGAGAATCCTCCCCCCCCCCTGGCCCACCCCTCTTCTTATCTGAAGGTTCCGATCTGCCACTGTAGGCTCCAGGCCCTATATCAGAGCTATACAGAGACACTACACTAATACAATCTGCAGGACCATTTTTTTTTTTGTAACTTGAGCATATGTCTGCCTGCGCTTGTAATAGTGATCACCAAGCTACAAGAAGTATGACCTGAAGTAAATTAGGGACCTGTCATTTATTAGGGGGGGGGGGGGGGGGCAGGGCTGGTGCAATTCTTTTTTCCCAAGTGAATTTTTTTTATACCCTCCCCCAATTTCCTGCAGAAAAAAATGTAACCCTCCCCCTTGTATGGCCCAAAATAGTTATGACCCTCCCCACGCTAAATTACCTTGTGATGAAGGGAGGCGCCAATACGACATTCAGGAACAGGTATCTAAGATCACCTCATGCATTGAAGCAATATTGAGCACGAACAATCCTGGTGCTGCTGGAAAATTTTACACGACCGGAGTGTTCTTGTCCCAGCTGATTAGTTAATACTGAGGGTGAACATTATGAAGCTCATTGAGTTACTAGAGAACATATTACATATGGATAGACGCATTAAAGCTCACCTTAACACCCTGTTTCACTCAAAGACTGGTAATTTTATACGAGGAGAAGAGTATTCTAAATCGTTTGATGAAGCTGTTATAACAAGGCTTGATGAAGCTAGCTATTTTTATTTTAAGTGAACAGCAATGTTTGCTAAAAATGGTATGGCCCTCCCCAAAGCCCAGCTTAAATTTTTGGTGACCCTCCCCTTTTTGGCTACATAAAATTTAATGACCCTGCCCCCAATTGCACCAGCCCTCCCCCGCCTCTAATAAATGACAGGTCCCTTATTTTTTTTTTTTTTGCTATTGTTAACACTTGGAATCAACTAACCCATAAAATTACAAGATGGTTAACTGACCTTAACTGTATTTGTACCCTCTTTGTAAACGTAACAATCATGTTTGTATTGGGAAGTTCAGTAATAATAATCCAGATGGCCAAAACTTCCATATTTTGGCCATTCTTATTCTGAAGTATCCACCTTATTCTGAGCTATCCAAACAGATACTTTGCTATGAATAAGCTTTACACGGCAGTCGCGGTAGTGGTACTGTAATTAAACAGACATTGTTTGCTCCTTGCACTAAATTCTTACTAAAAGAACGTGAAAAACAACTAACCTCTATGTAGGCTTTGATCCATATTCTGGAGTAACCATTCTCATCTTAGCCTTCTTCAGTCTTTGTATACTTAGTCTCTCAACACAACAAGGTCGCAAAGAGTCGGAGCGATTTGCCGAAAAATAATTTTATTCAGTTCCAGTCTCCGAGCGGATACCTGATTTTGGAGTATCCATTCTAGTCACAGTACCAACACGTAATGTCTGCGATTGTAAAAGCTGTTTTGACGGGAACCCTTGGTTTGCTTTTGAAGAAAAGCCGGCAAAGTCTAGCAGAAAAGCTAAAGGATGGTGATGCTACAGACCAACAGTTACGTAGCTGGATCATCGAGGAATTCGACAATGTCAATTCAAAGTTAGACGCCATGGCGAGGAGCGATCTTAAAGCGAGTCTTTCTTTCTTCAAAGAAGGGGTTGTCTTCCTCAACAAAGTGATGGATTCCGAAGCAAGCGCTGTAAAGACCAGCATGGGAAAAAGTGCGGAAGAAACGGAACTATCCGCTTCGGCTGGGGTAAACACAACATCCCTCGTTGAGGGACTGAGAAAATTACATGTAACAAATCTCGATGAATCCGCCAAGAAAGCGCTCTTCGACGCAAAGAAGAGATTTGATGATGCCCGCCGGGAAGCCACAAAAGCCTTCAACAATGACGCCCTCCCTCGTTTTGATCGTATTCTTGCCATTGCGATTCGTTTAATGGCGACAATACTAGAAAAAACAGAAAATCCAGCCGATTCATTAGCGGCGTGCAGATCAGGATTGGAAGAACTGCACTCTACACCGTTCGTTCGAGAAAATTTTAAAGTTGAGCTAACGGGAGGCGTCAAAGCGAGACTCAATTCGGACGAAAGAAGGCAAATTATTTTGTCGGTGTGTCGAGTCAATCGTATTATCCACGACGTCTCTGTCATCGTGGGTGAAAAAGGAATGCTGTTCAACTGGCCATGTATCGAAATCGTAAACGAGAGAGTCGACCCGCTGCGTGACTCAAGAGTTGGAGAAGCACTGAGTAAGCTAGAAATGGGCGACTGTTCCGTGACATGGTCAGTTGCAACAAAGGTAATCAGTGTCGCCACAAACAGTTGCGGGCAGTTTATCGTGGTTGACCAATATGATTGCTGTGCAGTTTTGGACGCCATGGGCACGTTCCTGTATTCGTTTGGCCTTCCCGCTGAGGTTTTGACCGGGTATTTACGGTATATGATCAGGGCAGTGGCTACTGATAATGATGATAACATTTACCTATGTGTCGAGACTAATGCTGATGATTTGTGTAGAAGAGGCTTTCAAATTTGCGTGTTCAAGAACCATGCACGTGCACACTTCAGCCACAGATTCTTTGTGCGAGACTTCGAGGCTGTGGGTGTAACAGTGGTAGGTGATCACGTGATTCTATCAGGATGTACATTAATGGGCCCAAGTCCATGCATTCAAGAAAACGATTATATAGTGGTTTACAAGCGGAATGGAACATGTGTGGGCTACATATCAGATCAAAAACTAAAATGTATTCAAGGTATCACAGCTGTCAATGATAGTAGGATCATGGTGTTGGACAAAAGCTCCTCTGTTCTCGTGTTTGCTGAAGTCACTGGTGACTATGGTTTTGATCACCTGCAAAATCTTTGGGCTTCCTGCCTTCTTCAAGACTTCTCGGTGACATACGAAGCTCATGCCATAGCTTTTCACCCAGCAACTGGACACGTGATCATCGTCTCTCGGACAACTGAGGAACGTACACAAGTTTTGCTTTACAGCAAAAATGGTGACTTTGAACGTGGTATTGACATTGCGTTGGAAAAGAAAGATTTGATAAGGGCAGCTGTAATGACTGCTGATGGATGCATCTGTGTTGCAACAGGTAGCAAGGTTCTTGTTTTGTAATAAGAAAATGATTTTGATAGTTTGAGGCGTCTTTTATCCCTTTTTCATGGAGACTTTAACTATTCTCTACTTTTTATTATTTAGTTACTTTAAGATACAGCTTAGGCCACAAAGCCTTTTGACCTTTTGTATTTTCATGCTGTCTTAAGTTAGTATAGGTGGATTAATAATGCCTCCAATTATCTTAGGATTTGCACTTGTTTAACCCATTCGCTCCTGGAGATTTTGCCGAAAAACGCGTTTTGAAGTTAGTCGAGTGGTTTTCTGGTCACTGTCGTGCTATAAAGGGCAAAAACTTACCACAAACCGGTTTACAGGTCGTACACTTCGCGGCCTTCTGATCCAGATGCAAAATATCAGCTTGCGAAGTTCGGGCATGCGCAGAAAGCAAGATTTTGACATAGTTTTTGGGTTTAAAAGTGACACAGCAGTCTTGACTTTTACTTTTCGCTTTCTCTCCTCCCTTCTTTTGTCGCTTTTCTTGCCTCATTTTTTTTTTTCTTGCTGGGCATTTAGTAGGCTTCAATTTGGCGGGAAGAGTTTTCAGGAAAGCTTTTAGGATCTTAGGATTAGGTGAAAGGAAAGGTAGCTGGGTAATGGAACTAGATTTTCATGGAGATTTTCAGGTCAATGTCTCGTGGTTTTTTGCTTCTTTCTCCGGTGCCCTTGACTGAATTGTGCTCATTCTGGTATGGTTTGAAAGATCTCTTCACTCTGCACAAGTTAGCGAAGAAAGTTATCCTTGACCGTTAAAACTGATGATGTCACAAAGGGTAGAGAGGACCTGGATCCGCACGGGCGGTTACGGGCGGTTCAGGGGCGAATGGGTTAACATGTCTCTGTAATGAGGGAGGGTCAACACCTTGAAGTTGTGTTCAGTTTAATGTAAGTCTGTTGTTGAAAAATAATGACTTATTCTCTGTGCTTTAGTTTTCTATTGTAAATGGACAGGTGGTTGTTCCAGGTAACTGCTGGTACTCAGTGTGTTCGATGTTTGGAGAAACATCGAACACAACACTAGAAGCCTGGGCACGAGCATTTAGCAGAAAGAAACTCTTTTTTTGGTAACACGCTGGGCTAGCAGGAGGTCAAATCACGCCAGTACCAAACTGCTCTTTCAGTTTTTATCCGTTTGAGCTGAAACTTAGCAGGATTGTAGAATATAAAATTTTCTAGGTACCCATGGTTTTAGAATTTTGAATTTCAACGTTTTTTGGCGGGAAAATGACATCACACGATTGACATCAATTATTAAATTGTAACAGATAGTGCCACAAATACGTAGATTAGAAAGACCGTAACGAGATAGAATGTAATGTGAAAAAAGTTTTTGAAAAGCTTAATTGGTTGCAGAGTTATTATAAGCTTTGAATTTCCCACCATTTTGTTACTATTTTTAGAAACAAAGCCAAACTTTAAAATGCTATATCTCATAAACCAATTGAGCTTTTGCAAAAAATTTTTCACTTTTCGTTTTGTCCTGTTACGGTCTTTCAAAAAAAGGAATTTTAAGCACTATCAGTAAAAATTTAATTTTTTTGTTTATCTTGTGACGTAATTTTCCCACCAAAAAAACGTTAAAGTTCAAAATTCTAAAACCATGAGTACTAGAAAATTTCGGGCGTCGATAAAAACCAGAACATGGAACATTCTGGAACATGCCGGAACATTCCGGAACATTCCGGAACATTCCGGAACATCCCGGAACATTAAAAAATAAAAATAATTTTCAGGAAAATAAATAAATAAAATAATAATAATAATAATAAAAATAATAATAATAATAATTTTCATAAAAATTAATAATAATGTAAAATAACAAAAAACCAAAAGAGAAAGAAATAAAGAAAAAGAAACTCGTATCATCTCCGGTTATGAGAAAACAATATTTTGCCGCAAATAATTTGTGGGGCGAGAGTCCATGGAAATGACAGTAATGAGTGAGGGTTTGCTTCTAAACTCAAAATATATTCAAATGGGTCACAAAGAGGGGGGTTTTCAAGCTTTACTCACACAGCTACCTCTTGTAAATGTTTGCCATGCGGTTTAACGGTTATTCATTTACGGCTTTACCACCGTAAGAAGAGCTTAGGGGCTCGTCGCTTTGGACTTAAGTAACTTAATTACCGACTCGGCTTGACATGACATACTGCACCGACATTTCAGACCATCGCAGAACCGTAAATGGTTAACCGCCAAATGATTAACTCGTGGCAAACAATTACAAGAGGTAGCTGTGTGAGTAAAGCTTGAAAACGCCCCTCCTCGCGACCCATTTTAATATATTTTGAATTTAGAAGCAAGCCTTCACTCATTCCTGTCATTTGCATGGACCCTCACTTGCCCGACAAATTATTTGCGACAAAATATTGTTTTCTCATACTCGAAAATGAGTTTCGTTTTCTTAATCATTTCTTTATTTTTCGTTTCTTTTTTTTTTTTTTTTGTTATTTTATGTTATTTTGTTGTTATGAATTTTTACAAAAACTATGTTATTATTATCATTTTATTTAATTAATTTTTTTTTTCATGAAAATTACTTTTATTTTTTCATGTTCCGGCATGTTCCAGAATGTTCCGGAATGTTCCATGTTCCGGGTTTTATCGATGCCCGAAAATTTCATGTTCTAAAATCCTGCTAAGTTTCAGCTCAAACGGATAAGAACTGAAAGAGCAGTTTAGTAGTGGCGCGATTTGACCTCTTGCCAGCCCGGGGTGTAAGTAGGTTGGAACAAGTCTGGTTTATAAGTCATAGATGCTGTGGGCAAGATTCGATTCGTACACATCTAAAAGCATAGGAATGCGGGCTGGGCAGGCTTTCTCTCACATTAGCCTGGACCAGGCTCCGCAGTGGGGCAAAAAAGGCAAAAATTGGGGTCAAATAGCCTCCCCAGACTACCTCTTGGCTCGCTTCGCTCATCGCAGCTCGGTAAATTCCACCACTAGCCACCTCCACTTCAGTGACCAATTGTTATATATCAGCACAGCAAGACTGCAAGCGATCATGTTATTCCGTGAAATTCCGAAAATAAGCCCCTCAAGGTGTAAGCCCTTCCAAATAATTATAAGCCCCCCAAACTCGTAACGCAAAAAACCCTCCTTTAAATCGCCCCTCCAAATATAAGGCAGGGGCTTGTACTTGGAAATTGCCCTCAAATGCAAAGTGAAACAAAGCAACAACGGTAAATTTCCTTCCAACTACAAGGCTAGCCAAATCGATTTTGAAATGCAAATTTCCCTCCTTAGATAAGCCCCTCAAAAAGGGCCTTTGAAAAATGTGAGCCCCGGGGCTTATTTTCAGAATTTTAGGGTAGCTTGCTATGGTGATGTTTGGAAAACAATAATAATATACTCTCATCTATTTTAAGCTCTTAAATGAAGATTTCTCTTGATGTTTTTTGTTTTACAATATTTCTAATCCTCCGGTTGATTTATGACAGAATTCAGATTCAGTAGGAGTGATGGTTTGGGGTCGACTTCAATGTCACTCTTGTCATGAGGTTGCAAAACTCCAAAATACAGGCCTACCTAGGAAACGTTAGGCTTTTAATACACTTAAACTCTGCCTGTAGATGGCGTAAATGCAGAATACCGTGCCACTTTAAAGCAACCCCTAAAGATAGGTGGACACACGATACTCAGTCACTATTTTTCTGCGTATCCACTTAGTAAATATCTTTTAAATAATAGTCACTGGGTATCCATTTTGATATACACTTAAGACAGCATATAAAGCTTATAGTATTTGTCGTTCTTAAAGCTATTGAAGGTAGAAAAGTGCATAAAAGGGATAACTCCATATCCATGTGTCCAGCTCTTTCAGGGATACAGCTTTGAAGTGGCAGGGTATTCAGCAGTTACTCCCAAAAGATATTCTCACAGGGATTAACTATGTGGCTTGAAAATATACTGTGGCTAGTAATGAAATGATAGATGTGTGCTCGCGTGATTTATCTCACATGCAAAAACTTACATCCCTATTTATATGATACAATACATACTTTACCACAGCTATACTTACAACTAATACCTTCTCACTGACCTTGAAAATGAATTAAACAAAGGAACATGTCATTTTCCATCTCCACACTTCCTATAAATTATATTCCTTGTTTACCCCCCTTCCCTGCCCTCCCTTCCCTCCCACCAAAAAAAAAAATTGCATAACCACTGTTTGCAACCATCCCAAGAGAAATTAAATTTACTGAAGACTATGCTTATGCAAAATTAAGGGGAGGGGGATAAATAAGGTGTGTTATGGGCAATGTGAAATATAGCCTGCGTGGCAGGCCTTATTGGGTGTGCGCTATGTGAAATAGATACTGTAACTGGTAGTAATCATAGGTTATGTATCAGTCAAATCGAAGCTTTAACATCCCCCCCCCCCCCCCCCCCACGCAGGCATACCCCGGGCATTTGACACCTTTGCGGTCCGGGGGAGGAGGGAATTTGATTATCAGAGTCTTCCAGGGGTTGGGGAATTTGAACTGCATCCTTGATTTCATGTGAAATCTCTGGCGTGGCGAGCTATCATGGGGGAGATGGTGTTAGAGGATTTTTGTTTAAAAGATTGTGCCTTTGTGGCCAATTGGTTATGAGGAAAGGGCTTAAACAAGCTTTGTGGCGTATTTGAAGGTATTTAAATTTTTAGAAAAAGCGCGTTTGACTTTTTCTTCTTCAAAATACTGTCGGGATCGAAAATGTTACTCGTTCAAGAATTGCTTTGCGTTACTACCGTGATTCCGTGACTGTCATTTTAACGGCTTCGTCTCTTCAAACGTACGTTATGTTACGTGCAGTCACGGAACAGATTGTCACGCAGAGTCGCCGTCTGGTAGGGTATGGGTTCAGCGTTTCAAAATGGCTAAAATTGACCCAGTTTCACCTTTTTACCCCACTCTTTGGTTGGAAAAAGAAATTTTGCAATGGGAAAACCTATAAGAAGTACAAAAAACGAGCCTTTAGGCTGTAAATATCTACTTTTGTGCGTTTCGAAATTGGAAGTGTTTGCACAATTACCGTCGGCCTACCATGAAAATTCCTGAACTTCAATGGTGTCTTACGGAGATTACATTCAATAACCCAAGCCAATTCCCAGGTATGTCTTAAATGAACGTCTAAATGTGTGATTCAAACAGCATTAAGAGAATCTGGAGTTATACCACATGTTAAATATTGCCGTCGAAAGTGAGTAACGAACTTAAGTTTTTGGTGTCCTGAAAACCTATCCCTCATTTTTGAATTATTTCAGTACGACGAGCGTCGCTATTACCCTGAAAGTATCTTTTAGTGGAAGAAAAAGAATTTTTCTGTTCATGGAAAGAGTCCAAATTTCTCCATGCAGCTTCGTTTGCGAACGCAAGGAAAGTTAATGTTAGCGAATTCCAGTTTAAAAATTAGGGCAGTCTGAGACTCTGACATTGAAAACCGATCTTCTAACTTTTCTCACAAATAAAAAGCTTTCGGCAAGAACAATCTACTTTAGGTTTCTTATCGGGCCTAAACGCTATCTATGAACAAAAAATGAGAGAAATTAATTTTTGAACTCTTGCCACGAAATTAAGATTTTGGTCGATTTTTCCTGACCGGCACTCTTAATAGAGGTCTTCGCTCCACAAAAGACTCAAAGAGAGCAACAAATAACCTACATGACTTGAAATCCCTGTTGTTATCATGGAATTGTATCCTTGTTCATTTAAATGCCTGAAGAGTGTAGCTGTCATGGTTTGCGTGTGGTTGCAACCTTTTTTGTTCTTTATTTTTTTACTTTAGCTTAGTCTGTTATAAGTAGCTTGTTTTTTAGTTTCTCTGGCTCGTTTTCCTCGATTTTGTTGACAGTATTTTTCTGTTAGCAACGCATTTTCAATACATTTAGCCAGAAAGACGTACTTTTTACTGTGTTCGGGCTTTTGGAATATTTTTTTAACTTTTCTATTGTTGTTTTGCTTACAAAATTAAATCCCGTCGTCGTCTGCTGAAACCATGGTCATTTTCTTAAATTTTTGTTGTTAAAATAGCTCTAATCTGATTGGTTCTTGTTGGTTTCTTTTGTGTTTTCAGCCAATCAGAAAGCATTTGTAATTTGCACTCGTGTTACAAGTTTGCACTCGTGTTACACATTTTGCACTCGTGTTACAGAAGAGCTGCACTCCTTTCTAAGCCAATCAGAATTGAGTAATTTTTTCGTGTCTATTATTAGTATAGGTAATAGCATGATTTGTAGTGATATTTGGCATAAATACCACGAGTGATATTTCAAAATTGTTATACCTAATTACACGAGCCGTTAGGCGAGTGAAATTTAAAACAATTTTGAAATATCATGAGTGGTATTTGTACCAAATATTACGTACGAATCATGCTATTATTCGTTTATACTATTACCCGCAAAAGGTTTGTAATTTTCACATGTAGGTATTTCAAATTAAGCTGAATACCACTGCTCTAAGCCAATCAGATTACAGAGATTTCTCATGTAGTAGTATAAACAATGAAATACAATACCTATACTGGCGATTCAATACAACAATATAATATAAAATAAAATAAAAAGCTCAAGTCAACTACTTTGACCTGCCGCAAGTATGTTAATTAGTAAGGTGAGTGATGATGCATGTCAGTGAAATGGTCCTGATGTAGTTTTATCTCAATAGGTGGGATCTTTTTGTATGTTGCATGACACACGAAGAAAAGCTGAGGATTATTGTTTGTAGCAGCTTTGCACGAGACTTTTGTTCGTAGTAAATACGCTAACAGTGTTTCTCAGTTTTTGTTATAGTAAATACGAATTATTTGCTGTATTTATCAAAAAAAGTGAAAGTAAAGAATGTTACTTTGAGCAAACCATGGATGACTAAAGGTCTTCTTAAATCGGGAAGAAAAAAGAATTTATTATACAAGCGTTTCCTTGCTAACCCAACTTGATACCGTGAGAAACTTTACAAGAGTTATAAACACAAATTGGCACATTCCCTTCGCGTTTCAAATGCCCGGGGGCTTGCCCGGGGGGGGATGTTGAAGCTTCGATTTGATACATTAATGAGTGTGTCGAGTTTTCTTAGCTCCAGATTAGCGTTTGTGTCGTCAAGCATTATTTCAAAATCATTGAAGAGATCATGAATTAAAAGTAAACATTCTTTTCTTAGAAAATGTTGCTCGCGTATACGGCTTCAAAATATACTTAAATAGGGATACTCCTAAAACAGTGTACACTATACTATCTCCCTCATTAACTCTTTACTCTTAACATGTCTTACTCTCCCTCAAGCATGGTCGATAAAAATGTAAAGTAGATCGTAAAAAGTTCTATTTTGTTAAAAAGATAAACATGTCACTACAAACTAGAAATCAAAGGATGCCTAAGGCTAACTTGTGGATTATTAGTTACTGTATGTTAGAAATAATCATCTTTAACGCTCTTGCCCATGAAATTTTGCCGGTCGACGCCGTTTGAAGCCGGTCGAGTGTTATTCATGACGAACTGAAAGATATATTCGAGGAAAACAAGCATGGGTTTTGACAGTTAAAGAAGTACTTTAACTCATTTTGTCGCCTTTGAAGAACATATGGCCGACAAGTGTCTCACAAAACCGTCGCAAAGTCTCGTGTTGTAGGCGTTTACATTAGGGTCGCTATTTTTCTTCCCTTCCCATGAGTCCCCGCACGCGCCTCAACCTAATCCCCAATCTTCTCTCACCCCCAAAAAGTACTTAAATAGCGACTGGGTACGAGTCTGCAAAATCAGTACATCGCGGAACGGGAACAATCTACGACAGCACAGGCAGCCCAGACGAAGTGTGTGTCAATATATTTAATAATATTCACATGGGCAAAATGCGTCATCCTAAAACTAGTAACTGTGAGCGGACAACTTCAAAAATACTCGACCTCGATGGGTCGATACCTGAGCCCGCGATACGGACGGGTGATACTGGTCAGCGGATACCCTGTTTCGACAGCTGTCAATTGATCATTGATGTACAATATGAGTGCATTATCAGTTTTCCTGTGCTCCCAAACTAGCCAGAAAGTGTGAGATTGAATATTGGCTTCCCTGAGGTGCGGACGACCGGTGTACGGTCACGTGATTACCAAATTTTCTGGGATGGGTAGATTTAGATTTACTCATGGATGATAGAAAAACTGGATAGGAAACTGGCTGACGTGATCGGTTCCAACTTAGTGGGAAAATGTGACGTCACATTATCGAGAGCCATTCAACCTCTTACATCCGATGTTTTGTGCGTCTTATTTTTCCTCGCATATTTCACTATCTCCGTCTTCGACTTTACATATTTCCCATGTTTTGAAGTAAAGGATGAACAGGACCTGCTCTTGGAGAGGACAGTAAGAGGGTAGAAAACCGGTAGAGGCAAAAGACAGAGTAAATGATTATGAAACTTTGAGAGCGAAGAATGACTCCAGCGCCCGATAATTTTATGCACTAAACGGGAAGCCTAACTACATAAAACCCATACTTAAACTTACATGTATACAGCTAGAAACACCTATAAAAAAGGCACAACCTCATTTTTTACAAACCACAATAAAACCAGAAACAATTTTGATTATTTTAATCAAGGTTTTGACAATTTCTTTTCTGCTTTTATCGACAAGCTCAGCGAGTGTCGAATTTTATAAGTTAACAACCCTTGACAAAATGATTTTATTAGCGGTAAAACTGTCGCGGCTTGATGTTTCAAGTACCCAGCTCAAACGAGGGTTTAATTTTCCATTCAAATTTGTTTACGGACAACCAGTGACAAGAAGCCGTCTTTGAGAAATATATAAAAAGCGGGGCTAAAAAGCTCACAGCATAGAAAGGAGATTTTTTTGCCGACCACCGTGGAAACGCCGTTTCTAACTTTTTCAAATCAATTTTCATAGTAAAGTAAGTTGTTTTGCTATTTTCAGGTACAAATGTGCAATGACCCAAGGTGCTTTTCAATCAGTCAGGTCTTTGAAAAAGCGAACTGCAATGCTTTTAAAAATCTTATGTAAAACGATTAATTGTTGACTACTAGGATACAACTGGGAAGCAAACTCTCCTGGTTAATAGCAGAAAGCAGAACTTTCACTTCTTTTTCATGAGCAAACACTTGTCTTTCATAAAACTTATTGAACAAAGCTTAGAAATATATTATCCTTGAAATACCGACCTTTTTTTAGGGTGAAACAAACTTTAAGTTTTTGTATTGTAGTGTTAATGATATGGAGAGAGAAAACTGTAAATCACCTCTGAAATAAACATTTACACTGTTCCCAAAGAAAAATAGAAGCTGAATAAAAAAAAACCCAGTAAAATCCAGGATTTTTGTTTAGCCTAAGGTAAATGGATAAGGACTTGAAAGAATATGACTGTCTGGTCACATTATCATGTTGATGAAAACAAAATTCATACCCAAAACAAGTACAGGTATATGTTTTTATTAATTTGATTTAGAATACATCTTGGTAAGGTTAATTATCTACAGGTACATTGTTGCTTTGGACCTCTAAAAAACCGAATACAACAATAGTGCTAATCAAGTCAATCTTTGGTTTGAAAAATAATGTGATTCAGATATAGACCGTTCCAGAGACGAGCACTAACCAAATCTAAAACACATGCATGACTCTGTACATAATAAATGCAGTGACCTTCAAACACAGTTAATTTGTCCCAGTCAGAAACAAGTAGCTAATCCACTTCAGAAGTGATGAATAAAGCTTACATAAAGCAACTTCTCATCATAAATAAATTAAATGCCACCTTCTGGCTCTCATGCATGACAAAATAAGCAACTTTGTTGCTGTTTAATACAGAAAGACTGATTGATTTGTGCCCCAGTCTCAGAAGAGTACTTGACCACAATTTTACTGTCTTCATTGACTAAATGTGTTCAGCAAATCCTAAAAAATAGACAAACAAAAGGAAAACTAAACCACTGTTTAAAAAGTAGCAGCAGCACTTATGAGCCTAAACGGAGGCCAAAAAATGTCAGTAGGCGTTTTCCCATTCATGCTACAATTATTAGTTTATGTGAGGGAAAAGTACAAAAATTGTTCGAGTCTCTTCAGTGCCTTCGAATACAAGCTGCGAGGAGCAACGTGAGGAGATTGCATTCACTGGATACGTAATTTAGTAGTTTTCTTTCAACATTAAAAGATGAGCGAAATTAACATACTGCTTTACGACAAGAGATCAAGGATAAAGGGGCTAGCCCCTTTATCCTCTTTTGTTTACGAACAATTAGCAGGGTTAATCTAGGATATTACTTGAGCGAAACAGTTCTCAACACAAACTAGTCTGCCGATTGGAACTTTACACACCATGTGCGTCCAACTGTAGTTAATTCCAGCCATTTTCAATCGAAATGTATGGCTAGAAAATAACAGCACTCAGTTTGTAACTATTGCTATGCCACAATTCCATCCTTGAAAGATCTGTCAATCGTAGCTATGAATAGAAACAAGAAGGAACCTTCTTAATAAAGGCGTCTCAAAACAGTCGCCTAGTCTACTAAATATGGCTCTGATAAGGTCAATTTTTGGGACGCAATTTTCTCCAAAACAAGGAGAAGTGACACAAAACAATAATGTTGCGGAATTCTTTTAACCCCGCTCCGCTGGTTCAAACAAATCAAGAGGACTGTATCTTTCGATGTAACAACACGATTTAATGCAATCCAACAATCTACTGCGATGTACAACTCTCACGTACTCAACGTTCGTAACACAACGATCAACGTAACTAAACGATCAACGATCAACGAATCGATCAACTAAAACATTCTAAGTATACAGTGGTTTTTCTACTATTCTGGCGCAAGGCAGTATTTTTACATTAATCACATGTACAGTAAAAGTTCCCATTGTAATGTATCTAAATTAAGTGTCTATTACAAAATCGCACGTTCTTTCACCTTATTTAGCCTAAGAAAATGCCTGCAGTTACATCATTATATATCGTAAATGTACTCGGACTTTGTCTACATTATTGTGAAATCTAATGTCACGAAATCTAACTTCTTTGCGCTACAAATGTCAATTTCTAATTAATATTTAATCACAAAATAATCAAGTTAAGCATCACCTATTTCTTTCCCGACAAATAACAAGAGGTGCTTACCTCGAAGGTTCATGTGTGGCTCTGAACGGTCGCCATCGCCATAAGACAACAACGAAGGGAAAAACATACACCAAAAACTAAAGTAGCACTAAAAACTCCGAAAAAGAACAATATGCAGGCAAACAAAGCCTACATTGCGACTGTTTTGCGCCACATTTTCGCCATCGTTTTGTCGCAAATTTTCACTATGATGGAACCATCCAACGCCATCTTGGAGCACGAAACAACCAATCGGTGAGAAGGAATCGGCCCAAGTGACAGTCGTCATATTATCCATGATTTACTTAGCTAAGGGGCTCCGCTCGCGTGCGCTTCGCGTGCGCTTCGCGTGCGTGGAGCTCCGCTATAATGATATTATGATGACATTGAATTAATATTTGTTTTTCCAGGCAAGATAGGTGTGTTGACCCATTATGAAACTCTACACGCTAAAGACATTTTACATGTTTAGCGTTTTGTCAGAAGTGAATTGCACGACTGTGGCTTTTTAGAACGTGTCTTATAGTGCATGATTGTAGCTTTTAACTATTTTTAGAACGAGTATTATAGTTTTCCTAGTCACGTTTTTAGTATGTGGCTTTTTAGTCGGTTTTAGCTTTTTATATTTTATGTTTTTATTACCAAGTTTTTTATATGTTTTTGTTTATTGAGTTGTTTTTAAAAATCGAATAGTATTATATAGCTGTAATTATTATAGATTTTATTTATACACGTTCGTATTTTGAACGAGTTTTTTTAGCTCTTTGACGTAACGTGTTAAAATAAATGATTGATTGATTGATTCATGGTTTCCACAAGAGAGATGCCAGTACACAAGAAAAAGTTGTTTCTTTTACAACTTTACGGAGGCTAGTATAAAAGATCTTACAAAAAACACTTCATAGATGCCAATAATTTGAAATTTCTTCATTGTACAAAGTATATTTGCTAACAACATGCCGAACAAAGTAAACGTTTTTGGTTTCTTAATTTCTGTTATAAATTTGCACTGTTGTTCTGTTGTTGCACACGAAAATTTATAAACCACATGGGTGGAAAGCTCCTCAGGGACAGCATCTTTTTACATTAAAAAGATTCTTGATTTTGAAAGTACTGAAGACAAGCCTTATATCAAGTGAGGCTCAAAGAATCTATGTATATCGATAATATAATATCCATATATTGGACAAAAAAAGGTTACTTTAGAGTTCGAGTTAGAATTCTTTAAAAAAACAGTAGAAACACTCCTAAATTTTTGTTTCTGTTTCCCGTCCTTCCTGTCTCGTCAACGAGAACGCTTTTTGTCCAGGACAAAGGAAGTATCAGTTAAAGAAAAGTATTTTTAAAATTGTTGGTTTGCAGGAATAAAGTTATGTTCCGAAAAATATAACCAGTTAAAAGATCCCTTCGGACAACCTGTGGTAAGAGTGAGTCCTCTTTTGGTCAAGGGAATGGATACATTGGAATAAGTTTCAGTTCCTAAAACAGAAAGTAAAAATAATGATAGATTACAGTTTTGTACGTCCAGGACATCGTAAATGGCACTGGAATATAAACACATTGTCCAACAAATATTTGTTGTAGTATTAATTGGACAGTCACTATCCTGCGAGAATGCTCTTCATTTTGGGGATCATTCGCTGGAGGCACATATATAAGACACGCGAGGTTAGACGATGACGTAACCACACACAGAGACGCAAACATTATCAAGGATGACTTCCTTGTTTTCTTTCTTTCTTTCTTTCTTTCCTCTTTGTTTTTAATACATATATTTTTTAGCACAATAAGATGATTTTTAGGACACAGATGTTTTCTAGGTCACCGGGAATATAAGTTGTCGGGAATTTTTAATCGTACGTTAACAATCCAACAAACAGAAAAACTCGCGGCGGTTGTAAAATGCACAGTCCTTCCCTCAAGGAAGGGGTAGTGTCATAGTCAACCTGAATAGCTCTGTGATATCATCCCTGATCATATCGATATTTGAAAACAGCCGACTTGTTTGTTCATTTCAGTGGTATAAGCTATATCGTGACATGGCGCAAGTACACGCAACCCCCCTTTTCGCTCTCTGATATATAGGTATTTGAAAGTTAAAGGTACCCAATAACATCGATATTTGAAAAATATTGAATTGAGGGTCTGTGTTTTCGAGACACCCAAGGGGTGTGAATTTTTCGGAGGGCCTGGGCATGAGTTTTCGAGACATGTACAACCAGGGGTCTGAGTTTTTCGGGGTCTGAGGTCTGTGTTTTCGAGGTCTGAGTTTTCGTAACACCCGCTTTTTCCAAGAGTTTTTGCTGAAAATATACCATTTGTGCATACTATTAGGTTTTGACTGATCTGACTGGAGAGTCTCTTTTAAATGTGAATTTCTCATCATGACGGGAATGGTCTGGCCTAAACTGAGACCAGACCCAATTTTAGTGGTTCTCATACATTCTCTCTAACGGCTATTTGAGCCAGATCTCGCGAGGAGTGGATAGAACTGGGAAGGACTGGGAGCCAGTTAGCGGAGTAGTGAAAAAATGCAAGATGGAGTCCTGACATAAACAACTTCTTCTTTGCTGAATATTATCTCTAATAATGCGGGAATTAAGTTTTCTAGGAATTCACCTATTTGTTGCAGCCCTCTATAGTGTCTCCGCATCAAAAACAGGTAAGTTAAGGGTTATTTTTTTATAATCACTGGCAGTCTTAACACTCACAATCGGCGCGGCGGCATCCATTCTTCGGTATAAGTTTAATAGTTGTCATTTTTCATAGTAGACGATTACAACCGATCGAATGGTGATGATTTAGGAAAACATGGTTAAACTTTATCGTTTTAGGCCCTAGGATGAAAAAAACGGTTGATGCTTTTCGTTTCTTATCACTTCTAATGGCACTCCGGCCCGTTCGTGACAGGATTCAACTCTGATATGTGCTTTTGGACTTCAACACTACACTTGTCATGAGTTAGCAAATTCTGACAGACCGTTCTTGAAAAGGAAACTCCGTAATACAGGTTTCCTTTGAAAAATTAGGCATTTCTGACAGGAGTTAACTATAAGGCTGGCTATAATAAAACCTGGGCTCCAGTGAGTAAATGACGTATCAATGCATGATTTATCACACACGCTAAAACATTGAAATTCGCATCCTTTTTACTTCGATATTGGGCATAATATTTCTTTTGATTGTACTAAGGAGGTGAAGACTGCTTGGTCGTTCAAATAATATTTTTCTAGTATGAAACAATATTGTATTGGTACAGTATTTCTAATAACTTTCTTAAATGTGTTGTTGATAGTGTGATAGCTTTTACAAACTAATTAGATTAACCATTCTACTAAGTGGACATTTTCTTAGACGTTGTAATCGTTCATTTGATAAAGAGTACAAACCAAAACTAATCGTGATTACAATGAGTGCTTCACATGTTATCGGCTTCTTCTTGGGGTGGGGGAATGCAAGAAGACTAAGTCCCCCGGTTCAAGTGCTTCTCAATGAAAAAAACTTTGATATCTTCCTTGTATAACTGGGATTTAGCTGATTGAAGGGACTTTTTATGGTAGTTAAAACCTGCGTAGCTGGCAGAATTTGTGGCATTCGACTATTAACAAAGATCACAATAGCACCCGTGGAACGAATTTCATTTGAGAAAAAAGGGGAAATCTTTTGTTCCTCTAACCACAATTATTGTTTGATGATGATTCAGTTACATCTATGTAAAGAGATGCAGTTTTTCATTGTATTCTTTTGTTAGTAACTTAATCAGCGATACCATTATTTTATTTCTGCAACAGGAATAGTAGTTTACATGTGTCTAGACTGCGTGTGCTATAGTTTGCTATGCTGGTCATGTTTTCTTTCTAATTCTAACATTTCTGCAATTTTTTATGAGAAAATGCTAGATTTCATGACAAAGAAAAGCAGAAAAAAAGCTATAGCATTTGCAACTCCTGTAGCAGAAGTCACTGTTCTCTTAGACTCTGTTCTGAGAAAATGCACAAATGAACAGTGGTAAGGCCCATATCCCCACTAGGAACTTAGGGGAACCACAAGAGGGACCCTCCTGGGTAGAACACATGTCAGGTGGGATAGGGGGTCCACACCCTGGAGTGGATATTTGTCCGAATCTGTCTCTGAGGGCGAAGTCTTACAGTGGAGTAAAGTGCTGGTACAGCCAGGGATTGCACATCCCTGCCATTACTTTTATTGGAAAGTAAGGAAGGAGAACCAAGAAAGGAAGGTCACCTATTGACCAGTATAATTTACTTTTATAGATCCATATAACGAAATACTGTAGTTCAAATAAATAATTTACTTCGGGGTGGGACTGATAAAACACTTTAGTTTGTGAATGAATCAAAGCCCTGAGAGAATTGACTGGAAAAGGACATTGAACAGCCTAAAAGGGAACACATAAATTTGCTTTTATGTGGCTGTATATTGAAATAAAACATAAATATTATTTAGTTCATGGAATAATTCATTTTTGTTTTTCCAGGCAAGATAGAAGGTGTGTTGACCCATTATGAAACTCTGCACGCTAAAGACATTTTACATGGTTTCCACAAGAGAGATGCCAGCACACAAGAAAAAGTTGTTTCCTTTACCACTTTAGGAAGGTAAGTAATAATTTAAAACAATGTTGTGAAAAGATCTTCACAACAAATCTTTTCAGATGCCAGTATTTCAATTACAGAAATTTCTTTTTTCATTTATTGCTTTTCTATAAATGTATGCTGCAGTTATTTTTCTTTTATTTCAGTTAATTTTTGTTTTTCCTTTGTATAAAATTAATTCATTAATTAGCATACCATAAAATTCTGAAAATAAGCCCCTCCATGTATAAGCCCCTCCAAATATAAGCCCCCCAAACTGGTAATGCAAAAAAGCCTCCGTTAATTGCCCCTCCAAATATAAGCCCCCCGGGGGCTTGTACTTGGAAAATTGCCCTCAAATACAAAGTAAAACAAGAGCAAAAATGGTAAATTTACTTCCAACTATAAGGCTAGCCCAATCGATTTTGAAATACAAATTTCCCTCCATAGATAAGCCCTTCCGAATATATGCCCCTCCAAAAATAAGCCCCTCAAATAGGGTCTTTGAAAAAAGCTGGGGCTTATTTTCAGAATTTTATAGTACATTACCATACCCAAACACAATAAAAAATAAAAATAAACTGCAACATATATTCACTAACACACACCTAATATAATACATGTAAATTTTTGGGCTTCTTAATAATATTATTTCTGTTATACATTGCCACTGCTGTTCTGTTGAATTAAGTTGTTTGGAAATTTTTTCATATGAATTCTGTTTAATAGCTAGTGAGTCCTCTTATTTTAGTAAAAAATTTAACTAGCATGTCTTTTTTCGCTTCCATCTAATCATTTATATGATAAAACAAAACTAACAAGATGGATCAGAACCTACAATCCTCGTCAAAAATCTTGAAACACTTGTGTGTGTTTCCCCTTCCCCAATTTTGATTTGGGTATAACAGTGGTCGCAGTGCTTCAAAATAGGCGTGGCTCAACATTGGGGAGGGAGAGGACACATTATAGTGAGAATAAAAGTGTGGGGAGTAAATCTCAAGAATTTACTAGAAAATTCAAGAGAAACGGTGTCTGTTTCAACCATTTGTGACGAGTATTGTAACATATTACTTGACGTATAATCTACTGCAGTTGTGATCTTTTAATCCTGAGGGAATCAGACACATGTAGGTCTGTTGGGGTGATTGATTGAAGCAAGAATGAAATGTTAAGTTTTTCACTTTAGACATACCTTGTTGTTGAATAGTGGCATTAATATTAGATGAAAATTATCACAGTGACTGAAAAAACAGGCAGTGCCAGTGATGTGTCTTTTAATTGCTCACACCTAAACAGCATGATCATTCTAACCAACGATGCATCACATATCAACCCTCCAAGTTAAAGTTTTTGCTCTTTAGGTTTAGGGAGACTTTTTTACAAATCAAGTCGCCAGCTTTAAAATTCTAGGCGCCATGGAGACTAAAATGGTCGCAACTTTGGAGGGTTGCATATGTCCTCAGAATTGACTAAAATAATTAATTGTAATTGTCTTTGTTTGCTGTTGCAGTTTATGATAAAATTATTTATTTTGTTTTTACTGTTCTGAGTTCAAATGTACCTTTACATGTTAAAGAAAAGGAAAATTGCAAAATGTAATAAACTCCAATTCCATCTTTCCCTAAAACTCACAAAATCAAAATACTCTTGAAATAAGGGTCATGATTTTTTGTAGAATATTTTTTTATTTTTTTATATATTTTTTTGCAGAATATAATAATAGCAAAATTAAGTGAGAATAAGGTAGTGGTTATCGTCCACCCCCACCCATTTTTTTTTCTTATTTCGTGAGTAGCTTCTTTTGGGTAAACCTGAGCTGAGACATCACTGCAATCAGGGCTTTATTCTGTAGAAAATAAGAATCTGTTATTTATGTTTGATTGCTCACTGCAGACACTTCAGGCTTCATCTCATTCCACATGTTGAACTGTTCAGTGAAGACTTCCATGCGTACTCTGTGGGAGAAAATAATGAGAAGATAGAAATTGCAGTTGATAAAGACAGTTTTTACAAAGGTTATGATGAAGGTATAACCCTGTCTTTCTTTACTCCTGTTTGTGATTCTTAATCAAACCTCATACTGGCACAAATCTCTAGCATTTCACTCTGGCATTTTTTCCTTCAGAAACAACAGTGTGGGTTATCAAAAGCTGGATTTAAACAAAGAGATACTAATTGTGAATTATAAAGTGATTTATAGTTGTATTACGTGCAAGTTATTTTTATTTTAATCTTTCTTGATATACAAGAATAGTGTAGTGTCTAATTGCTCTATATAAACATTACAAACTTACTATGAACTAACAGCTATGGAATCTTCACATTTCTGTCTCTCTCTCTCCTAATCATTAAAATCTAACTGACTCAATTGTTGCCATAGATCTAAGGGCCAAATAATTTTCCAAGGTGTTTAATATATTTTGTTTTTATGATTTAAAGGCGACCCTTTATCTCATGTAAGAGCTCATGTAGACGATGGAGTTCTTTCAGCTTCTATAGACACAAAAGAGGACACATATGTCATTGAGGTAAGATCTACATAATGTGGAAAAATTAGCCTAGCCACACATACAGTATTTACTTATTTATTTTATTTAATTGACTTTTTTCAAAAATGCACAACACTATAAGAGTAAGGCTGTGTAGTGGTGACAGAACTGAGAATTACTGGAAAAAAAATCTGACCCTCAATAAATTAAGAAAATTGAGAAATGTGTTATTGGGGCCATTAACACACTACGATTTTATTGTAATCATCCAATAAGCTTCTAAAATTTCATTAAGAATAAATTCTGTAGTTTTAGTTATGGTGGCGTGACAAATGTTAGACATGTGATGTCATTTTACAGCCTGCTTGGCGTCATGTAGAGAAGTCTACAAAACAAGAGATGATTGCATACAGACATTCAGATGTCAAGTCCAATATAACTCATTCTCATGCTGATCCTAAGTAAGTTATTCATGAAATAAAGGCATTACAGTCGACTCCTGGTAACTCAAACCCTCTATAACTCTAATCTCCTGCTAACTCGAAGCAATTTTCATTTCCCTTCAGATTATTTTCTACATAATTTTACCCTTGATAACTCACACTTTTTTCCATATCCCTTGAAGGTTTGAATTATCGGGAGTTGACTGTATTCCTTCTTTTGGGGACCTCTTGTAAGTTGACAACTCCCCGAAGTGCTTGCATTGAAAGAGTAAAGGAACAACTCCTCTGGCGATATGCAGAGCTCTGCGCCATTTTGACCTGGACGAGAATCGTGGAAGTTCAAGTTTAAGTTTGTTGTTGGTTCTCCTCCAGCTTATTCTGTATGGAAAGATGGTGTTCTTGTCTCTGCTTCAGAGAATACATTAAAACCTAGTTAGGGAACGCGTCCAAATATCGGTAGGCAACCCGATCATGGGAAACGGACCCGATTAATTTTCCGATTGATCGGAATCGGTACCTATCTGTAGGCACTAGTTGCCGTTTCCGATAATGATAAAAACTTTGCCGATTCAATCGGAGCCAGAAACATTCCGATGTGGATAATGGGGTATCACATTCATCTGATAAGGATATGTGACTCTGCAAACATGTCACGAAACCAAATAATGAAAGAGTCATTTCACTCAACAAAACAGTCTTTAAAACTTGCTTTGTTCTCAATAGTATAAAAATAATTATAACAATACTTCAGTAGATGTTTTTTCGCCTTACAAGTTGGTTCGAAGATGTCTACAAGGCTGTTCGACGATTTGTTTTCTGTCAGCCGATCGGTAATTGCTTACAAACTTTTCCACGCTGTTCTAACAAAATGTAGAGCGAGTCATATTTCGAAACCTCTCATAAAAATTCGTGACTGCCTAGCGGCCAAATACAGTCCAAAGCGGAAATGCCAAGCATAAGCTGTAATAAAATTTATAACTAAGAATAATTCAAGAATATTTTCAGCTGAAAACCGACAGAACAATAAGAATATTCAGCGTAGGCCGGTAAAACAACATTCTTATAATAGATTATATATAAAATAAGTGTACTAACTTGCTGTTTATTTACAAAGCTTATTCAAACTTGTAGTTGTCACCTGTATAACTATAACTTGTAAACATTGCTTTCAAGCTAGTTTTGTATTTTGTATTTTGTTTCACTTGCAATTAAAAGTTTATCATAATTCAATTCACTTCTGATGAGCTGAGAATATAGGGAGCGGCGTTTTCAAGTTGCTTCTGCCTACGTATCCAATACGTATCGCACGTCGCAAGCCGGATCGTTAAAAGCAGTTTTCTTTCCTTTCTTTAACTCGAGTTAATACATTTTATAGAAAGCTTTGTTTTATCTCGTTTCAGAAAAGAGCGAAAAATTAGTTGTTTCTTTTAAAAAATTCGGAGCGTCAACGGAATGTGCAATCAACGTAACAATGAAAGATCCAGTGAGTTTGACTCGACGAGAGAAGTTTACAAGCAAATAAACAACTTGCCTGATTCTAGCCGGTTCAAGTTCGCTCCTGTACACGCAATGTCATGAATGCCTGATCTGACAGTATTCTGTCCCCTATTTTCTTGGCTAAACGATTTTAAAATTCCTCCAGCAAGGATTCTTCAATCACGCGTTTTGGATTCTAAGGTTGTAAATGCATTCAGCGCGCTATCTTTCGCTTAAAGATGCTCGATACAAAAATTCTTCATCTTGTCTGGTATTGTCTTCCATAAGAACTCTTCGATGAAGGCATTTGTCGCTAATTTTTTTTTGAAACAATACACATTTCAGAAAGACAAGATACAATACGGCGATAAACACTTGGTCTTACCCAGCCTGTTTGTGCATTGAAAACTCAATCATTCACGCTTTGCTTTTGTTGACATAAACATTGCCCTATATAATTTTTGTCAGTAACGTAGCGTGACCGACGATTTCAACCCTTTGACAAACGCTGACAGATAGAAGTCAAGATTTGATGAATTCTGTTAATTGGCCCGATGAAGAATTTTGAACGGTGCCGATTCCGTTTCAATCGGTACCGATAATATCGGTACCGATTGAAAACGGAATCGGAAAAAATCGGCACCCGATTGATCGGCATCGGCGTGACCCGATGCCGATATTTGGACGCGTTCCCTTATTAATTCTCACTGCAGGGAGTCTGCACTCCCAAACGCCCCAGTTTTGAGATATGGGAAGAGGCTGGCGAGCCTGGAAGTGGAAAGGAGTGGGAGCTAAGGTGCAAGAGTGAGCCGTCGATTGCTGCGGGTGGGGTCACAGCCTTGATGCCCAGTTCTGTTTTAGCTAAGAAAGGAATAAACAGGATAAAACAGACCTACATGTATTTAAACTTAATTTTGTAATATTATGCACAACTTGTTCCCCAGTGGATCTGTCAATGCGCAGGAATTATAAAATGCTTGGGTCCCACAGGCTTAGGGGGCATTTTTGTCTGTTGACTGACTGCCTCCAGGGAGAATAGTGTTGTCAATTTTTAACATTACAATTTTCTTTTATGCTGCTGTAATGACACATAAATAAAATTGCTTTTTTTTTACTTCTCTATAAACTTTTCAAAATGTAACGGTATTTTTATGTTTCCTCGTAGGAAAAGGACATTTAGTTTTTGTGGCCATGACTCAAAGCATTCAACTGTGTATTACAAGAAAGATGTTGGTAATAAAGCATGTTGGTTCCTGCTCGATAAATGTTTGCAAATCCAGCCAATGATCATGTTGCCTAGTCATTTAATTTAAGGTTTAGATAGTTGAATGGGGTGAAACCTAGATTTAGTGTAGGGGGGTTCAGATAAATGTGTGACGAAAGATGGCTAGACCACTGGCATCTGCAATAATTGAGACCAATATTATTTTTTTGGTTTTAGCTCCAGATATGAGATCTGGAAGAAAGAGACGTGCCACGTCAACACTGATAAGGTGTACTTTAGCTTTAGTGGCTGATTACTCATTTTTTAAAGAAATGGGTGGAAAAGACAAGAGGCAATCAATAAATTATATGGTAAGGCCGCTAGTGTAACAAACTTTAAGTGAGTCTCTCAATGCAGTGCTTGCTGTTAACGTTTTTAGTCACTGATCCAGAAGAGCTGAAGAATTACTAGTCCTGAGGAAATCTTTGTTAGCCTGTCTTGACTTCATGATGCAGCATGGTCGCTACAGTTAGATCTAGCAAACTAGGCTTACCGGCATATCCTAAAATTCATTCTAATAAAAACATAGCGAGCTCATGAGCTCATACAAAGTAAAACGTTAGCTGGTCCATCCTTCTCCATGCACAAAATGTGTTCATGCCACAATGACTGAGCTGGCTAATGCCATTCAGTTCGTAGACTCGGTGATTTGAGACGTTGTGAAGACATTTTGATGTTCAACATGATCCTATAGCATGAGGTGGCAAAAACATTTAGTTTCACAGCCGTGTCTTTGGTGATTATCCATGTTCCAAAGTCATCTAGTAGAACGGAAGGACATGTTGTTTTAAAAAAGCGCAGTCACTGGACCAAAAGTACTGTCTGTGAATAGCAGCTCTTGTCGCGGCTCCAGAGTGCAGACCGTGCAAGCATTGAGTATTTAATTGAGATTATATGATACAGTGCATTTGCATTTTTTCTTGGTTCTGTCTCTGTAAGTGACTGTTTTCTGTTTTAGATTGGTGTTGCAGACAGGGTGGACAAAATTTACCGGGATACAGAATGGTCAAGTGAATACAAAGGATATGGTTTTGAAATTACAGAAGTAAGCATGCAGAGTTTTATTTTTCACATTTTGATTGGCTATCAGTGTTCTTTCTGCACATAATACTTACACTGTACGTACAAGTATTGAAATGTTTGTCAGATGAAATAGGTGAATCTTTGTTGGCATCATTGTTTACAATGATTTTTCCTCATTAGCATACAACTTAGCTCATACAAGCCATGGCTGCCGTATATCTGAACTATAATAATTCAAAAATTGAAATATGATTAACTTCAGCAATTTGTGCAGTTTTCAGCTCTTTGCAAGCATTGTTGAAGGAAATATTAACCATCGAAAACTGTGAAATTGCTAGATAACAAAAAAGTTAGCTATGTGCCATTACATTCTTTGTAAAATTTTGAGTTTTTAACCCATTCGCCCCTGAACCGCCTGTAACCGCTCATGTGGATCCACGTCCTTTCTACCCCTTGTGACGTCATCAGTTTTAACGGTCAAGGACAACTTTGTTCGCTAACTTGTGCAGACTGGAGAGATCTTTCAAACCATACCAGAATGAGCACAATTCAGTCAAGGACACCAGAGAAAGAAGCAAAAAACCATGTGACATTGACCTGAAAATCTCCATGAAAATTTTGTTCCATTGCTCACCTACCTTTCCTTTCACCTAATCCTAAGATCCTAAAAGCTTTCCTAAAAACTCTTCCCACCAAAATGAAGCCTACTAAATGCCCAACAAGAGAAAAAAAAATGAGGCAAGAAAAGCAAAACAAGAGGGGAGGAGAGAAAGTGAAATTTTGCTTTCTGTGCATGCCCAAACTTTGCAAGCTGATATTTTGCATCTGGATCAGAAGGCCGCAAAGTGTACAACCTGTAAACCGGTTTGTGGTAAGTTTTAGCTCTTGATAGCACGACAATGACCAGAAAACCACTCAACTAGCTTCAAAACGCATTTTTCGGCAAAATCTCCCGGATTGAATGGGTTAAAAGAGAATGTCTCTGAAACTTTTCAGTATATTGGGTTCAAATTTTCAGAGATGAGATAACTTACTGATAACTGAAACTGTTATGCTCTTTCAACATTCAGAGGTTTCAGTTTATTAGCTTCGTCAGATAATGATGAGCATATGTTAATGAGGCAAAAACTGTAAACAAAGATTTGCCTATTCAATCATTATTTACACACAAATTGATGATCACAAAGCAGCTACTACAGGTAATTGGCAAAAGCTAATTGATATTGAATGGTATTGACCAATCTATGGCTGATTGGTAGTCTATTTTTCTACATTGATTGATGTAGTGTGAATAATTTTGTTATTAATAACTTGAAATGTGATGTGAGAAGGATGTTTATCAGCCTTTACATTTGTTAAGGTGACTGTTCACACTTCACCGGGATCCAAAAATGTTGATCACTACAATATGGAACGTACTGATGTCTGGCCAATCAAAGAGCTTTTAAGAGTAAGTCAGAATAAATAGAATAATTATATTCACTTTACCTTCTCGACAGTTAAGTTTTGACCATGATTTACTAGTTAATGGAAATTATTCATTTTCTTCAGACATTCAGTAAAAAGGATTGGAGGAAATACTGTTTGGCACACCTGTTTACATACCAAGACTTCGCTGATGGCGTTATTGGATTAGCTTATGTTGGTAACCCTAAACGAAATGCTGTAGGAGGAATCTGTACTGAAAGTAATTATTACAAGCTCTACTCATCTATTTCTTCTGTTGCTACTTCTAATTTTCCTTCTTTCATCCCAGCCCATCTGAGGCCCGTGGCTCCCCCTCATCGTGCCACCCCATCTGTACAATACAGTTGTGATTTTTAAAACTCGTATTTTGGAATTATATAGATCAAAAGTTTTTTAGTTACTTGTTAAGGTTTTGTATTAGTGTAGCTTTTAAATGCATTTTAATTGCTGTATTTTAGCTTTTTTAAGCAATTTTTTTAATCTTGTTGTATTTTTAACTTTTACTGTATTTTAGTTACTGTAATTTAGGCTATTTTTATATATATATATTTTATTTGTTATTATTATTTTTTTTTTTCAGGGCCCTCATTGATAGCAGCATTTTATGCTGAAGAGATAACCCTGGCTAAATAACATTTATTATTATTATTATTATTAATATTATTATTATTATTATTATTAGAACAATGAAGGATGTCATGACCAAACCAGTTTGGTATATTGTAACTTGTTAGACAAGATGTTACAAATTGTCATTCAATATTTTGACCCTAATTAAGGAATTACTAAACTTGTAGTTATTTGTAGCTTTTCCACGATGACTCGTTATATTATAAGAACCTAAACCCAGCGATTAAAGGTCGTAGAATAACTATAAACAACTGCAAGTTTCGTATTTCTTCATACATGAGTATAACAGTCAAAATGATTATGGTACAGCACTTTGTAACATCTTGTCTTACCAGTCACCAAACTGGTTTCTGTAATGGAAACCTTTCTTGTTCTACAACCTGTACTGAGTATTTTGAATTTTGTAAACAGAACTTACTTTCAAATTACGTGCTTTCCAGGATACTTTACAAACAACATGTGGTTGTACCTCAACACCGGATTGAGTAGTAGTATCAACTGGGGCAGAAAACTGCTCACAGAGGAAGCAGACATTGTTACTGCCCATGGTACTTGCTTTATATTGTTTATTGCACTCTGTTTCTTTATACTGTGTTTTATAAGAATATCTAAGCTGAAATTTGCGAAATTTTAAGGATATTTTTATAAACCAGAGGCTGAGAATTTGAAAAGGATGTAGTTTTGGGTGTTGAAAATCTGTAAATACAATACTATACAATATTGTGCGTTTTAACTTAACTATGTAAAATTATTCCTTCTCTGAAAGGCAAAAAATGTCTAGACACCTGCATTTGATACCCCAATACATTCTATCATGGAAATGTCATAAGCTACAATTTAAAAATTAATACAAGAAAAATTGGCCGACAAATAAGAATATTCAGCTTGGGTCTGAAAAACAACATTCTAACAAAAAAGTGTACATTACCATAATTATCTTAAGAAGATATGCAAGAATACATAAGTAGTATGATCGTAGAGGTGATTGTAGTCCTGAGTAGGATTGTAGACCTCTAGAGACTGATGTTTTGACAACCCCGTGTGCAGCACTGGGCTCATCTTCATAGTCAAGGCGATGTCACTTTGCATTTAATTGTTAATATGTGTTTTACTCAGTTTTTAAAACCTGCTAACAATGTTCTCTCTTTTTCTATTATTCACTTGTAACTTGAAAAAAAAAAATGGAACTGCATTGCAATAAGAAATTGGTAAGTTACTAGGTTATTTCCTCTTCTTTTGAAACAAGGCATTTTCTACTTTTATATACAAAGGATTGTGCATGAAACTCTGTCTTAGGGATCAAATAGAGCGGTTTTCATTTGAGTGTCGAAAAGTAATTGGTTTTGCACTTTCTACACGATGCGATTGGCTCAAAAGATTCGCGCCACCTTTTCATCCAATCAGAAGTAAAACCAAAGCCAATTGTGACGCGCTCGCATGCATTTTCCCGCGCTTTGCGTCAGCCACATGTAATTACTTCGAGTTTTGATTGGTTCAATGTATTGTCTGTGTCCTATGTGATTGGCCAGAGTAATTACTTTGGTTTTGGTTTTACGACACTCAAACGAAAACCACTCTAAGGAAATAGCAGACATTTTGCAACACCACCTCGTTTCTCCACGAAATGACGTCTGAGAAAGGAGCGCAGAAATTCCATGCTGTTGACGCGTCACTACCCAGATCTGGGTAATGATTCTGACTGGTTGAAACAAATTTCCCTCGCGGCACCACCAATCAGAAGCACCACCCAGATCTGGGTAATGAGACGTTGTCAGTATGGAATTTCGCGTGGACACCAAATGTAGCGTCGCGAAATGTTGGCCATTTTCTGAGTCTAATCTTTTTTACGATGTTTGCCTTCTTTCAGGACACAATTTTGGCAGTGAACACGATCCGGAGACTCAGGAATGTGCACCGGCAGATAATCAGGGAGATGGAGGAAAATACATCATGTATCCTGCTTCTGTTAGTGGGCAGCTGCCCAATAACAAGGTAATGTAACTTAGGTTTTGGTATTACATGCAGTGCAGTTACCACTTTACAAGAGTGACCAACATCAATTTTGTCCTAATGGCATCGATACATAATCAAGAGAAAAAGTGATGACAATTACTTAAATGATCACTAAGGGGAAATTCTTTGATCTTAATTTTAGCAAATTCTCTTAACTTCTTCTTGAAGGAAATGTATAATACTCTCTAAAAACGCCCACCAACTTATATTGTAAAACTAGCTGTTTTGCGTAAAGTATTCTTTAAAATTTTGTAACGTTTTAAATTCCAGTAGTGAATACCATATTGCTTCTATTTTTTCTAATGTCTGTTTGCCTATGCCCTCTCTGGAAATCAGCTTTTGTTGTGTGTGGCTAGCGTAGTTTAATAAATATGTTGTTGTTGTTGTAAAGATCAGTCTGGATTATTGATTGGTATGTGTTTATTTGGGGCTTGAAGGGTAAATGCTCTCCTAGTGACCACTCTGGTGAAATTCCATTCTGTTACCAGGGTTCACGCGGGCATGAAAAGTCCTTGAATTGTAGGAAAGTCCTTGAAAAGTCCTTAAATTCCTTTGTAAGTCGTTGCAAGTCTTTGCAAGTCCGTAAATTTTCTTCAACTTTGAATGTAGTTGCCTGAAAAGTGTTTTTGGCGCTTTTTGATTGTCCAAGACAGAATATAAATCATAGCTGAGAGAAGTTAAAGGTGGTCTACATAAAGCGGTTTTTTTAATGCAATAATTAACTATCAATCTAAAACAAGTGAACTGAAAAATGTTGAGAATTTGGTGGAGCAAATAGTCCAAGCCTTACAGTCCTGTTAGAATGAACTGGGAATGTGCATTTTTGTACGATGTGTGAAATGTAGGTGGTTCTTGAAAATTGAATGTGCTTCTTGAAAGATCCTCACGCTTGAAAAGTCCTTAAAAAATGGCTGCAATTTCTTGTATGAACTCGTGTGACTAAAGCTCTGTAATGGAAAGCTGTCGTAAGCGATTGTTTTGAGAGCGAGGCTTATCTTCCTTTTCATCGCCTATATGCCCATCCATATAAAAAAAAAAGCTTCGCATAAAAAATAGTCGCCCTTAGCTTCCAGACAGGAATGTCCCGCACTTGCAGTAACATTAGTTTTAAATAGTTTTGTAAAGTATTATATAGTTTTTGAGCAAATTAACAACCCACTGATACTGTGAAAGTTACATCCTCGTTAGCTTTCAAGTACTTTGCTTGGCCTTTGCAAATTTTCCTGGTTTGACCTTGGTAAAGATTGTTGCGTTTCTTCCTGACTTTTGTTTGTCGATTGTTGAAAAATGGTAACGATTTCTCGCTTTTATTTTGCTTTTCTAGGTGTTTTCTCCATGCAGCAGGCGTAGAATTCTCGAGGTTTTGAAATCCAAGTCTGAATTTTGTTTCACAGGTAACGACATATGTTCAGATCAGACCAGATTGGAAGCGGCAGTAATAATTTTGTTGTAAATATTTCAAGCCTTTCGTGTGGATATTTGTTCCGAGATAACTCCGATTTTGTAAGCAAAATCCTTAAGGCTGTATTTTCCGTTATTTTGTTTGGTAGTGATAGTGAATTTTAAGCCGGTTGAATACATGAGAAAGATTTTTTTTTTCAGTCAGCTTTGACACAGACAGCTTGGAAGAAAAAATCCGAGTACTCCCTATAGAATCGAACCTATGACCCTTTGGTTACTAATTCAAATGCTCCTACGACTAAGCTAAAGAAGACTCGTGGGAGCTTATGCCACCAAACTCTTTTCATGTGACAAACATCCTGCTCATTTTTCTTTGTTTAGAACCAAGAACTGAGATCTGTGGTAATTACAAGTTAGAAGAAGGAGAGGAATGTGATCCAGGAGGTATTATACCGGAAGACAGTTTGTGCTGCACTAAAGACTGCAAGCTCAAGAAGGGTGCCTTATGCAGGTGACTACCAGCTTCCTTCTTCCCCTTTGTAACTGGCTTCCCACATAGCCCGCGTAGCAGGCGCTCGGAAGTAGTGGGCACGAGAAAAAACGGGCGCGCGAGAAGGAGACACGCGACACCCCTTGCGTGTCTCCCTCGCGCGCGTCCGTTCTCTCCTTCGCCCACTACTTCCAAGCGCCTGCTACGCAGCCTCCCTCCCACAGAGATGTTCTTGGGGCTTCGTGGCGCGTTCTTGCGCTATCAACTTTCGTTCAGCAAATTTAACCACCTAGATATTCTTTTAATGAGATTGTACCCTCTAGCACGGAGGCGTGTGAGTTGTGAAAAGGACTTTTTCGGGGAAAGGACGTCCTTCTACAATGTCTTGTGACAAGATGATGGTTTCAAAATTCACAAAAATCGAGTCTTACTCTACTTTCAGGTTTAATAGGGCAAAAGTTATCGTTTTAGAGAGTTAACTGAGGAGTTTGTTCTAAGAAATTTAATGGCTTCTCCCTTTATTAGACACCGTTTCTGATCTCTCTCAGTCCCAGTCTCTCTTTAGTCCCGCGCTAAATTACTCAAGGTCGAAATTACACTTTCGAGTTTTCGAAGTGCTCTGGTTGGTCTGTTTTTTAACCTAAATTCAGATCCCACAGCTGGAAGCACTCCTTGTTTTATATTTATGACTGACTCGCTGTGCTATAAAATAAAGTTCTCCTGTTCGTGGGACAGAAACGCTTGACGAAGCCTTAAGCCTGACGTTTGCGTGGAAGGCTACTTCCTACAAAACTTCTTTATGTTTTTCGGTTTTGTAGTTCTTTCTTTTTCAATCTTTCTTCCCTGACTTTATGAACCTTTCTCGGGCCTCTCTCTTCTTTCCCTCTTACTTCTCTTTGTTAAGTTCCTTCCTGTATTTTCCCTTTTTTTTCCTTTCACTCTGTGTATTTTCTAATGACTGACATAGGTTTCCATCCCCCGGGGGAATCCTTTGTACTGTGTTTTGATCCTATCTGAACCCCCCCCCCCCCCGTACGAAAACTTTACCATGGTTAAACTGACCAGTAACATTAAAAGGTAAAATAAAATGTTTTCTCTCGACCGTTTATCTTTCTCTTCAGCGATGGCTACGATTGGCCGTGCTGTAAAAACTGTAATTATACCACCACCAAGGGCCAGAGTTGTCGCATTGCTGACAAGACAACTTGTAAAGCAGAGACGTTGTGTGATGGTAACAGTCCCTCTTGTCCTAATGCACCGCCCATGAGAGACGGGACAACTTGTATTGATAGGTTAGTTTTATCTGTATAGCAAATTCGTTTCCAGATTCGCTGATATTTTGTTTTTTTGTCCATTGTCTTTCTAGCCTGTGTATAGCCGCCCCCCCCCCCCCCCGCCCCTGTACACAGGCTATGCTTTTTCCATTACAAGTGATGTGTAGAAGAGAAAGTTATGTGTCTGGCACTCCTCGTTCGCCTCGCTTTCCTGAAAAACGGGAAAAAATAACGCTTGTTCTGCATGCTAGTGTTTACCCTCCTTCATTGTACGTTTCGCAGCTTGAAACATTCTATATATATATATATATATATATATACTAAAAATAATGAAAAACGAAAGTCTTCTTTGCCTTTGCGTTTCACCACTGTTGCGGCTCTTCAGGCATAGCAAAGTGTTATTATTAACTTATTACGTCACAGACGTAATTGTTATTACAATTATAATGGCTCTTGTAATTCGTAGCACGCGCGAGCATGCAATTAGCGTAATTTCAAATCATTAAGAACGGGTTTATATTTCAAAATAAAAGACCTCTCTTTTTTTTTCCTCATGCCCTCGGAGGGGCTGAGAATCTTGTAAAACGGAAAGATAGTAAACTGAGGAGTCAATCCCGCCGCACATTCATCGATATGCTTACTGACTCCCAGCATACGTGTGTGCGGGTCTCTGATTTGTTGTTTATGAACTGTCACTCTATTTCTCAGGACATCACCCGTTTCTCCTATATAATTATGTCCACATCCTGCACATGTTATTACGTAAATTATTACGTATATATATATATTTATTTATTTTGCTTGTTCCAAGGGGAGAATGCAGAGGTGGCGAATGCAAAACGTTTTGCGAAGCGAGGGGTCTGCAGCCTTGTAAGTGTTCAAGTGATGAATACGTCTGTAAAGTTTGCTGTCAACAAGGAGATACTTGTATACCCTACAGAACCAACGACACTGGTGGTACGCTCAATATCATTGACGGTCGGCCTTGTCAAGGAGAAGAAGCACAGGGCACTTGTGTTGAGGTAATCTTTGATTCCATCATTATGGCGGGAAAAAAATCTCGCGCCACTTTTTTGACCAATCAGAAGTAATACCAGTCCATGACTTGCGTACAGACTGTATTCTGTGGTCCACAATGCATTCCAATCTTTCTCTGCATTCTATTCTTCGAAATCTGATCATTTCCAAGGTCTCTGGAATTCACGCGATACCATGTTTATCTCACGTAGGGTATTTGTGAGAAAACAACTCAAGATTTGGTGGAGAGATTCTGGACATTTCTCACAACGCTGGACAGCAATATAGTGGCTAAGTTTATGAAAGACAACTTAGCAGGAACTGTTGTGGTGTTCTCCTTGCTAATATGGATCCCGGCAAGCTGTTATATAAATCGATTGGTAAGTAAAGTAATACGTTTCAGGGCAGGGGAGAGAGTGTGTGTCCCTTATGACCCTCCCAACCCCTCCTTGGCAGCTCTTGCATAAGAGCTTTTTGCAGTTAAGGTGGATTCCACTGTCGCGTAACCTTACGTGCGCACGCAGGTAAATTTTACGGGCGTAAATAAAATGGAGGCAATGTATGCATGGTCGCGCGTAACGTTTAAGTTGAAGGTACGTGTTGTGCAGCTGGTACTTTCACAGAGAAAATATGCTTTTATGCTTACGCGTGACCCTTCATACTTTTCCTCTATTTTATTTACGTACGTAAATTTTACGCGCATACATACGTAACAAATTACGCCACAGTGGAAATCCATCCTTACAATAGACCCCAAAACTCTTGGTTTGCAACCACATGACAAGACGGCCATGTTGATTGACACTACATTTTTTTCCAGAAATTGCATTAAAAAGTTCCTAGTGGAGGGAAACGCTTTTGTTAGAGTCGACCAACATTGCTACCTTGACGTCGGTTGCAGACCAGCAATGCGGCCATGTTGTTATTACGGCCACTCGGATTTGTCCCGTCCAATATCCAAGTCATGCGTAACCCTGCAAATGCAGCTAACAGCTACATTTAAAAATCTCATCGTGTATATCTCTTTTTAAATTTACCTCGTTAGTACAGACTCTAAAACCTAAAATGTGCCTTTTACAGTGCGGACACTCAAAGCAGGACACTTGGAAGAAGATTGTCGGATCACATTTTTTTCTGAAAACAAAAGATTCTCAAGTTTTTAGCAAACTGAGCAATAACATTCTTAAAATTGAGGGCTGTTTCCTGAAGGTCAAGTTTTTTTAATATATTGAATTTGATTGTAATCTCAGGCCGTGATAGATTTTTATTCTGTAAACGCATTGAGGCAACCCATAATGCGTTCCAAACACTGTAATTATTATTGTTATTGTTATTATTATTATTATTATTATCATTATTATTATTACTATTATTATTATTCAGAAAACGTTGTGATTGGACAATCGTCTTACAAGTGTCCTTGTTTGATTGTCCGCACTGTAAGGGACAGACAAGTGACCAACGAGAATACAGTCAACTCTCTATAAGACGGACAACTGGTGTTGGTTGCTGCTGTCTTTCAGTCATTTTACTGTAATTGTACTCTCTCTAAGACCGACGACGGACACTTTTGAAACTGTCAACAGACAATTGGGAAGTGCCCCATGTAGTAAAAAATACCTCAAAATGGAAATGTAGGTGGTTAACGTGCAAAATGTTTGACATTTTGTAGTCGTGCTTCAGTTCGCAGAGTGTATACTGCTACGCTTTTTAAGACCACGCAGTCGTGAACGTTTGCTTTTAATGAACGTTTGATTGCATAATGAGTAAATAATTCCACTTTTCTGTTACAACGTTCTAATTTTTGTTGCTTTGTACGATAAGTTCAGCCTAAAAATCACACGTTATCTCGACTCTCTATAAGCGGGACACCTCTCTAAGACGGACAGCCAGGGCTTGTCCCGAAGGTGTCCTTCTCAGAGGGAGAGTTGATTGTAAAAGTGTCTGTGTAATGTAGTGTCGCTCACTTCCAAGACGGCCAAACGATTATAACATCACTTGTAGTGAAAAAAGTCAACAATGACTTATAACCGCACCCTACCCCCTCCCCCCATATGGCCAGATTTTCGAAATTAATTCAAATTTCGTTTTGAAAAACTGAAAAAGAGAAAGCACGTACCATACGTTATTTCATAAATTGATTTGATCGCGAAATTCCTGTGATTCAACTTGTATTTGCTATTTAAAATGCTTCTAAAGCAAGGTGATCTAGCACGTATGTACCATTTTTTCAACATGGTAGAATAAGAGACATGAAGCTGAGTGTTTTTGTCACGTTTTTGTTTTTGAACGTTTCTGCAGGACAACAAAAAAGACAAACAAGAAGCACTGGAAGCAGAGTGGAGAGATTCCAAGGTATTTTATACACAGTACTTAGTCGAGAGAACGCCGTGTCGACGACGATAGTGAAACGTCACTAAAAAAAAAAAAAGAATTTGCGTTCTCACCTTTATTTAGCTTCGCTCAATTTGTCCAATGTAGGCGAATTTCTTTAATATATTTTGATTTTCTTCTTGTTTGCTGTATGCCATCTCCATTGTGGAATCCCGTCAGATAATCGAGGTTTGGCCTTCCTACCATGCTACCCGTCTGCCTATCTTTGTGACTTAGTATTCGCGGATGTTAGCGCTGATGAATTAGCTCCAGAGCGTGGTCTAGCCGTACAAACGTGAACATCAAACCGCAAACCTGACGGCAAGGCACCGGTCACGTGACTTCTCGACGTTTGTGGTTCGCGGGAAAAGTCAAAATCCTCGATCCTAAGGTCTCTAACATAAAGCTTTCTCGCGAATTGTCTCCACAGAATACCCAACTGCTGCGGCAACCCAAACCTACCAGCAGAGGGAAATACATCTACAGGCAGGATTCCATTACCAGGTCTTCGAGACCGGACAAACCCTTTAAAGTCAAGCCGAAGAATATTAAGACTCGAAACACGCCCAAACTAGAGTACACAGTACAGACGGAGAGCAACTTGTGACGATTTTTACATGGCGGTTTTTGATAAACTTATTGTGGTCATCACTACGGTTAATCAAGGGGCTGGGATAAACTTCCTTAAATTCTCACATAACCGTAGTGTATAGCCATCCCTCCCCCTCTCCTTGGTGAAATCTTTGCGACACTCCGGCCTCTCACTGGTGTAGAACTTTCCAGTGCCTTTAGTTAGTAATTAGTAACACCGCGACAAGTCCTTGCAATTCCGCTTGCAGTTTCCTAAATTAGACGTCAAAGAAATTAATAAAGTTAAGATATTGAGAGTAAAAATTTAATGTTAAAATTATAATGTTAGCTTTGGAATCGTTTGACATCGGTAGAGCTGTTAGCTGGAAAGAAATTTCATGAGAGTATATAGCGCGCTTAACGCAAGCCATGTCCAGAGAATCTCAAGTTACGTGCAAACGGACGCAACATTGTTGGCGAATAACTCTTAACATTGCTGGATGTTAGATGTTGCGTCCGTTTGCACACTCTTTTGCATGTCGTTGGGTGTTGTTGGGATTTGCCTCATCCGCTTGCACACAACTAGACACGGACGCAACAACACGCAACATTGTTGGCGCAACAATGTTTGGAGTTGTTGCGTCCGTTTGCACTTTGCTTTAGGGTGGTTTCATCTTAAGGTTACCTTATAATTGGCATAATGAGTTTTCTACATCATTACATGTAGTAAGTTATTTCTGGTCAGAGCTGGTTGGTGCTGTACTCATGTATAAGGGATGTATAAGAACGCTTGTGTAACGCAGAATATAACCATGGCACCCTTTTTTCAGTGAATGCAACTTATTAAAAGATAGAGGTTTTCTCAATTAAGACTCCAAACTTAAGTAATTTCGTTCCTTTATGCCTTGCATGGCAACAGAGAATATATCATCCTGTATAGTCACATGACTTCCAGGATTAATAAAAGTGTATGTATGGAGAAGAATTGGCGCATAAAACGTTTGCGCCGCTCATAAGGGAAATCAAAACTAAACCGGCCGAAATTTCGCGACGCTACCACTGGTTTCTCCTCGAAATGACGTCTGAGGAATGAGTGCAGAAATTCCACACTGATTACGTGCCACTACCCAGATCTGGGTACTGCTTCCGATTGGTTGAAGCAAATTTAACCAGAAATACTACCCAGATATGTCAAATATGGGCAATGACCAATATAGAATGTCTACGCTCATTCTTTGAAAGTCATTTCAGAGGGCAGCCAGTGCTCTCGTCACGAAAGGTTGGCTGTTTTCTTAATTACGCTATGGCTTGGCTTCTATGCTTTCTCCTTATATTCGTTCCCTTTTTTGATTGGTTTACCAATGGAATTTCTGGGTGGCCTGTGTTGATTAGCCAAAGTAGGTAGTTGGTAACAGTGAAGATGTACATGGAGATATAGTACGGGAGGGGAGGGGGCGTCTGTACACAATCAGGAGCTGACACAGGCTTTCCTTTCCCCGCCGGCGTTAAACTACCATATTTATTCGATTAACCGGCCTGGGCGCTTATCAAATTTTTGGACCTTGAGGGTGGACGCTAATTCGAGGTGGGCGCTTATTCGCGGCTGGGCGCTTATTGAAATTTCACCATTTTCAGCAAGTGCAGTATGTTTATTTTTGCAACAAAACAATAAGTGGTAATAACAAAACGCGAAGATGTAACAAAGCAAAGTTCCTGTAAACTACTCTGAAGAAAACGCCGTCTTCGGGGAAGTCTCTTAATACAAGTTATTCAATTTTGGGGCGGAGGGTGGGAGCAGGAAGGGGGTGGGGTAAGGGTGGCCGCTTATTTGAGTTTGAGCGGGAGAGGATGGGGTGGGGTTAGGCACTTATTCAACGCTGGGCGCTTATTAACTTCTACCTTAGAATGGGCGCTAGTTCGAGGTTGGGCGCTTATTCGAATAAATACGGTATCTTTATTCTTTCTCTTTCTTTAAATCTGGATTCGCGCATCCCCCTTCTTCAATTTGTTCGCTATGGGACGCGCGCGCGCGCGCGTGTTGTGTAAGGAAGGACGCACTGCACGTACATTTTGTGTATGCTTCCCATGGCACCTTGTGATCTCTGTTCCCTCTAGCCTGCGTGTCGTTTTAAAGGGGAGGGAAAAGTGGGAATTCGCGGGCGCGCGAGAAGGGGGAAAAAGGAAGAGGGAAGATTCCTTTTTTCCTCCTTCTCGCGCACCCTTGCTTTCTCGCGTGCTCCCTTCCCCTTTTAATGCCTGCTGCGCAAGGCCACCGTTCCTGAACCGGTTGATGCCCTGGATAGACACTTAGAAATCATAACTGATATTCAGATGGAAATGGCCGCTTCTGTTTCAGCTGTTGACTGGTCCCAAATTGCTGCGATGGTCGGGAATCATTTCCGTTATGAGAACTCGCACTGGGAGTCGATTAATTGGTCGTCGATGGCTCAAGCCCGACTTTATCCCAGGGTCAGAAAACAAAAAAAAATCTACCGCTTGCGCTTCGCGCTCGTGAAAAAATTTGAGCTCGACTTGTACGCAAGTCTAATCCCAGGTTCTCTCCTACCCCTCGTAGGAGGAGAGAACCTGGGAACGAGGCTGGGCTTAAGGGTTCGACTCTACTTGTTTCTTTATCATGATGTTCCGCCCTGAGGAAAAAATGGAAACTACTCGTAGTCTCATGATCATGCAGTCCATGCACTTTAGCAGGAGCCGATTAGTCTGCTTTAGTCGCGAAAAGTCGTCTGTTTTTCCTCAGATTTCGAATCACTTTCTGAAAAACATTTTCGCCCCTACCGCTTCCCTCCCATATTTACGCCCATAACGGGTGATACCCTCTCCTCCCCAAGGGAATCTGTCAGGCCATATTTGGACGACCACCGCCCTACTTCTGAATGCGTTTCGGGGTGGACCACCGGGAAATTCAAGGGCTCTCGTTACACACGTGCCACCCTCCTTTCGAAGAAGAAGCACTGGCGTTGCGAACGTTTCATCGGTTTTTCATCACAGCTATGGCAAGACCAAAGGTATTTTTCGATGTAACCATCGGTGGCAGCCCGAAAGGACGCATTGTAATGGAAGTAAGTACATGAAATAGTGTTTATAGTACAGTTCGGCATACTTGTCACCGCAAACGTGATCTGCTGCTTCAGCTGCTTTGCTATGCATAATTTTTTAAGTTGACTTTCTCCTTGTCTTCATTCGCAGCTCAGGGCAGATGTGGTTCCAAAGACCGCAGGTTTGTGCAGCTTTTAGTGTTTTAGTTTCATCTGTGGTAACAAGGCGCTGCGAGTACAGATTTTAATTTTAACTTTTTGTACATATTAAGCATTGTCATTCAGTTGCGCACGCAAGTTGATCATGAAGGATGTCAAATTCATTTCTTAGCGGATTCAAGGAAATGAAATGTTTTTGAGTAAATGTTTTTACTTTAATACATCTTCAAGTCGTATATGTGTTCCCATACGGTTTTAGTGTCTGATACAGTGAAATGTACGTTAACTTGAGCTACACAAGGACTTGGCTCATATTTTCGGACAATTAAGTAAGAATAGATAATAACAAATCCGGCGTGGATTTTCTGACAGGAATGTGATTTAGCTATGTCGTTTGGTCGGTGACGCTTTTCTATCTACCTGTTTTCTCCCCTGAGAGACATTCTATTTAATATAACCCCTCGCTTACGAAATTTTGTGAAGAAGTATACAAAAAAGGAATTACTGGAGGTTGATGAGACTGAAGACCATATTTTTCTGTGGGGAATTAGCAGAAAAGCAAAAATTTATGAGGGAGCATATTTTTTGAGGGTATAAAGAAGCAGAAAGCAAAATTTTCTTAAAGCTGCTAGATTCCTAGGGCAAATTTTCTGAGGGAATGTATGTTCATCAATGAACTTTACTGAGGGCTTTGGGGGAAAAAGAGCATTTATTTGTTTATTTACCATTTAGGTCTTTCACTGAATATTGAGTATTTTAGACCGCTCGAGAAAAAAAAAATAAAAAAATAAAAAAACAGAGGAAAACAAAAGTGACAGAAATGGCGCTTATGAGCGCAAAGTAATAAAAGTGTCAATAAATGTTTGAAATTGCATTTTTAAAAGCAGCCAGCAAATTGGACAATGCTATATCCCTTGGGAGTTTGTTCCATTCTGTAATTGTCCTTGGGTAGAAGGAATATTATGTAGTAATCCCTAATGGCTGTTGGCTGTGTGTAAGAGTACTCTATGGAACAAGTTGAGTAAGAATGGCCAGCTGATTGTAGACTGGTATCTTTGTGAGAGACTAGTCTGTGTCGCATTTTATATAGTATAGATAGGCATGCTATGGTTCGCCTACTTTCTAGTGTCTTCCATTTCAGGGTTGAAAGCATTTCAGTTACACTATCTTTGCGGTTGATGTGATTTCGAACCCAGTGTGCAGCTCTCCTTTGCACTATCTCAACTGTGTTTGTGTTTTTATCTGTATGTGGATCCCACACAGATGAACAGTATTCCAGAGTTGGGTGCACTAGGGCCTTGTATGCTGTTTTCTTAGTATTGAGTTCCGCTTTAGAAAGCCAAGAGTTTTGTTAGCTTTGTTTGAGATGGTTTTAATATGTTCATTCCAGTGGAGGTTGTTGGATAGGTAGACACACTGAAGGTATTTGACAGAATGCAGAGGGTCCAAGACTTGTCCTTTAAGCATATAGACATGAACATACGGATGACACTCTCTTGTGATGTGTAAAACTTTACTTTTTGAAGTATGGAACTCCGTCTTTCAATCTGATTCCCACTTTTCCAGATTCTTGTTGTAACTGGATGCAATCATTCGTGGACTCGATGGCTATATAGATCACGGTGTCATCTGCGAAGAGACGAACTTTAGTTTTAGCATACTGGGGGAGGTCGTTTATATATGCCAAGAATAAAATGGGACCTAAAACAGAGCCCTGTGGGACTGGTCATAGTAGTAAAATGACAGCATCGTGCAAATGGCCTATTGTGACATGTGCCAAGAGTTAAGTTTGAAACGTGCTCACGATCAGCTAGGTTGCAAACACATCTCTCTGATCTTAAACAATAATTCTTTTCTTCTGTATTTGCCTTACCTACAGTACATCACTTTCCAGTGGAAACTTCTCATTAAATAATTCTATGAATTCAATTTGTAGAGAATTTCCGTGCATTGTGCACCGGTGAAAAGGGATTTGGTTATAAGGGAAGCAAGTTCCATCGAGTGATTCCAGGTTTTATGTGCCAGGTAGTAACTTGAACAGTAATAATAATATTAAAACACCATTGCATGAATCTGAATCCAGTGGGAAGTACATCAAACCCCAATCTTAGCCAATCAGAGCAGAATTATTTCTGACAATTGTTTGTGGGCCAGTAAGAAAAAACACCAGATTCTGGTATTTTTACTTAAGATCTGACCAATAAGTTAGCCTTCAAACCTCAGAAGTACAGTGATCATGGCCATCATCTTGAAAAGCGAAGAAAAAGACCACTTGCCCCAACTCTCTGGTAGTATTAATGCCCAAGATGGCAGGATAGCATTATTCCTGAATCATGCTCTCTTCTCAAAAGACATAAGTTGTGGTTGTGCACACCATGGTTAAAAGGTATTTCCCACGGTAAAAGTGTCCCGTGTAAGCTCACCTATACAAATACTTTTGGAGAGGGAATGATCCTAGGCCTAGGCAATGTCAGCATTTTAATGCCCTAATAATTTGATACAAAACAATAATATAAAAACTTGAAAATACAAGAAAGGAGTTTTTCATACTCATTGGCCTTTAGGTGCTTATTGTTCATCCTATTTTTTTCTCAATATCCCAATGAGTCTCATAATTTTACACTGGTAGTTGTAGGGATATAATCAAAACACCAGGACTTTTTATTATTCCAAACAGGGCGGTGATTTTACGAGAGGAAATGGGACTGGTGGCAAGTCCATCTACGGGGAAAAATTTGCTGATGAAAACTTCCAGCTGAAGCATACTGGACCGGGTAAGAGTTATAAGACGTTTTATGCACTTTCAACATTCTCTGGTACTGTTATTGCCTGCAGCAACAAACAGGAAATTGCCTTATCTTGGCTCTGTGTGAGGCCAGAGTACTAAAATTAATATAATTATTTAAAGTAATTAACCCTTTCACTCCTGAACCGGCCAACCAGAAAACACGGCACTATCATTGAACCGGCCAAAAGTGGCCATTCAAAATGCCTTTGTTTTAGACTTCCCTTTCCACTGTAAGGGGTGAATATGAGCTAAACAAAAATACAACCATTGTTCTTTAGTTATTGGCCAATCATATTACGAGTACTGCGCATAAGAAAAGTCTCCCTGGGCTGGGAGAGACGGATGCGAATTTCGTTCGGCAAGCGACAACTGTAGACTTCAGAGTGCTGAGTCACAAGGCAAACAATTTTGTGAAATCTTCTGAACAGTATCCCTTTTCCTTAACTTTAATGCTTATAAAAGTGTTGCAATAGTTTTCAGAGTATTTCACAACATTATTTGCCTTGTTAACTTGCAATTCTACTTTGTTGAGCACCAAAAATTTTGCTTTCCTTCCCGAGAATTATAGAAAATGGTGCAACAACAGGAAGTAACAATCAATGAATTCAGAGTGATTTTCGGAGATGATAAAGACTCTGAGAATATTGATAGAGATAATTCCAACATCGATTTGGAAGGAATTGAAGAAGATGCTGAGGAAAATGCTGAAGAAGACAACCATCAAACCGGCAGTGAAAGTGGTGATTGCGACAAAGATCTTGAAGAAGCGTGGTGGACGGCAGAGCTCGGTGACATCGATGTGAACCCACCGTATTTATTCGGCTATAAGCCGAGGGATTTAAATTACACAAATTAAAGCTAAAGTCCAGTGATATTTGAGCCCAAGAGAGGGTCTCAGCTTATAGCCAAGAGTTTTTGACCAAAAAATTTTTTCAGTGCATAGAAACACTATTCAGTGGGGATGTATTCACTCATAAGCTGAGCAAATGGCAGCAAATAATCGAAAATCGATCACGAAACTACAAATCTGAATGTTAAGTTAACTGAGCACAGAAATTCAGTCCCAAATTGTCAAGATATCTGACAAAAACAATGAATGCAGTGAAGTGCATCTCGGTCAATGGTGCGATGTAAACAGAGATAAAATGAAGGCTTACTTTGGCGTGTGTGTTATAAAGGGGATAAATAATTTGCCCAAAATTGCCTACTGCTGGTCTTCAGATATTTTTTTGGAAACAAAGGAATAAAGCAAACCATGACAAAGAACGGTTTGAAGAAATTTGCCAATTTTCATCTCAACAATTCAAACGAAGAAACTTCTGAGAGGCTTTACAAATGTTGGCCCACTTTGACTTCTGTATTGAGAAATGTTCAGCGCTGCTATTCCCTGGGAAAAAAAAATTCTATTGATAAGGGAATGATAACTTTAAACGAAGGTTGTCATTTCACCAATATTTGCCAGCTAAGCCCACAAAATATGGCATAAAGCAGGGATTATTTTAGAGTGCGGCCTTGTGGGATTTCTGCATTTAGATAAAATGCCGCATAAAATTTACGTTGCCGCGTCAAATATGGCGCAAAAAAATAGACCCAATGATAAGTACTATTTTTTTGAAATAAATTATTCGAAAACATCACTGACAACAACAGTGATTTGATGGCTGCTCTATAAACTTACTTTGAACTTTTATAGCCCCTTACTTACCTTGAGTCATTATTTCAGTAGACAAACTTTCGGATTCTGCAGTAATTCGAGCCCAGGCTTTTTCAGGTGCCCAGAATGTTCCAAAATGGAGTCAATAAGAATTTGTTTTCTCATGGAACAGTCTGTACCAATAAGTTCAAATATGTTTTGGGGGAACCCCTGTTTTGAAAAAGCCCCCCCTAAAATTACAGGAGAGGGCCCCTCATAGGCCAATTTCTAGAATTAAACCCTGATAAAGGTGTGGATGGCGGCTGATGCTTCAAATGGCTACGTTGTAAATTTCTCTGTTTACTTAAAAAGCGAAAGGAAGAATAGGCGAATTCACAGCCTGGGATATGATGTAGTGATGAAAATGGCCCATCCCTTTTTTAATGGCAATCATCATCTTTTCTTTGATAATTATTTGTCAAGTCCTAGTCTTTTAGATCATTTACTTGATCAACAAACATATGCTCGTTCGACTGAGCGGTGCACACGCAAAGACCTGCCGCCGTGCACTAAAAATAAACTTCGCCAGCTTGGAGAAACAGTCATTTGGCAAAGAGAAAGCCGCCTTTTTACAAAATGGCACAATAAAAGGGATTTAGCATTAATTTTTGGGCTACCCATGTGTCGCCAAAATGAGCTGCCTCGGATGGTGCAACATACACAAAACAGGCAGATGTTCAAATTGGGAAGCTATTTGTCTCTAATGCGTACACCAAAAATATGGGTGGCATTGATCGAGCAGATCAGTTATGATCTTCCTACACGGACGGACGGCAGTCGAGAAAGTGGTATTGATGTATCTTTTGGAAGGAAGAAAGAAGAAATTTGTCTTGTGCAAAACTACTGGGAGGAAAACTATTTTGTGTGAGTGTCCTAATTAGCTCCAGGAATAGCAAGGCACTCGGGCTCAGACAGCCCCGAGGAGTGAAAGGGTTAATAATCCTTATACAAAATGCACTTTTTTCACCAAAATTTGTTTCAAAATTCAAGGTATATATTGCAATATTGCAACTCCAAATCTTGGGATCCTGTGGTTATTGGTTATCCTTTGGGATATTCCTTACTTAATTTGTATGAATGTCTGTGTCAAGGATTTATGAAAACTTTGTTGAAGATGTATGTCTCAATTTTACTTTCTTTCCTCTCCAGGAATTTTATCTATGGCCAATGCTGGTGCCAACACAAATGGATCTCAATTTTTCCTTTGTACTGCTAAAACTCAATGGCTGGATGGTAAACATGTGGTGTTTGGAAGTGTTGTTGAGGGGATGGATGTTGTCAAAGAAGTTGAGGCAGTTGGTAGTGATAGTGGCAAGACAAGCAAGCCTGTGGTGATAGCAGATTGTGGGCAGTGTTAGTTGGTTTCTCTTGTAAGCTTAGTGAAGCATAAAGCAGGTTCAATAAAATTTTGTATGGTGTCTTTGCAGTCAGTTATCGATGTCTTAGTTAATTTTGGTTTGAAAAAAAATTCCTTCAGTTCTTAGTAGGGGAAAAGGGTAGAAAAGAGAGTGACTAATGGATGAGTGCAGGGCTCGAAATAGTGGCCTGCCAATGGCCGAATGGCAGGCAAAATAAATGGTCTGGCAGGTGAAAATAAATTACTATAAACTGTCAAATGAATGAAACAGTGGCAGGCCAAATTAACTGAGCTGTTTTTGTCTGACATTTTCGTCACTTCTCACCATACTTGTTTAACATCCATTCCTTTCCACAAATCAATCGTCCCTATTGAAAAAATATACCACCTGAAGGTCACCGACTGAAGCTTGTACGTTAAGTTTGCAGGTGCATAATGGTTGGGGATTTTTTTCATGAAATCATCAGACTGGTATTGTGCATGAAAACGTGAATTTCTGTTTCTAGAACCAGTGCCTTCTAACAGTAAGAGAGTTCATGCATTGTGAATGAAGATCAAAACTACAGGCTCTTGAGAGTTTTCATATTATTGCATTATTTTATTCTTCATTATTTTGGCATAATGTGTAATAACTGTATGGATGACTGAGTTATTATTGAGTGTCGGTCGTTGAAGTGGTATCCTTTCTACCTGATGTAAGTTTGTAATGTTAAATTAAAGCTAAAAAAAAATGGTACTACCTACAATTACTGAGGGAATAGTGGGTAAACAGTTCCAAAGCTATGACATGCATGTGTTTGATTTTAGTTCGACCGTGAGCGGTCGTCCTCCTTTCCTCAGAACGACACGGGGCGGGGGAAAAGTTAAAAATATGATGCAAATTAATGGCAAAAAAGGAGAGATTTTTTTCTTCACTTGGGCTCCTCCCTTGTTTCTCGTGGATTTGCCCCTCATCCCAATCCCTTGCATGTGCTCGCATTCTACCATGTCTTAAAAGAAAAAGTAGGAGACTACTTGTGGTCTAGATTTTAGTGTGTAGGGCATTTTGTCTTATTTCATGAATTTCTTCATCTTGTCAGTCAACAAATGAAATTCCTACTGAAAATCAAGTCAATATGATTTCATCAATAGCAAAAATGTGAGAAGTACTGTAGGTGGCAGACCAGAAAAATATATGACAGGTTAAAATTTGTAAGGCTTGCCAAAAATAAAAAAAAAATGGTAGGCTATAATTTGTTTTCATTTTGAGTCCAAGGGTGTGAGGAAAGAGGCAAACAGAGTAGGGGAAGGGATTGGTGCCACCCATTCCCCCTACACAGTACCCAACTTGGCTCGCTTTGTTAACTGATATTTGGGTGCCATTCAAAATAAATTACCCATTAATTGCCTTTTTCCATCCAGGAGCCTGGTCCTACGATTGCCCAAAATGTGCACAATGGAGGCAAACAGCCCAGAAAATGTTCGCAAAAATTAATAACTATCTGGGATGTTATCTGTTAGAGATGTCTTTTGCCCGCTGCCTGGTTAGCTCAGTTGGGAGAGTGCTGGTAGCGATCTGCTGGGCAAGAGATCACAGGTTCAAACCCTGGCCAAACCAACCCTTAGGGTCTTAAAATGACTGAGAAGAAAAGTGTTGCCTTTTTAATGACATCTGCAAACAGTTAGTCTTCTTGGATAAGGATGAAAAACCGTACGTCCCGTCTCACAGCACTTTCACTCATCTGGTTCTTGTGGGACGTAAAAGAACCCACACCACTGTTTGATAAGAGTCGGGGACATAGACCCTGGTGGTGTGCCCAACCTTCCCTGGGCTGGGTGGGCTCTCTGTAAGGAGAGATTTGAACCATAGGGATAACCTTGTGATCCTCCTTTAGGAGTCGCAATCACTTATGGCTACCTGTAAACTGTGTATGTCTGTCTAACTTCGGACTGTAAGAAATTAGCATGATTCAGTCAAACAGGCCAGAGAATGACACAAAAATCACGCAACTTCGAATAACATGGCATAGAAGATTTGACCAAATGTTTAATTAAAACTTTTCTGTAAGCGTTCAACAGTCAAGATGATATTTTCCAAGCCAAACAAATAGTTGAAGTCAGTGTCTGAAGTTGTAAATACATGAGCAGTATCAATTATCCTTGCATCTACCAAAGTTCTGTTCAACAGCGTTTGGTGGCTTGTTGAAGGCAAATGTGGACTAACTTTTGAATCAACCACAGTGTCAGCTAACGATTGGTCTTGACGGACAAAAGATGAAGTTCTGTCATTGGATGATGTAAAGTTATCGACATCATTTTGATGGCAGCCTGCTTCGTATGATATCAGAATAGAACTTGCAATAAACCTGTACAGTCTTTGAGTCTTGAACCACTCTTCAATCTCTGTGAGTTTTTTCAGGAGTTGTTCTAGTATATGCAGAGTCCATTCTGTATTGACACTGCCCATAAACTTGCAAAAGGCTGCAAAGATTATAGAGATTTAGATTAAAGAGGTGCCTGGAATTAAACCTGCCAGGAGAGCAGGCTGCTCTTACATAAACTGCGAGCAGTCTCTGCTTTTTCTTCAGAAATAGTAAGGGGAGTGCACACACTTAAGAAAGATGCAAGGAATGAGGGCAGGTGCCTTTCCTGTCTTGAGCCTTCCATCACATGCATGGTCAACTTTGTCTTGGGCCTGTTTTGCTTGTCAGATTAAGAAATAAGACTGACTGCTTATAGTCTAGGCTGCTCGGTAAGGTCTTCACACTCCACAGTTTCAAGTAACTTAGGAGCAACTATAAATAAAACCCTTGTCCCCCTGTTTCATACCAACACTCCCAAGGGCCTGTCATGGGAAAGGGGTGACTGTTCACCACGGTTACAAGTGATCGCCTTCATTGTGCAGCAGTTGCAGGGGTCACTGTTGAAGACCTTGTTAAATTTTTGGTTTCCACTTAAATTTTATAAAATGTTTGAGGGGTGAGAATGGTAGGAAACCACTCCCTACTACAGTCAAACCCTGTTAATACCGACAATGAGGGGGGCATAGAAAGTGTCCATATTGATCCATGGGATGTCCGTATTAAGCGTGTTGAATGAGGAGAGAATGTAAGGGCTTTCTTTCCCAAGGGACATAGCGAACGGTCTGTTATCCATTAATTTCTCTGTATAACACACGTGTACAGTAAGCATCTCGAGTTTTTCATTTTATTTCTAGTTTATAGGAACCTATATTGGCCTGAATAATTATAGTCAAGTTGGGGGCTCCCATATAAAAGAGACACGGCTGCTTGTTGGAAAGTAAATAGACCCAAAAAGGAGACTAACCTGGGTGTGGCACAAGCTAGATTTGAACCTTAAAGGAGACCATTCTCCAACACAGTATAATGGTATTTAACTATTTAATTTATTATAATTTATGTTCACATGGGAGTGAGTCCCCATGTTTCACTTGGCCAGAATTTTGCTAGACTTGCTATTATAAGTAGGAAATGTCATAATTTTATTATAATTAATAACATTATAATCAAAATAGAGGTGTACTTACTTCTTTCAGCATCTTCCATGGTTGCCAGTTTCATACAGTATTCACGCATAAAACGTTCATAACAGCTTGTTTTATGGTTATAAACCTGTTGAGTTCATAAGACACAAGCTTGAACAGTGTGAAGAGTTCTTGGTGTATAAAATAACACAAACTTAGTTGTGACATTTTTTCCAGAAGGTTTACCAGGTAAGAGTTTAACAGAGTAAAATTATGCTTTCATTTTTAAAAAAATCACTGAATGTTAATGATCAATATTCATTTATTTATTAAGTCTAAACACTATTGTCTTGTCTTGAGAAAAATAACGTTGGTTTGCATTACATCTTTTGTGTAAATTCTTTTTTCTTTGGTCTGTGTTCACCTTACCAAGGGTTGTCAATCAAAATATAATTGATGCCTCGCTTACCAGATACTTATGAATCCAAGGAAAAACAAACAGCCAAAAAATAGTTTAAAACTTCTTTTAACATAACAAAAATTAGCCACAGAATTTTTTATTAGCCTGTGTGGCATGCATTAAAGTGGTTATTCGGGCGCGCAAAGAGAATTCTCTCTTCTCCTTTTAACGCCTGTTTTTATGCACGTACCATGAAACCAAGGATGCTAAATCCAGCTCTCTCTCTAAGGGGCCATTTTCTTTTTCTTCTTTCTTTAAATGATTCATCAACATCATCTTCCCATGTCACCTTACCAACCTTAATATCCATAACACATGGCAGACGAAACTTGGTGGTGACGTTCTCAAGTTTTAAATACCTTGAGGAATCTAAGCTTCACGCTTAAGGATTCGTAAATATTATTTGAGACCCTTTTTACAATAAAGTAGATTTCGTGAGATCACTGGTTGGTTATGTCATTAAAAAAGATAATTCCAAATAGTGACACTAATGAATTATTTTCCTTTGCCTTTTACTCTGAAATTTGTTGGTTCTACTTTTTTAAACATTTTGATATCACAAGATTTAAAACAATACGAAATTGGTCTCAATTTATGAAATAGGAAATAGCTCTTTGCTTAACCAATGAGCATGCAGTAATAAAAATATTATGTTTGACAGGGATCAAAGTAAAGAAACCCTGGGAAATGAGGTTAAAGGGAAGGAAGAAGAGAGACTCTAGGGGTGACGTTTGACAGGAGGAAGAGATCGAGATACTGTAAGGGAACAAGGCTGCCTGGAAGGAGACACCTTGAGAATACAATGAGATTGACGGAAAGGAAGGGGGCCCTAGGAACTGGGTGGACAGGAAGGAGGGAGACCCTGGGAATGAGGTTGACAGGAAGAAGGGAGATCCTGGGAATGAGGTTGACAGGAAAGGGGAAGGGACCCCAAAACCTCCACAACCGCAGTACATGCTTAGGATACCCAATTCCACAATTCCATAATAGACGGGCAGAAATCTTCTCAGTTGCAGTATTTCTTCTCTTTCTTCTTTTTTGTCAAATACAGTTTCATAGAAGACAACTTCTCTCTCCCCCTTTGGAGGCCTTTGTACTTGCTTCAGTACGCAGCCATCTACAGTCACCTTAAGTGGTTCTAAAAGATATAATTTCAAATTATGTCACAATTCACTAAGATTTTTACATATCTGGTAACCTTAAGTTGCTATGTATGCACAAAAAGACCAATTATGATAAGATTAAATTTCAAAAACAATTTTCTAACCACAGACATTGTTTTCTTTAAAATTACAAAAAAAAAAAAACATCAATTGCACAAGTCGCTTTTTGTAATAACAGTATTATTATTCTGACTGGCCCACAATAATGCTGCCTCTAAGATAGAGAGAAATCAAGTGTAAAAGAGGAGCATGCAAAAGTTGTTTACCATGAAGCACTAAGGAGTTTTAAAGCACTCGTTTAAAAGTGTCCGTGCGTTCCAGATAGAATTGAAATTTGGAAGTGTTGGTTTTTGAGAAGAGGGGAATACCAGTCAGAATACCCGGAGAAAAACCTCTCAGACAAAGGGATCGGAGAAAACCAACAACAAAGTCATCATCCATGTACAACGTAAATGCCAAGATTTGAACCTGGCTCACATTGGTGGGAGGCGAGTGCTCTCACCACTGCACCAAACTGGCTCCCCAAAAAATAAAATCTTGCAAATGAAAATTGACAATTGTACAGAAAAAAATTGATGTGACAGTTTTTGCTGACCATGGAAACAACAACGTGGAAGCTACAACAAAAACACTGCCCACGTACAGATTGTAAGGAGGGATAGAAAATAATAAATGTTACTGAAATGAATATTCATGCAGTTTGCCAAGATATGCTACCCGCCAGGTAATATTATATCATGATAATATATTCTGACAACTTGGAAAGAACAAGGTGGACACCATATCTGTTGTAGCAATAAAATCAGTGATTTTCGCCGTATAAATTTCCTGTAAGTTCCGAAAAACTAACCTTGAGTTAAATGGCCGGCTATCTGATAAGGGTAGGCCTCTAGATGTTTAGAAATTGCGGTGTTTTTTCCCTCCATACTTATCCCGTTGTTCCAGACTAACTTTACTTTGGGTAATTTTTCAACAGGCTTCCTCCGTGGGCGCGGTGTAGACTGGAACTACTTCGGTCCAGGTTTCTCTCCTTTAGCGCCTGCGTGTAACCCCGTGACGTCAGCGGATCTACATCCAAAATGTCCTCCTTCAAAATTTTGTAAGAAATGACCGGATCTTGATTTATTTAATATTTACTCACTTGCCTTGCGATCAGGGATGTTTCTAAGGTTCAGGATAAAACATTAACATCTGTAGCACCTAACCAGCATAAAAACTCGACCATCGAGTTTGGAATCTTCATGTTTAAAGTCGAAGAACAAGGTCCCATGACCCCCAGAAATGGCGTCTACATCGTTCAAGGCGAGATGTCTCTCGTCGTGGCAGCTTTACGAAGAAACACTCGAGGAGGTTCCCATAGCCATCAGGTAAAACCAATGAACTATAAAATAATACTCTAGGAAGAAATTTACCAATTGAAGGCAAACATTACTGTGTATTAAAATTTCTGACAATATTGTGGCATGGAGCAAGCTGAATCGGGCTTAGGTGGACGACCGGTGTAATAAATTTTTGCTTGTCGATGAGAATGTGTTCCATATTTTTATGGAGTCCAAGCCTTTACAAAAAGCTAATATTTAAGCATTTTAATTTGATTTGCATTTTCGGATCTTCCGTCTTTGACCGGCGCTGTGTGCATGGGATAATTTAATAGTTAGAACTGACGTTATTGATATTGTGTATTAAAATTAAATTGATCTTAGAAGAGCATAATGATCAGGTAATGTCATGTTCAAGCACCGTCATGGAGCTGTAAGTGTGAAATAATGAGGATTGTACATAACTTGTTATCCTCAAAACTCAGTAAAGTAAACTTAAATGATCAAAAAGGGGTAATTGTAGCAGTACATGTTAGGATATTAGTTAATTTTGATTGCTTTCTGCTGAAGTGACATGGCATCCAGGTTGGTAGTCATTCACATTACATAATTTATTGCTTTTCATTTATGTGACAATGCAGCCATATTGGTAGTCAATCCGTCATAAAAAAAAATAGAGCTTTCTTTGTAGCAGAGAAATATTATAGTTCTTGACTGCTAACATTAGCACTTGTGACACCATATGCCTACCAGCATAGTAGAGTTTGTAGGTAAAATTTGTTCTCAGGTTAAACCAGAATTTCTCTTTATCTGCTATGAATAACATAGAAAATTTGAATAAAACTAGGTTAATACCAGTGTAACCTGAGATCATCTCCAGTCTTCTTGTCCTGCACTCTAGCATCTTCTTTTGAGGGGTTTCTTTCACTTCAGTTTTGTTGAGAGTTGTAGATACTTCAGGCCCTGGTTGTTGGAAGGTTGGATAAGTGTTTGAGAAACCAATTATTGCTTTATCCACTGGATAGAGATTTATCCATCGAATAGCACTATCTTCCTTTTGAACAATCAACTCGGACCAGGAGGAAAACTTCAACACCACAGAAGAAAACACGAAAAAGTATAATCCACAACAGCAGCATGTTGGTTGCTTAACACTTTATCAGGTTAATCTGTTGTTTCTTTAATTTGCATTTAGGATGAAGAACAAGATCCCTTGTTGCATGGGTTTTCTCAGCTCAAAGACCAACTTGTCACTGTTTCTGGTGAGTTATTTTAGGTAAAATCCATCCTAAGGATAAACCAGTATTCATCCTTGGTTACCAGAGGGTTAGAACCCCAGCAAAAAGCTGTCCCTAACAGGTTGAAAAAAGTTTTAGGACGGAATCCACAAGGAAATTGAGTAATTTTAATTTTCAGTGGACAAAAACCTTGTACCAGAATAATTTAAAGAAATGTATTTATCATGGGTTGTGTAACCTTTTCTTTGGGGTGTTACATGGTATGGTGTTCTATTGCTTCATTAGCGGTAGGCTATATATATTTGAGTTGTTCTCATTTATATTCATTCGCGTCTTACGACCGTCCCTACGCCCTCGAAATTAAATACCCAGTGATCAGGGGTTTCTCTTAGACGTAGTTTTTTGCATGCTGCTATATGAAAGGTTTAGCATGTTTTGTATGTTTACTGAATCATTGTTATACGAGCATAGTTTAGATCATTTTGTTGGGTTGTTTTTCTTGCCTTAATTTTTTACATTTCCGAGTTTTCATTCTGTTTGTTGTATTATTTCCATCCATTTTGTTGATGAAGGCATAATAAAGAGGGTCACACACGGCTCATGTTGACACACCCCAATTGAGGTTGCTTGTTACATGATAAATGTTTTATATGCGTTTGAGCGGGGTAGCAAAAATATAATATTGCATTCATTTGTACATTTTTCAAGAGCTATAGATGTAATTAGTTATGTGTAATAACACCAAAGAAAATTTCTTATGGGAGCCTGAGAAAATAAATATCAAACTTCACAAAATGACATCTTGCACACAAAATTTTCAGAACATTACCTGTTTTTTCACAATTCTTGTGAAATTTGACATTAAATTTTATTTTCTCGGGCTCCCTTAAGAAATTTTCTTTGGTGTCATTACACATAACTAATTACATCTATAGCACTTGAAAAATGTATTTAAAAGAATGCAATATGGTGTAAATTATTCTGGTACAAGGTTTTTGTCCCCTGAAAATTAAAATTACTTAATTTCCTGATTGATTCCATCTTATGAGCTAAGAACACATTTTACCAGAACATGTACCTAAGTGTATTTTAAGGCAGATCAAATGACAACACAATGCTGCTCTCGCAGTGCCTGGTGGCCCCTGGACCTAACTTTTGCTCCCTTCAATTTTTCTTAGAGCACAGCCTTTCAACATCAACAGATTTATTATTTTTTTTGTAAGTGTTATTGAAGAACCAGATGGTAATGCTCTAATAAGTTTTTAAAGAGTAACCTCTCATTTAAATTTGTGGCTTCTTATATTGGTAAATCTCCAACAGTTTCTAATTATGAAGAAGTCCTGTAATATACTAATTGAACCCAGCAGTTATTTGTGCACTGCACAAATGTAGGCTGGTGGAATATCACTGTGTGGGTGAGTGTAGTCCTGAATTACTGTTGTTAACAGCAACTGATACTTCAGCAGCTTGTCTAGTCATCTTCAGAGTCAGTTTTTGATTTGTGTATCATCAGTTTGTGGTACTAAAATCTGATTTTGACCTCAGCTGACTGATCAAAATAATTAAGTAGTGATACTATTGGTTGTCATTATTACAAAATGTAAGACATAACGTCGTAAGATTGTTTCTTATGTAAAGTGAGTCATAAAAAAATGTTCAACAGTCTGTTAAAATAAGAGAGATTTTACAAAATAAATCTAAGGAGCCTATTTTGGACTAATATCCAGAAATCAACCAAGTCCCAAAATCATAAAGTGGGTACCTTGTGGATCAGGACGTTATTATCAGCCTTATGTGAAGAACAGACTTTTAACAGTCACATCCATGACTGTTTGGACAAAAATAATCTTTGTCATGAATATGTGCAATAATGCTGCCACTAAAAGAACCATAAATTTTTCTACATTGAAACAATGTTTATTTCAATATTTCTCACAATTAAACGTTGTGTGCATAATTTACAAGCAGGGTTTAATTAAGATAACAAAAACACGCACAATAAACAACATAACTACACTGTCACACTAGTACAAAACAGTACTTATATGACAGAGATTGTTTTGGATTTTTGGAGAAGTTTGGGCTAAATCCCAACTTAAAGCACAGAAATTAAAAACTTCAAAGGTTGATTTTATCCTCGAGATGTAGAGACGTACTGGAGACTGGAGCACTATCTGGGAGTATTATTCAAATAAAGAAATTAAGTGGAGAATTTATTTTTTGATTATCGAGTTTTGATAGTCAGAGTTTCTAGTCTTAATATTTTTATCCTTACTTCCATTGCTTTTTGCATCCACATGTATGCAGGTGGTACAGTGGTACTCAGCTTTTGTTTTGCAATAAACTTTGATCTCTTGATTTAAATATTAAATAATTTATGACTGGCTTTTTGTCACTCTGGAATAACATGCAATTATGTCCTTTCAACCAGAGGGATTAGACTTTTAAAAATGTTGGATTTTGCATGTTTAACAACCGCAAAGCTCCAAGTTCGTCCAAGTATGTTCACTGTATTGTCTCTCATGATTACATTATTTTATTATTTGGTTGAGAAGAAATTTTCATCCTTATGTAGCTTATTTACTTTACAGTACTTAAACTGTTTTTTGGTTGCTGGTAATTAAATTGCTTTTCCTTTTTCTGTCTCCACGTTCAAGAAAGAATGGAATGCTAAAATAACTCATATGAAACACCGTAGTTGAAGAAAATGAACAAATGGTTTTTATAAATCTGGCATTGCATACAGTGTATGTTAGGTCTTGTGTAGTTCTGATAATGTCACTACTAGAGTAGAAGACGAGACTCAAACTGTTTTTCAGACATTCATTTTGTGTAAAATTTCACCACCTGCTTGTGTATTTCTGCTTGTTCTTTTTTACCATGGATAATTTTTGTTTCTTCCAGTTAAATTAAATGTATTTACTCTCTCATGGGAAAGTTTGTTTGCTGTTTTAATAGTAGTAGTTCTAGAACACTGTAAACATAAGCCCTGTTTTGTATGGTTGTAAAAATAAATTTTTGTACTGTGATTCTCTCATAAGCCAAGACATCATAATCAACAACACCTGCTGTCTTTAACATAGCTGATATAACTTTTACACCTTTTCTCCTGGGCTGTACATTTATCACTACAGCTTTATCTAGAAAAACTCTCTTCATATGTATCAAAATATTAAAAATTAGTTTATTTTAAAAACAGTATATACTTTGGACTTGATCATGAAGTGCTTTTGCTGGGAACAAATCAACATGGTCTCCAAACCTGTCCTGTCGTTGCTTTCACGGAAATACATGTAGGAGATACTGTACATGGGGGATGTTACATTTATATGTAGATCTCAGCTTTAAGAAGAGTCTCTTTGTGTGTAATTTTAATTTCTTTGGCAACAGTTTGAGGCCAAAACAGGCCCAGCACTTCCAAAACTGAAAAAAACAACTGCATGCTTCATGAATTGTAACGATAAAAAAGGCTACTCTTGCTAACTAAACTTTCCTTGCTGTGGTGTGAAACTGACTCCTATTTTATTCTGTTGGCAGATTTAAGTGAAATAGATGTTAATACATTCTTGGGGCCATTTCTTGATGTGATCAGATCAGAGGATACCACAGGACCCATCACAGGGGTGGCACTGTCATCTGTCAACAAGTTTCTATCTTATGGCCTTATTGGTATGTGTAGTACTAAACCGTGTGTTAGTACTAGATCTTGTAGGGGAGGGTGAGGGGGAGGGTGAGGGGGAGGGGGTGGAAGGGGTTGAGAGGATGTCTTGTGCCATCCATTATCAATGCTGTGGAAATCTGCTCCAGGGAGATCTAATTCGCTGAACAATATAACATACATGTATTATTACAGTGACCTGCTAGAAATCCGCATAATGTTCCAATTTTGTTTCGCACTCCACTTGTTTAGTAGTACATGTACGTAACATAATACCAATTTTCATGTTATTGTGTCCTGTTAATTTTCTTAACAGATCCAACCTGTGAAAGTGCTGCTTCTGGCATTGAGAATCTTGCAGATGCAGTTACACATGCCAGATTTGTTGGAACGGACCCAAGTAGTGATGAAGTAGTGCTTATGAAAATTCTTCAGGTACTTTATCATATGTTGAACAAAAACTGTATCTTGAGACTTCTAGACACTATCAACATTTAAATACCCTTTAGTTTTATATGTCTTGAATCTTCTGAAATGGGGCCACAAAAAATGCAAATGTAGTTCTTGGTTTACTGAAGAGATGTTCCGTGTTTCTTTCATCATTGTACTGAATGTGTTAGCATACAGGATACATGCTGCATTAGCCTGTGTCGCAGATTTAATTTAACGCTGACTTGTAATGTCTGCAAAGCATTGCATACAGTGTAGATCCTGTTCTGTTTCCCAATGGACTCAATGAAATTTTGGAAATGTGTTTGGATTTTCCCTCCAAATGATCGGCAAATATACAATGGCATTTTTAACAGGCCAATCATGGCACACACTCTAATCCTGGTACACAGCAGAGGGCGTATAACAAGGATCTAGGCACCAGCTCACAGACGAACTGTGGCAGTGACTCATGTCATGATACAGTGTATTAGCTTACATAAGTATCATATGGTCAAACTACTGTATAATTATAGTATTAAAAGGTTCTAATTTACTTGTCTGTATGTTCAATAGGTTCTCCGTACTCTATTGTTGACACCTGTAGGCGCCCACATGACAAATGAGTCTGTTTGTGAAATCATGCAGTCGTGTTTTAGGATTTGTTTTGAAACAAGACTTAGTGGTATGTAAAGATTTATCAGCCATATTCTTGAAAAGTAAATTGGTTTGAACTAAGACTAGTGTGTTAAAATTAACTAATCAACGTTGGTAAATTCTTTTCTTCAAAGAAACAGTTTTAGAGGTTTGGCTTCTATTTAAGTTAATTATAACATTTTGTTGTTCTGTAGAACTTCTTCGCCGTTCTGCTGAACAAACCCTGATGGATATGGTGCAGCTTTTATTTTCAAGGTATATGTCCCTTACCATGCAAATTAATTATGTATATTATTAGTCTTGCCTTTGTAAGAAGAGAGACTCATAATCTGCAAGCTGTTTTTTTTCCTTGTATTTAGTACACAAAAAGGCAGTTGTGGTCCCAGGCGTTCCTAGTGGAGACTGTGGAAACTGGGAATAAGAATCGTTGCGTGACTAAAGCCATGCGTGTTTTGCGAAGAAAGCTTAGAAAAGATTAAATTTAGAGCTTTTCCACAACAGGTCGGTCCACAAATCGCCTGAAAGCATTGACCACTTTGGAACAAGTGAACACTAGAGTGGTCAAAAAAAAAGAAGAATCTTAATTAGCAGAACTGCGATGGTGGAGTGTTGTAAACATACATTTGTATATAAATGGGTCTTGTGATGAGCATGCGATGAAATGATGTGCCAAGTCAACCGCTATTTTGATCTCTGGCAATGATCTAATTTTTCTGGAATCAAGGCCCTTGAGTTTTCGTGTAGTTATACACGCATATAGCCTGCAATTGCAGAGGTGTTTCTGATCGTTGCTAACACGCGTACTAAATCAATTCTTTAGCGAGTAAATCCTATTTCGTGTAAAATTAATCGCCTGCTCATTTCTCAATCTAATCTCCAGGCAAGCGTTAAGAGCGTTCTTGCTCATTTTTTTAATTCCATGCAGATCATCGCAGTTAAAGATGCAGCACCTGAAAATTTTTCAAAAAAATCATATGAAGATACATGTAGTGGCACTTTAAGATTACTTTTGCAAGCGCTGAAGTAACAAAAAAAAAGGAATCAGGTTAGACAAGACAATGGTAAAACGTCAAAGTAAAGGGTCTGCACTCCACCATAATGAAACCCCTGCATTTATATATAACAATTGCTTATTTTTGTCAGAAGTTAGTCGTAAAGACTGTTGAAGAATCATTAGGTTGTGACCCTACTTTCTCCAAAAAGGTGAATGCCCAATAAAATTCCTTGCAAGAGCTTTCAACATTCTTTTTGAACAGGTCAGATCAAAGCAGTTTCAAAATGTAACTTGTGAGTCTATTAATGTGCCTGTTTGGTTTCAGACTCCCTCAGTTCAAAGAAGAGTTAAAATCAGGAGTAGTTACCAACATAAGAAAGGTAGGTTTAAAGTTGCTTCAATTACTATGGCTTATAATTATTGTACAAGTTACAGTAGATCTATTTTACTGTACCTGTCTCAATACATAATTCACTAGAGGATGATCACAAAATAGTGGAAAAAACACTACACTTAATCTTTCTACTGTGGTCTCTCCTCTTCGTCACATTTTTTTCCGAGTTGTCACACCTTGCTCAGATTTTTTGCATGTCTCAAGTAGGCTTTTTGAGTGTGAATGGTTCAATGGGAAGTCTACTTTCTACTGTTATGTATATTAGAAAATTATTACAATGGATAAATCACAGTGGTTAATATGAGAGATTAGCTTTACACAAAAAATGGAATTGAGTGCAAAATAAGGTCTGAGTGTTAATTTGTCTCCTTGGTTGTTACTGAAAAGTATACAGCCTTTCCATTCCAAATTATTATAATTATTTGTTTTAGAAGGAATTTTATTTCATTCTAGGTATTCAAACGTGCTGGAGCTATTTCAAGTGGAAAGAGGAAAAAACACTTTTCACCTAAACCAAGGAGAGCCCATCAAGAGGAGGTTTCTGTTACCTCGGCAACAACATCAGGTCCAACAACTACACCAGCCCCAGCACCAGCCTTAGAGCCACGACCAGAGATCAGCAAGATCGAAGAGGAACTCAAAGAGGTGGTAGAAGAAGAAGTAAATACAGAAACTAAAGAAAACGAAGACATGGTTAATGAGGAGAAAACTGAAAAGCCTGAAGTGGTACCAGAGGGGGCCGTTCCTGGTGGGGACACAGAGAAGTCTATTGAAGAATGTACTAATGCCACAGAGCCCCTACCTGAGGGAGAGCCATCAGTAGCCTCACAACTGATGAGCAGTCAGGTTGAGGGAGATACTTTGAGTGTTGAGGGACTGGTTATGTCTGAAAATGAACAGGAAGGAAGATGTGACAAGGTTATTGAACAGGTATGAGTTAAGCAAATCCTTATTTTTGTTATCACTGAATCAAAGCTGCAGTTATAGGGACAGGGTATAAAATGTGTGCAAATTCTTTATATCCTGCAATCAGCCCTTTCTTGTGGCTCTTTTGTGTGTCTTAACTTTCCACAGATAAACTATGCGTGTACAGTACAGAGGTACCGTATTTATTAGACTATAAGCCAAGCGATTTTCGCACTTGAATATGGTGCCTAGGAATTCAACTCCACGAGAGAGGTTTGACACGATTTTTTGACGCACCAATTAATTAAACTGGAAACTAGTGAAATTTCTACAAGATAGGGGGTTTGGCTTGTAGCTGAATATTTTTGCAAAAAAAAAATTTCTAATGCTGCAAAAGCTTCAGTTGAATGTTTATATTCGGCTATAAGCCGAGCAATTATCAACAACACAAATTACCAGTAGTTTGCGTACGAAAATCATCACTGTTGGTCATAAACTTTTATTCAAGTGGTGGCTCCTAAAGGAGCCGTTTTGTTTTGTTAACTTCACGAATGAAGTTTTCATTCATCGTCTTCTTCACTGTCTGTTTCAAACTCGTCCTCCATCGCCATTTACAACTGTAGCATTTCTTCAAACTTCTCAGGATGGCCAAGAAAGTGTTGCCAGCACCCTTATGACAGAAGAGGATAACGATGACAGGAAAGAAATAATGGGTAGCACAGCATCATTAGAAACGGTGGAATCAGAAGACTTGTCAGAAGTTACTGAAGGTACCCAGTCAGAATCCAGTCTGCAACAAGATGACTATGTGAACCCCCGTGGGGTGCGTTTCACACCCCAAGAACCTGTCAAAGAAGGTACAGAGTAAACATAATTTTATTATATAAATACCAATGAAATACCAAAGGAGCTTTTGTGTGAAAACTTGTGAAATATTTTCACTCACTCATGAAATATTTTTTAACACTCGAAGAGAAATTTCGTATCTCCACGTGGCCACGTAATATCCTCTATATCTTTAACACTTTCTTTTAGAAATTATCTTCAGGATATCTGGTAGTTCTAATTTTTTCTGTTCATGCATTTTTAGTTGGCCCGTCTTCAATCATGTGACAGTTCTTTTGGAGCATTGTTTGTATTGCACTTGTTACAGGTGTATTTCTGACAATTGCAAACAATGGATCGGATCTCCTGAGAATTGTTATGTATTCTTTGTTTCAGCAATAAAACATGCAAGCAAATAAGATGTGCTACATGTACATTGTGTGCTTTGCTGTTTAGGCTATCAGAGATCTACATGTACAAGTGTAAAAAAAATTAAAAAGATGAAAGACTAGATTAGTTGCTGCTGACTAATCTGTGTTTTTCTTCTTTCGTGGTAGGTGCTGGTCCCCTGGTCCCTTACGGACTACCTTGCATCAGGGAGCTGTTCAGATTTCTTATTTCACTCATAAACCCTCATGACAGGTAGGTTTGTAGCTTATTGCTGAACTCTCTCTGAGAGGTTTTGGACCCTTGCTTGTGTATCATTCTCCTGCTTGGAGAAGCAGTTGGTAGTCTGGCCAAAAGAATTGTCTCTCTTACCTCTTCCTCCTGCTCCACGAAGAAACCCCAGTCAGTCTTAAATGACAGAATAATCCTCAACTGATGCAGTGATGTGATGATAAAGTACCTCTCTGTGTGTGTTGGATCAGACACCTAGTTTAGATTAGATCCTAAATTAGCTCCCCACATACTCTTATTTACTTTTTGTTTTGGACTGGAATCTTCTAGAATGGTTATATTCTTTGTTTAGTTTTCAACGTTGTTTCGTCAACTGCTCTTTGGTTGTTTTTCCTGTACAGAATATCTCCTTCACGACAATAAGTATACTGCTATTACAAAACTACACCTAAAATGTCAGTTGCATATAACACATCTAGTGGGGGGGCACCAAATGACGGTTTCCTCCAAAACACATTGAAATGTCTTTCTATGCTATAAGAGTACCTTTAGATCTCTAGAAATACATTCTAAAGCGGGGCTATAAAAATTTGTATCTGTTCGGTCATCCTAGGGCAACTTGAGTCTTTTTGAAATTAAAAGGGCACCAGTGTTACCTTCCACGAAATTTTAGATGCAAATTAAAGTTTTACGAATCCGCAAAATTTTAGGTTTGCTTTTTCTATGAAAGTAGCCTAACCTGGGAAGTCAAATGCGAAAAATTAAACTTCAGAAAATCATAGGGAATATTTATTAGATAAGCTTTGAAAATTTTGAATGGATATAAATGGAACGGTCATCTAAAAATATTTAGCCTTCCTCAAGCTATAGAAAATTCTAGCAGGTTTTTGCTTCTCCAAACAGATATTTTACAGAAAACTGTCATTGGGTACCCCTGATCTAGCCCATCACAGTGAATTTCGAGGACTGAAATTATTTGTTAGTAAAAGATTGTATGTTTTTTGTTTGCGGACTGGATAAGAAGTCGCCTTAACAGAAGTTACACTATGGTTTCAGGCATAATTCAGAAGCCATGATCCACATGGGCCTGTCTCTGTTAACTGTAGCTCTGGAATCTGGTTCACATCACATTGGAACGTTTCCATCACTTATGAACTATGTGAAGGATGACATGTGCAAGAATCTTTTTTGGGTAGGTATTCTGTGAAAATTGAAAATTGATTGAAGCTAACATTGGTCTTGATAAAGGAAAAGGAAGTAACATTATAAAACAACAACAAAAAAGCATGAACTCATTCATTTGCATACATTGATCCAAGTCCTGGGTGTTTCTTGGTGGTGCGGAAACCATTGTTGGTTAGGTGTTGTATTGTGGTGTGGCGGTATTGTCCAATGTTGTTTCAATCCTCTGTACAGTGGTACCGTGGCACTTCGTTACAGCAGGGTTCCACTGAATTATGTCATTGTTGATTGCACCTGTGTAAACACCAAGAAATTACTATGCTACAAGCAGACTCACTTGTGCCATTTGTGCTAGTTTGAGGAAAAATTTCAGCAGCAGAGCGACCATGGTGCGAGTAAAAGTCACTTTTCCTTGCACTGGCAGATCTGCCACCAAAATTTTCCCCAAACTCACAAAAGTGACCCACCATGGTGCGAGGAAAAGTCACTTTTCCTTGCATGCTGGCAGATCTACGGCCAAAATTTTTCCCAAACTCGCAAAAGTGAGCCTGCTTGCAGCCTAAGAAACTGATGGAGCCCTTAATACAAACCAAACCCATGACTTATTGCTGGTTGAACTGGTTAGACTGATATTCTATTCATGCTGATTAAGGAAGAATATACAGAACAATTCCATGTGAAGGAGTGTTTTTAAATTAGATGTAACCATCGTCCATAATAATGAAATACACTAATGATTATTGTATTTCATTGTTATGGATAATGATTACGTCACATTTAGAAACACTCCTTTACATGGGATTCTTCTACATATCCTTCCTTAATAATTAAGGAAGGATTATGACAATATTAATTATTAATATTGTCGTGATTTTTGTCTGCAGCTCATTCAATGCGATCTCCTTGGCTTGTTCACTATGGCCCTCAGAGTCTGCTTCCTGCTTTTTGAAGGTCTGCGTGTTCATCTCAAGTTTCAAATGGAGGTTAGTAGCACATTTGGTTACTCTTGATGCGTTTTTAATGAGTTAAGTTAATTTGGTTGCAGATGGGATGATAATTGCATCTCAGTAATTAAAATTACTGAGATGCAGGTGAACATGTTTGCTTATCTAACACCTCAAATCTCGTGTAGAACTCTTCAATATTTTAACATATTTTTTTTCATTTGTAGATGTTCGTTAAGAAGCTAATGGACATCCTGGCACTAGATCTACAAAGTGTTCATTATGAGAAAAGAGAGCTAATCTTGGATGCAATTAACCAGGTAACAGTCCATGTGGATTATCTTGTCAAGAAAATTTTGTGCCAAGTCAGTAGTAAAGTAAAACAAAATCCAGTCTGTTTCCAAATGCTGATTTTTTTTTTTTTTATCAGGTGTGTACCATCTTCTAGCTTATCTATTAATTTTTCTTTTTCTTTTCAGTTATTCCGTGTTCCTAATCTAGTAATGGAGCTTTACCTCAACTATGATTGTGATATTTACAGCACCAATGTCTTTGAGGAACTCTGCAAGCTGCTTTCTAAGGTAATACACATGTAGATCGAGTTCATCTTTCTTTCATGAAATTATCTGGTTTACTTTCCACAGTTACATGCTGTGGAGAGTTTGGCATATTTTTAGAGATTTTACAACAGACTTTTTTCGAATTTGTTATTCTTTTGGTCTCCGTCACTCGCATAGAGTTGACAGTGATTTTTTAGTTTCAAAACCCATAGCCTGAGAAAACATGATATATCCTACATTTTGCGACGCGACCAAGGTGGTTTCCCCTCGAATGGACGTCTGAAGATTTGCTTCAGCCATTCAAAAGCACTACCCAGATCAGGGTAGTGACGCGTCATCAGTATGGAATTTCTGCGCCCGTTTCTCAGACGTCATTTCGCGTGGAACCAGTGGTGGCATCGCGAAAATTCGGCTGTTTTTTCAGGCTACAAAACCCAGAACCACTTTCCATCATTTTCTTAGGTAGAGAGAGACATCAAGCCAACCCCTCGATTCTGTTGGCAACTGATGGACCACTTGCAGTCGTTTGTAACTTCATCATTCACGGACAGTTTGATTTATTTATTCTTTCTATTTTAGAATGCCTTTCCAGCTGGCAGTCTATACAGTGTTCATATTCTGGCACTTGATGCGCTTCTCGCTGTGGTTCAAAGCATTGAAGGTCACTGCCATTCCCAGTTGTTGAACACAGTGGAAAAGGCAGTAGAGGAAAATTTTCCTAATGGAATTCAAAAGAAGAAGAAGGAAAAGTCGGGTAATTTCCGAAAAACTTTATCTTCTGTAATTTTTTTTCTCCCCGTATAATCTTTCTTCATTTTAATCAAGTAACATTAAATATTTCCTACACGTAAATTGACTGGCCCGCCTACCTGCGGGCCAGTGCACTCTTAAAAACCTCAATAAGGGAAATAAAATATTGTTGTTGTTGTTGTTGTTGTTAAGCGGGAGACTGGTTACTTGTTGTTTTGAAGTGCACTATGGGACTGTTTTGAGGACGTCATCTCTACTTTCATTGGCTGTTACGAAGTTTGGCGCGCAACTGTGTCCGAATTTGTCCCTGAAAACATTCCCACAGTACAATTTGAAACAGCACTGCCCCAATCTTACGCACAAATGACCAGTAAAGGAACAAATGCCGAGTAGTTGATTTATCGGAGTTCCGAACGGTTAACAAAATGTTCACCGCAGTTGAACGAGAGAAATTTGCATGAAAACTAAGCAAAGTTTTAATTTAAAGCTAAGGCTGCTACTTTTCACTGCGGGAAACTTAGGATATTACAAATACGCTGTTAATTTACTAATATTTTGTAAGCTTACTAAATAACAGGGGCACCCAACGAGGATATAGTTCAAAACCACTTAACATAGCATCGTTGAACGTATTTTAGTATTCAAACGGTAAATATAGGCATATTTTTATCCCCTAAAAACTTTTCATCTTTTCGGATTTCCTAGCTGAAAGTCTAGTGATCCGAAAATTATAGGGATAAAAACATACCTTCTCGAAAATTTTAGCCAGGAAAAAGCTCTCGAAAATTCTAGGTGGCCTTTTTTAGGCTCAAAATTGGTTAAAAATGGGTAATTATACCATTTTGTAGATGTTCGAAAATCCTAGGAGAGGCCGGCAAGCAAGAAATTTTACAACAAATGCTCCGCAAATTCTAGATCTCAAATCGTCTTCCGAACAGATATTTTCCCGAAAATTGCCGTTGGGTGCCCCTGAAATAAGTTCTAAGCGTCTGAAAACTGAAACAGGTGTTATCGTCGGCGCCATTTGTCAGTATAAATTTACGAGGGCATGTAGCGTTATTAACGAAAAGAAACTTGATAGTTGAGAAAAATTAAAAATTTAGCTATCTTAAATAGTTATTTTGTACATCCTTTCCCATGATTCCACATAATGGTGAATTGAGTCCTAGAAACTAAAATAGGAAACGCGTTAGACGTTTGACCACATTGGAAGGTCTTTTTTTTTTTTCGTATCGATTTAGCAATCTGGTTATGAAGAATCAGCTAGGAGATTTAAGTCGACCAAAAACGCAGAAATATTTTGGATTGATAATAATAATAATGTGCTTACCCTGTGTTTCTGGACAACGCGTTTGTGCATAAGTGACTGTTAAAAGTCTGTTTATCTAAAATATTTCAGGTGATGATGATTCAGGCACAGACGAAAACTGTGACTCGCCGCCTTTAACCCCACTCTCCCCACCCACGTCAGGCTTTGCCATGGCCAAGAAAATGACGGTAGGCGTGATGGCGGAGGAGCTGCCGGGAAGTCAAGAGAAAGGTTTTAAGACTAACGAAACTAGTGATAAACTGATTCACTCGTGTATGGGATTACTGTTCTCTTCTCAGTTTCCAACCGCCGATACACTGGCTACGCTCAGACAAAGAAAAAAGGTACTTTGTAGTGTATTTTGTTGTTCTGTCGTTGTTGCTGTTTATTTAGAAAAAAGACTGTGAAGCTAACAGGAGTTGCTACATTGAAGCTGCATCGTGCACCGAGGGCGTAAAATCGTAAAAGGGCAGGCAAACCTGCCGTTGCAGCTGGTTCCAAGCGCGGGATGACTGGTGATGAAACACTGCGTCAAATGCTTGATATTGCTTCTCAAACAAAATGATTTTAGAAGGAGAAACGGAAGGATGCAAAATTGAGCAGATTTTTATCTGATTTCCAAACACCTCATTAAACATGAATTTCCTTTGTAAGCATATTTTTTTTATGAATTATTGATGAGTTTGAGAAGATCTAGTAAAAACCAAATTGTCGGAGTTGGAAGCAGAATTCGAAGGATAAACCAATCACACCGCACGTTCCTACGCTTTGTGATTGGTTAAATTCTTCTACTTCTGCTTGCGACTTCAACAACCTTGTTTTCACCTGATCGTAAACGACAGTTTCGTAAGCGGAATCAGAACGCTGTTTTCACTGGATCGTTAAGTCCTACGCTTCTGATTATGACCCCGACTCCGCCGCTAGTCAAAACCAGCCTTTACATTTGGTACCGTGGGTGGAAATTGGACGGAAAAACCTTACAACTGGTGCCATACGCAGGCACATTAATTGCGCATGTGACATAAAATCGCTACAATTATTTGAGTTAATTCAATTCAATTTTCCAGATTCTTCAAGCTGGGACCGAACAATTCAACAATAAACCGAAGAAAGGAATTGAATTTCTGCAAGAGCATGGTTTACTATCCTCTCCTCTCAATCCTGAAGAAATGGCGAAATTTCTGCGTGAAAATCCACGTCTGGACAAAAAGACGATTGGTGATTACATTGGGGATAAAAAGAACTCTCGAGTATTAGAGGCGTTTGTTAGGTATCTTGTTTTCTTGATATATGTATTTTTTACCTTACGCGATAAAAGGATTGATAAGCAAAACAAAGTCTCTTAAACAGCGTAATTAAAAAGACGTCGAGCTTAATTACCCTTTATATTAGGCATTTGCAGAAATCGGTCAGTTCAAAGAGCCAATTAGAACTCACTCAGACTAACGCGGGAAAAATGTGTGCCGATTTGCTAGTCAGGTCGGTTCTGCGTTTGCTTTTTAGCGGTTGAAGAAGCAATGACAGGCTTAACATAAAGCATACAAAGCCAAGCACCCTTGATTTTGAAAAGCTTCTTTGCTAATTGATTTATAAATATATTTACAGATCTTTCCATTTCCACGATTTGAGAATCGACGAAGCCCTTCGTTCGTTTCTGGAAAGTTTTCGTTTGCCTGGAGAGAGTCCTGTAATTGAGCATATCATAGAGTTCTTCTCTGAGCTCCTTTACGTAAGTAATGTCATCAGTTGAGTGAAACAGCAAACGGGTGAAAATTAGGTGCAAATAAAGAAACGACACCTCGTTGATTAGATAAAGAAGTTTGAACGTATTAAGTTTGCCGCACGACTGAGGAAATGGCTGAGCAAGCTGGCCCGCGGGTAGGCCAGTTTTTTTAGGGCGAAAGGAGAAATATCGTGGACACGCACAATTAAAACTTACCCCCACAAAACTAACCGGCGCCTGCGTGAGCTTTGGGGGCGTTTTGCTCCGTTGTTTCTTGTGTCTATGGCGGGTTAATTTGTTCAGGGTGTCAGTCAATTCAGTGTCTATTCGCCAAAACCAAAGCATAATGCAGAAAACGAAAAAAGAGAACAATAGTTCCTGACTCTGACACCGACCCTGACTCCGCGGCTTTTTACTGACACACCCTTGGTTAAATGCGCACACGCGTTAACGCGTATAGCGCGGTGCGTGCGTACGTGCGTGCGTGCTCGCAAGACCCACTTGGGGTTAGTACACGTACGTGCATCCTTTGTCAAGACTGGGCAAAGCAATTTTGAGCACGCAGATTGCAAGAAATGCTGTCTTAAACAGTTCCCATAGTTTACTGAAAGTTACTTAAGAGTTTAAGATCTTTTATTTGAAATTCCTTGACCAGTTTGAAGCTAAATTTCGTCGTTCTTTTTTTACAGGAGGGTAACCCCGAGCCGTATGCAAACAAAGACGCTGTTTTCACGTTATCTTATGCTGTTATTATGTTGAATGTTGATCAACACAATTCGAACATTAAACAACAGAAGCCCATGACGTGTGAGGTACAGTTTACTTCTAGAGTTTCCTTGGCTCTCTTTGTCTGTAGTCAATATTCTCTCTTGTCACAATTATAAATCTTGATCTCAGACCAACTGGTAAAAACATTCTCCCACCAATCGTCGTTCATCTTTTCTGGCTAGGGTTATATATATCCAACTAGTCCTTAGACTTTTAGCAGTCTCCTGTTACCCTTCAAAGATAGTGGAGTGAATGCACACCCCAAACTGATAACCAAGTGGCGCGTTGAAACCGCGAGAAACGTAGGCACTCTCCTCGCAGGGCGTAGCCTTGTTTCGTCTCTTTCGTTTTGCTCGACAAAAAAGTGAGAGGCTACCCGTAGTGGTACTAGTCCTATGGGGTCACTAATGTTCTCTTAATAGCTGTTAGAGCGGTTTTCATTTGAGTGTCGAAAAGTAATTGGTTTTGCACTTTCTACACGATGCGATTGGCTTAAAAGATTCGCGCCACCTTTTCATCCAATCAGAAGTAAAACCAAAGCCAATTGTGACGCGCTCGCATGCATTTTCCCGCGCTTTGCGTCAGCCACATGTAATTACTTCGAGTTTTGATTGGTTCAATGTATTGTCTGTGTCCTATGTGATTGGCCAGAGTAATTACTTTGGTTTTGGTTTTACGACACTCAAACGAAAACCACTCTACTATCCAAGTGAAGTAAGATTTAGCATTTGTTAACCACCATTGGTACCAATGTTAGCCGTTTAACGTATGTATTTTGTTACTGTAGGACTTCAAAAGAAATCTAAGGAAAACAAACGGCTCAAGTGACTTTAAAGCAAGCATGTTGGAAGAAATTTACCATGCAATCAGGTAAAGAAGCAATACCACAACTGAGTAGTGTTTTTTGGAAAGCACATCGTGTCTGTATCCCGACTGACCCTCTATGATATAAGCTGCAAAGGCGCCTTCCCCCGTGTGTCTCGCGCTGTACCCCCGCTTGTTGCTTCGTTTGCCTGAAAAACGCGAACAAAAATAGCACCTGTTCTGCAGGCTATTAGTACAACAATTCCCATGCGCTCCGGTAAGATTTTATTTATCTGAAAAAAGACAGCGTTTGGTGTTACCTTTGTACGGTCACCACAGTTAAGATTTCGTCCTACTTGGGCCAATTTTAGTTGCACGTTGTCCGATGACCGGACCGGGTGTTATTTGCTGCTCTGAGCATGCGTTTTAACAGAACTTCTGTACTTCTAACAGAACTGAAGAAATTGTGATGCCTGCTGAAAGAAGTGGAAAAATCAAAGAAAATTATGAATGGAAGGTGAGACAATCAAGCGCGACATGGCTTTTGGCTTTGTTCACTCTGAATAGCGACGCGATAGAACTGGAACAAGTCGTTCACTTACATCGAACATGGTGCTACCGGAGTGGTTGGCTGAGAGGATGTGGTAAATTAAATACCAATCCTCTTTGTTTCCTTCTCAGTAGGTCCCAGTCCTCTTTCCTTCTTATTCACTCCCGTTACGGTCCAAATACCTGTTAGACTTGCTACAAGACCTTTCCACGGGGGAAAAAATAATTGACAGATGTTGTGTCGGGAGCGGCGTGAATTATCACTCACTGTCCTGTTGGTCAATTGTCATGACGTCACCGGTAGAATTTTCGACCGGTGAATTTCGCGCCAAACAGGTATGAAAAGTCTTTTAAAATGGCCGAACCAACCAGGAAAAAAATAAAGGACTTTTAGAAAGTGTATAGTAAATACCTGTTTACACTGCACCAAAGTGTGGCGCAGAACCTATCCGATATGTGACGCTCCACTTTCGAGATCGGTACGTCACAGCTTCGCTCCGTTGCAGAAATCGCGCCGATTTGGAATCACTGTTCTTATGTGTAAACATAAGCTCTCTCCGGTATGACTTTCGTGTCGGCGCAAAAGCTGGGAAATTCCAGATCTTACTAAGCAATACGTGCCTTAAATTTTCTAGGTTTTGTTGCGGCGTGCTGGTACACCTGAAGGAAAGTACATTCATGGAATTGGCAGCAGCTTTGATCAGGATTTGTTTCTTATCATCTGGGGACCAACTGTCGCTGCTTTGTCATACGTGTATGATAATGGCCTGGAAAAGAGCGTTGTACAAAAAGCTATTGTAGGATTCAGGTGAATGCGGTCATTAACTGTCACAATTCTGAAGTGAAAGTCATAGACGGAACTGGAAGTTCCGCAACCTAATATTGGAAAGGCCGCGGGAGTATTCGTTTAGTTCTGCCGCTCAAGAATTAATAGTTACAAGTCATTTATCAGGCTAATAGACAGTTGCTGCAAGTGAGGCTAGGGATGACCATAGTTTCCATACAAGCATGCAGGGTGGTTTGTAACAAACAAACTCAACTTTGGCTCGCATTCACTCAAAGGCTACAATAGGGTATTAAGCGAACTACTGAAAAACAGTCTATTCCGAGCTCATATTTTCTTAAGAGGAACGAAGGGTAAATTTGACCAAACTGATTTAAGTATTTTTGGTTTCAGAAAATGTGCCCTAATTTCAGCGCATTACAGTCTGTCGGATGTGTTTGATAACCTGGTAATCTCACTGTGTAAATTCACCACGTTCCTGATACCGCCAGAGGTTAGTACTTTTTCTCCTCTTTTAAGCCGGAGAGCTTACGATTGTGAAAAAAATAAACGTTCTTACATTCTGTAAGTGATCCACCTGTTTAACACAATTAAATATATTTTTCTCTGCATGTTTGTTATATTTTCGTCATTTTTTTTAGACTGGTGAAAGTCTTCCAGTTGCATTTGGTAAAAATTTGAAGGCGCAGCAGTCTGCAAGAACTCTGTTTGCACTGGCTCATCGCCATGGAGATATTCTCCGGGAAGGCTGGAAAAACATCATGGATTGTATGCTTCAACTGTTTAAGGCCAAAATGCTGCCAAAGTCTTTGGTCGAGGTGAGGAAAATCTCCCTAGTTGAGCGGTTTTTCTCCGTCCAATTACAACAGAGGCTGTCAGTTAAATGAGCCAATCAGAATTGGTCACGAATACGTGAAGCCAGCGTAAAGCGCGGGAAAACGTTTACGAGCAAGTCATGATTGTTTGGGGGTTGCTAAATTTCTGATTGGTTTATAATGGGCGGGTATTTTGTAGCCGATTACATGGCGTATTGTACGTCTCCATCGTTTATCCCCCAAATTGAAGGATTATGGTGCACTTCCTCCTTCCCTTGGTCCACACACTGTACCGCGTGGCTTGTTTGAGCTCACCAGAGAATTACACTGCCCTTGCGCCTTGGATTTCAAATCTTAGTCTACGTTGCCAATACGTAGTCTCGTACGCAGCCGTTTTTTTGTGACGTCGATCATCGCTCCTTCCCACAGGAGAGGAAGAGGAGTAATGTCGTCCCCAGATCTCTTGTTGACGAAGCCGACTTCGTCATTAAGCGATCTGGGTAAGGAGGAGAGGATCGTTGCGTGACGACATAACAGCTGCGTAGGAGACTAACCAATACATTTGTTTACAATTTCATAGACTGAGTTGTTGCCATGGTTTTGTTTTTAGGCTGAAGATTTTGTTGAAGCTAGCGGAAGAATAAGTCTTCTCCCGGAGGAGCTCCCGTCTACAAGGTAAAACTTCAGAATGAAGCATAATCTAACGCAGAAAATGGTAGAGCAGCCGATTTGACCGTTAACTTAAGAAAAAGTAGCTGACTTTATAAATTGTACTTGATCACAGGCAGGAAACTTCGATATTTTCATGGTGGTACTTGGTAAACCCGGAGCCGGCGAGCAACAGAGGACAAACAACGGAAGATAAGGAAGCTCAGAAACAAGCGCATAACTGCATTAGAGTGAGTACAACAATTGGCCAATCATAACAGTTGGGGAAATCTAGTGAACCAATCAGAACGAGACGCAAATACGTCTAGCCGTGACTAGCCCGGGAACACTTTGAAACAAGGCACGAGTTGGTTTGGTTTGACTTCTGATCGGTGGGAGGTTGGCGCGAAACTTTTTGCCAATCATACAGCGTAGCCATGTACAAAGCAGCAAACAATATAAAACTCTTGAAACTTGATTTTGTGATTTGAATCTATTCCGAACAAACCGTTCTTCTTGTGAAAGTTAGACTGGCTTTTCGATAGTCCACGAGGAAGGTGGTGTCGTTTGGTGGCTTTAGGTTGTTAGTGGTAAAAGTAAAAACAGATTTTTTTCCAGTGAGTTGCAAATGGTTTTTTAACTTTTATTTCTTTCCTACAGGAATGCCACCCAGAACTTCTTATCACAGAGAGCAAATTCCTAAGACCCGAGTCGCTGAATGAACTAATGAAGGTTGTACTATTTGCTTATCAGATCTAGGGCGCTATAAACAGCCCTTTTATTTAGATGTTTCAACATTTGGCATTGTGAAAAGAATAAACCCGCTTGTCGCGAAGATTAAGTTACCCTGATTCGCCGACGGTCGCTCGCTTCTACACCCTTCAACCGGAAGCAAACATCTTTGGAGCCAATCAGAATCAGCCTACAGTTTGTTTGTTCAGTTCGTTTGTTTTGTTTGTCCAATTCGATCTGAAACGCGCGAAGTCTTTCAAACAAGTTCTTAACCCAGAAAGATCCCAAGCGATGAAGATCTATTTTCCCCTAACGGTATGAATATCTATCCAAAAGAAAAGGTCACGAGAATTAACTATTATTATGATCACCAAGAGGGGAAATTCTTTCATCTTTTATCAAATTCTCTCAACCAATTCTGTAAGGAAATGTAGAGAGATCAGTGTGGAGAATTTGCGTGTCGATGTTGGGGGTTCAGTATTGATTTCTTTGTGTGTAAACAAAATCACGTTACTAAGCAAGTGTTTGTTTATTTTCATTCGTTGCTTTCCTGTTTCCTCTCTTGGACTTTTAGGGTCCGACTTCTATTTACACAAGCACTCATGTTACGTGTTTTATATTTCATTTTTTTGTTGTTCTTTTCCATAGTTCATTGGCCACAGAGTTCACTCTCTTGTGCGTATTAATTTGTTTGTTTGTTTGTTTTTTTTATAGGTGTTAATTTATAATTCAAGCGTTGACAACCAAGAATCTTATGAAGAAGAGGCTGCGGTTTTCTTTTTGGAACTGTTAATCAGAGTTGTTTTGCAGAACAGGTAGCTCACTCACTAAACTATCCTCAGATTTCGCGGTAACCCATTATTCTTTACAACAGCTCGTGGCCGCGATATACGCAGCGGGGAGCCCCAAGTCAAGAAAGCTAGTTCGTATCTTGCAGCGAGATAAGCGAAGCTCGATAAAGCTTTCCGACTTGCTGCCGTGGATCCACGAAGCTGTTCAACAATCTTGAGCTTGAATTTTCAATGAGATATGTTCTTACCAATGAGCAAAGAACAGCAAACGTCCTATTTATTCCAGATGACTAGTGGTTTCAAGTGTTTTACAAATACTTTGGTCTTGCTGGTCTCGTGACAATAGAAACCCGATTTGTCTGACCATATTGTTGGTATTTTTCTGGTTTTTTTTCTAGGGATCGTGTTTCAGCATTGTGGGGAACAGTGAGAGACCATTTGTCCAATATTCTTGTGAATGCAACTCAGCACAGGTAAGGAAAAGTTACATCATGTGCAACAAGATAAAATGGAGCAGTTTGGTCGAGAAGTGGAGGCAATTGGAAGTAATTATATCATATGTTCAAATTTATAGTCTTTTTTATAGTCATCAGCATATTTTACCATAACCAGAATTTAAAAAAAAAACAAAGATTTTACCACGACATATACAAAGTTCCAGGTTCCCCCAATATTTACATACATTGTAGACAGGTATGCAGGTCACGTAGCTTACCTTAACAGAGCATAATTGCAAAAGTAGAAAATTCAAATCCTGGATTCCCCTCCCTTACCCGGCAAGAATGACCCCAAAAGGTAGAGATTGCAAAGTGTACAATTCGATCTAACTTAGACAACAACTATTTCTCATTTCCTTTGTAGTTCAATCGTGGAAAGATCAGTTGTGGGGCTACTGCGGTTGGCGATCCGCCTTTTACACAAAGAAGAGGTCTCTAGTCAAGTTCTTTTAACTCTTCGTATTCTTCTGTTGATGAAACATAATGTCCTCCAAGCCTGTGGCAGGCAAGTTTCATTCGGACTTCACGAACTTATACGGACAAATGCTTCGAGCATAACTGCCGCGAGAGACTGGGTCACAGTGTTTACGCTTTTAGAGTGCGTCGGTGCCGCTGCTTCTCTCCCAACCGTGACTCCCGGTCCTGTTGCCATGACAGCGGTTTCCAAGGATACGGATAGTGATTCGATCTCGGGAGATTACGAGTTTGCCGAGGGACTTTCAAACTCGGAGAGCGATGTTAGCTCGTTTACCAGCGTAGAGGCGGATTCTGGGTTAGGTGGGAGTATATTAGGCGATACGTGGCTGGTGATAACTAAACAGGACTCGGAAAGTTCGCCCGCAAATCAGTATGAACTAACAGTTGGGGTTAAACTGAACAAACATGATAGTAAATCCTTTGTTAAATCGTGCCAGACGTTGGCGTTTTTGATCCGTGATAATACACACGTTACGAAAGAGAACTTTTTGCAGTGTGTACACGCCATCCGCGTGTTTTCAGAAGCGAGTATTAACGGAGGTGAAGGATACAGACAGGATGGATGGCAGTTTAAAGAACACGCGGCTGACTACAAGGGGAGCTGGGGACGTAACAGCAAAAAGGCAGCGTCTTCGCGGTCAAAGAAGGTCAGTCCCACGAGTTTAAAAACGCGTAAATCCACAAGGTCTGCCACCAGCAGTCCTGCAAGTAGTGAAGACGAGGCTGAGATCGTGGAAACGATTAACAACACTTATGATGCCATGTCGTTACAACTCACCGAGCTTATGTACACGCTGCACACACACGGACGTGTGCTCTTTGATCAAGCCCCGGATGAAAGCAGCCAATCGCAGACGAGCAGTGGTGTCGTAAGCACACTGTGTGATCATGAAATGGAATTTCTCTGGAGCAAGTGTTGGTGCCCGCTACTGCAGGGAATTGCGCGGTTGTGTTGTGACATGCGCCGTGATGTGAGAATGTCTGCGCTGACTTACCTTCAGCGTGCTTTGCTGGTTCACGATCTACAAGCTCTGACGGCAGTGGAATGGGAGGCCTGTTTTAATAAGGTACGTTTATCTTCAAGTATCACTGGACTTGAATCTGCTTTATAAATCTTTGTTTAGCGTTAGTTTTTTGTTGATTATTTGTTAGTGTACTTGAGGGGAGAGCTTTGTCTGTTGCAGGTTTTGTTTCCAATGCTATCCCGTCTGTTGGAAGTAAATAACACAGGGGACCCAATGGGTGTGGAGGAAACACGAATGAGAGCCGCGACACTTCTTTGCAAGGTACGCGTCACTAAAATTTTAATAATTAAAAAAATAATTTGAATTGTAAATATCTTATTACCAGGAGCCCATCAATGATGATTTGATGGGCTCCTGTTATTACTCACTCCCCCCAGGGCTTTTCAGGAATAATTTACAACACTGGTTGGGGACGTTTTCCCGACTGCTTATGGCGCAGTTTCCAAGTAATGAAGGATTTAGTAACGTGCGCTTGAAGTATTGTCTGATAAGTATAAAGTTCCCAGCATCTTTCATGCGGACAACCTGCTAACGTCTATCTCTTGAGGTTTGTCGCAAAACTTGACGGAGTGTCGGTTTATTCAACCCACTAACTTCTTGGTTTTAGGGAATCTTGAAGAAACACTCCTTCTCGTGTTAAGCAGACAGAATAAATCAGTAACAATAAGCAGGCAATAGACTTGTTCATACAATATACTAAAGGGACGCGTCAGTGATACGTGCAGACTTTGACGTAGCCGCGTATTCACATTTTGCGCACTCGCGTATCGCGGACAAAGTCTTGGACGCTATCTTTGGGTATCCATGTTCGGCTGTCCCCCTTCTCCCATCGGACTCAACAAACTACCGAAAATGCGTTACGAATTTTTCGTCAACCTAATTGGTAAATCGACAATGGCTTTTTAACAGGTCAAACACAGGTGGAGTCCCATAAGAGGATTTTGGCGCTGTTTCTCAGACAGACTTAACCAGAAGTTTATTTCGTCTGTGGCGCCGCACTGTAGGTTTTACCTTAATAATACATAAACATAATGGTTTCCACAAGAGTAGCAAGTACCGAACAATTTCACACCCTGCTTAGTGCTGATTTGTTGGATTATTTTGCAGGTGTTTCTGCAGCATTTGACTCCCCTGTTATCACTTTCCACCTTTACCGCTCTGTGGCTCACTATTCTGGATTTCATGGATAAATACATGCATGCGGATAAAAGCGACCTTCTTGTGAGTGCTTCTTAATAACCATCGACCTTATGTCTTTGTTCCCTTCAATGCGGAGAAAAGTTTGGTCACAATAAATTGTTTGCACATTGTACAGCTTCATGAAAGTTTGTTTAAATAATTTCATTAAATTTTTCAAGACATTTGCGTCTGTTTTGTCAAAACTATCAATTTCGTGGAGAGAAAAAAAAGACTGCGTTATGGCTTCTACGATAACCAGTTTTAGCAAAGAAGACGTGACGGCAGTGACAATGGCGGGCACAGATCCAAAAACCGATCTGACCAATGGAAGAGCGGTAAATTGAGCACCGCAAGTAGTGTTCAGTCCTTTCCGCGCTCCTTAGACTCTGCTATATATAATTGCTATATATACCTATTAGCTTGCGAGCAGGCTCTCGTGGGGCAGAGAAAACAAGTCCTCTCCCACCTCCACCACCTGACATCATTTTGCTCACGGACTCTTTACAATTCCCTTTTCACTTACAGAGTTGGCAGAACACAAAATTCACGAAAAATCCCAAGATTAGACAACAAAAACTAGCTTGTGAAACAAAAGCTGAGGAGGTTTCATTTGAATAGTCACATCGTACCATTTCGTTTACAGACGCAACGGTTAGAACTACCTTGCACAGCATTATAAACAGTGCGACAGGAAATTTATACTGCTCATTAGCCGTCACTTGTAACACTTAAACGCTCCATCCATGTACTTACAAGTTAGAGGTACATTTTGTTTCTCCATATTTGGGCTTAAAAGGGACAGTCTAGTTAATTTTGTTTTGTTTTGTTTGTTTGTTCGTTTTTTTTCAGTTCGAAGCCATCCCAGAATCCCTCAAGAACATGCTGCTTGTGATGTCTACAGCCGGGATATTTGATGAAGAAGAATGCAACATCACTGCCAATTCCCAGTCTTCTGAAGAACGCAAAACACACAAGAGGACGGACTCCGAGATCCACAAGTACTCCGCCCTGTGGCAAGTCACGTGGGAGAGAATCGACTGCTTTTTACCAAATCTACGTCAAGAGCTTTTCACGCCTCGCAGTCAGACTCCTGCAGCCAATGTTCAGGTGCATACAGAGCCAGAGAAAGCGGCGGTTGAGGAAACCAAGCCTGTGCAGCCAGATTTGCCTCAGCGTCCTGTGGAAGGTAAGATTTGTGGTGTGACTTTGAATCAATGTAAATTAAGTAATCGCGAACTCTCACTTTTAAGACAGATTTTGCCTGTGAACGTAACTCTGAAGTAAGGGATTCCTTTTAGGCTAGCAAACCCATAATTACAACATTACACTTCTCGTAAGAGACCATCTCTGGTCAATATGCTGTTGGCACCACAATAAAACACGGTAACACTCTGGCCCTGTTGCTTAATTTTATCACCCTTCTTGCGTATTAGTTATCACCCGCCCTCCCTTCTCTGTCTCTCATCATTTCCTATAATCAGGATCGATGGTTCTATGATCCCTGATCCCATATTTGGGTTAGGGTGTCACGAAACACCGCCAACATGACTATCGGAACTAGTTATCTAGAGATCCAAGTCAGTGATATGGCTGAGACCACTAACCGCGGTCAAACAGGGTCCAGTTGCAATTTTTATGTAACTGATGCCAGATTCTGTTTAAATTCTTGAATAAAGGTTTTTTATCTGTAGGTGAAAAACTGGAAAAACCGAGCACTCCAGAACCCGAGCGAAGCTCAGCTTTAAAACAAGGAAGCAGTCTGTCATCGCCACCAGCCGGGGGACAGCAAGTCTGTGTTGTGTTACAGCCGCCATTACCATCACTCTCCAACAAAAGTAGTTCACCGACACAACTTGGATCCTTAGCTGACAATGTACGCCCCAGCTCAGTGCCAATTATCCTAGCGCCCAGTCCTGCTCTTTCGTCTCTTCCACTTGCTTCGCCGCAGGGATCACGTTCCTCGACACCAACCGACCCAGGTCCCAAACAGTTGGAAATGACTGAGGAATGCCGTGGGGAGAACAAATCTGATGGCGCGCCAACAAAACCTGGGCAATCGGTCAGTCCAGTGTCGTCACCAAAGCCCATACCCAAGGCTTCTATTCACGACATTTAACAAAGAATTCGCGCATGTAATTGCGTAATTGTAATTTATTTATTACAATATAATAACTAAAGACAAAATAGGCTTTTTTTTTTCTTAACGGAACAAGCTTCAAAGTCCGCATATTTTAACTGTTTCTTTCCTTGAATACCAAAACTGATTATAATTAAAACCTTCAATGGAGGCCATTGAAAAAAAAGCACTGAGAAGGTAATGAATACTAGTAATTCTCACAATTTGAGTGTTCTTAGTTTGAAATTGTCTTTTTGAAATACAGTGAAACCTGTATTAAGCGGACACCCTTGGGGAATACTGTAGTGTCCGCTTAATACAGGGTGTCCACCTAATACAGGTTTCAATAGATAACGTCATATGAGGTGTCAAATGCCATTCAAATGAAGAGTGGAAACGTTAAGAATACTCCCAGAGACTATGACGATATACGTTTGCATGAATTTTTTTGTCAAAGTGGACCAATTGATCATAGAACCTTAAACATAGATTGCAACTCAAATTTGAAGAAATCAGGCGAGTGAAAAAAGCTCTATACAAAGAAAACGAAATAGAAAACAATACTGTACTGGGAACCTAATCAAATAAGTTCGTCAAGTCACGTTTTTTAATGTAAAAATCGAAAAATTTGTGGGTGGCAATTCGAGGCAGTCTTTCGCATTTCCGGTGTCTGGCATGGGTGGTGGAATTTAATCACAAGTGTCCGTTTAATACAGGTTGGCAACAATAGAAATGACCATTTCAGGTACTTTTTAGGTGTCCACGTCCGCTTAATAAAGGTTTCATTTAAAGTAAATAAGGGAAATAAATTTGGGGACTTTGGCTATACGGTGTCCGCTTAATACAGGTTTCACTGTAAATTTAATTCACGGGAAAGTTTCTCTCTTGAAACATTTTCCACTCAAAATATTGAGTATTAATTAGTTATATGAAATATTATTTCTGGTGGGTCGATTCATTAGTTAGAGATCCCTTAAATATATTAAAATCTTGTAGTAAAAATAACACAGGCCTTTTATATCGTCTGGTAAAAATTCTTCGCATGTGTCAATCTCATCTAGCCAATCATTTCTCCTAAATTCTGCAACGAACTAATCAGATTCAAACTCGAAATACACCCGGTGCCAAGCGCGGGAAAATGGTGTTTTATTATTTTGCTGACTTAAGCTGCCGTCGATTTCAAAGTCGTACCATGTACCTGTACCTTCCACGTCTAAAGAGTGCAATTTTTATGCACCATTTAAGGTAAATTCTCATGTTACATGATTAGAGCCACATTGGAGAAATGCTGTTTTCCAAGATTACTTCCTTGATGTCACCATTATGTATACAAATCAACAATAAAGGATCCCGAATACAAGATTCCGACACTGCGTAATTTGTGCTGTCTGTTCCTCACGCCCTACCCCGCTATCAGAAATTTCCCCTCGATTAGTCAACTCTTGTTGACCTCGATATATTTTTTATTATATGATATTCAGTGGATTTTGGAAGGGGTCAGTGTTCTTCCTTGCCCTGGCAATGAGGAGAAGTAAGGACAATCACTCAGGCTCTATGCCGGGAATAACAAGAGGGACTCGTGGGTTCTATTTGTTTAAAAATGTGGAAACCAAAATAATTCTCAGGCTGGTATCCGAGAAACAAACAAAGGCAATGAGAACACTTTACACACAAGTTTATTGCTTAGCCAAAAAAGAAACATGACTGACGAAGTTTGTAAATTTTAGAACAAATGGACTACTTAAAGCAAATAATTGCACCACCCCAACCCCCTCCAAAAACATCCCACACTATCCCCTCCCGGAAGTAGTTACCTGCTCGAAGTATCTACCCATTGTTAAATAGATCGAATACACAGTTATTATTTTACGGTATTGTCCAAGCAAAATTAAACGGTAGCTACTATTGTAGAATCACTGATGCCTACATGTATGAAAATACAATAAAACTAAAATATTTATAGCTATATCTGAAACATGATATTTACAAGTTAAGTCTTCTGATAGGAGGCCCTGCCCCTCATCACTTTGTTTTCTTTTATACACACAATAATACATTTGTTTCCATATAGCAATAATATATTTCTGATATTCTGGTAAAAACTGCCAGCTTTGCTCTCTTTAGTGTCCACATTTAACAAAGTTAAGATCACAAAATAGTACTGTTATTATGAAGATGAAAAATAGGGTTGCAATGATATTCTGATGCACTACAATAGTTTTCATCATTACACACCGAAATAGATATGTCAGTAAGTACTACAAAACAATAAAAGTGATGATAATTCAACAAGGGTAGTCTTGATTTTCATTCCCAGGGCCCGGTTCCTGGAAAGATGGTTAAGTTTAACCCACGATTAAGACAAATTTTAAGCAAGGTTTCCTTGTCTAAGAACATGTAATTCAAGCTTACAAAATACTGTTGGGCCTTTACTCTGACACACAGTAATGATCAAACAAAATGTTACTCTAAGCAATCCATAAGAAGGTAAATTACAAAAACAGAACAAAATTTTCATCTGGGATTAGTGCTAAGTGAAGTTTCAGGAATTGGGCACTGGATTGTACAGAGTGCATTACTTACTTGTTTTTAAGTTCAAAGATACAATCGAGATGGCTACCATACGATGGCTCCTATAAGCTTATTGAAGCTGTAATACAAATCTAAGAATACATTGGTAATAGCAGTATATCTTAGGGAGTGTTATCCAACGTAGCTAGAGTGCTGAGGTATGAATTGCATCATTATGATAGCAAAAGGTATTATTGCAGCCCTACTGAAAATCACCATCAACCCCGGCCAATACCTATCTAGATGTATTTTACACTAAGATAGCATCTTATATTAATCAAAGTTAAAAGAAAATTTCTTATAGATGAAATCAACAATAATGACAAATTATTGTCAATTCTACTACTGCATAATTATCTTTTTTACAAAAACAATTAATAGAAGTCCCTGCTTCTTATCAACTGTAATTTTTCAAACTAAACCTACATTGTAGATTAATAATATTTCACTAACTTATAAACAAGAAAAAAGGACAACTGCCCACATTGAAATCTTGAACATTTTTATAAAAAATATTTTTTTTGCCAGTTACTTCACCAGTCTTCTATTGACAGATTTTAGTAAAGTTCTTGAGACATAAGCCAGCCATCTTTAGAACTGGATACTTCTCCAAAGATCTTAAAGAGGCCATTGGAACACATTCTTGGGCACTCTTTACACTTCTCAGATGATCTGCGAGCGAGCCACTTACAAAGGCCATCATCCTCGCGTGGATTTAACAACCACTGGTTGTAATCCACAGGAAGAGAGTCAATGTAAGTCTTCATGCCACTTGTTATTCCCTCACTATCTTTATTGTTGTCAGGAAGCAAGGAACTGCCTTCATGTTTCAACCAGTGTTCGTTGGATTGTGCAGCGAGATTCTCTCTGTAATTCTTAATGCCAGTAACATCCATGGTTCCATGTTGGCTGATCTCACCATGTTGTTTCATCAGCCATGTATCATTGCCAGCAACTTCAGTTGATACTCTCTCAGGGGATGAACTTCTGCTGGTGCCAACTCTCTTCACTGCCAACCAATCAGAAAACTCACTTGACGTATCATCAAAATTGCAAGATTTTTCTTGAGCATCAGCATCACAGCACACTGAAGACAAACCACAGGAACACTCTGAACATGACTGAGAGCTCATGCTTCTGACCAGTGTGGAGCTGGAAGCAACTGGTAATTTCCTCTGCATGAGCCACTTATCAGGACTTGAAGCAGCAATCTTGCTGTAGGTGTCACCAATGAGACTGGTAGAAAGTTTGCCTTTAGCACTTCCGGCATTGCTCTTTAACCAGTTGCTTGACTCTGACAATCTAACAACTCTGTAGTAGTCAAACAAGTTAGCAGGGGGTAGAGAAGCAGCTGAGTTGGTCTCTTGAGTCTTCAGAAGCCAGTTTTGGATTTCAGTGGCTTTGTTCTCTGCAACAGCAAAAGCTTTTCCTGGATTTTCTGTGATGTCCTCTATATCTTTTACAGCATCCTGGGACTGACATTTGGCTAGCCAGTTCTCTACATTCTGAAGAGGCATAGAAGTGACTGAGCTCTCTGTGGCAGAGACAACCGAAGCTTCTTTAGGCTGCAGCCAGTCCTGGATGTTGGACATCACAGCATGGGACTTTGGGGTGTCCTGACAAGCACTACCAGCGTTTGTCTTCATAAGCCAGTCCTCACAAGAACCAGATGGGGTAAAGAATGCTAGTTTCTTCCCAGAGCTTAACTGAAGCCTTTCACAAGAAGACACCATCTGCTTATCAGCAAAAGGATGATCAGAGATGACCACACCATATTTGTGAATGGAGTCTTGGAGCTCAAAATTCCGAGCCACAAAGTTGATGGCACTGGTTTCCTCAGGTATCAGGCTCAGCTGGCCAACAGATTCTAAGCTTTCTCTGACACGATACTCCAAGCTGTCTGTGTCAAGAGCTTTACTGCTTTGCTCAAGCAAGGAACAAGTGGACTGCAGTCTGCCAAGAGCCTTGTTGAGTTCAGCTTGCTGTTGTCGCAACACATCCTCTTTGATATGCTGTACCACTTCCACTTGCCCCAGCAACCAGGTTTCTCTGTTCCGTAAGGCTTCTAGATGACGGCTGACACTGTCGCGAATCTGAGACTTCACTTCAGAAGCTGTTGTTTTTAAACTTGCCTTAACTTGACTAACTTGGGCAACTGCCTTTTGCAGCATGTCTACTTGAGAATGTACTTCTTCCAAGAGGTCAGTAAGGTTGTTGCAATCCATGATCTTTGTCTACAAAAAACAGAACAAAGGAAAATCATTGGAGAATATTAGTGCAGCTCAAAATAGCTTTCGGGAAAGTAGGACTTCATGTAAGTTGGTGAGCGATGTCCCAATGTGAAATATCGGGTTTCAAAGAATACTGTGCATTCTCTTTAGCAGATTCCAATTTTTGCACTATTTTGTCACAGATCAATCAATCTTTCCACCTGGAAAAGAGCATATTACACGGCTGCACAGAGATATGAACTTTCGCTTGAAGTGTTATTTCACAATTAGTTAAAGCAGCAAGTAAGTGAAATATCTTCACGAAAACAGGAAATAGAGAATACTTCATGGAAAGTGCTGGCGTACGGTATTTACGCACAAGTTGTTGACGTATCAGAAATCGAACGAGTGAGCGCAGCGAACGAGTAAGATTTCTGATACAAAAACAACGAGTGCGTAAATACCGTACGCCAGCACTTTCCATGTGGTATTGTGTTTATTATATACGTACTGAGACATTTATCATTTTGGCGGCCTTTTTATTTTAAATCTTTCAAAAATGCTAAAATTTGCTGCTACACAGTCACTTACCGCAAAATGACAACGAAAACAAAGTATCAGCTTTTTAGTAAAAACGTTTGTAAAAAATAAAAATAACAGTAAGGATATGAGGTAATCCATGAACTATAAGAAATCTTAACTGTTTGTTCTCAATGCACAATTGAAAATGAGTGAATTTAAGTAAAATGGCTGGTTTCAATATAAGCTTAAGCTTAAATGAAAGGCAAAGTAGCTCCGATAAAAAGCACAACAAAAGCTTACGTCTTGTTCTGTTTTTCCCTTTCCGCTGTTGTTTCGCCGGCTCTCTACCCTTTTCTTTATTGACAGTGAAACAAATGAAACTATTCCACTCCATTTCCGAAATGTTTTTCACTTTTTTAGCGAGAAAAACTCTTTGAGTAAAACTTTTCTCGTTGAATGTGTGCGAAGCGGCACTGCAAGCTGCAATAAAAGACGGCAATTTTGGCGCAAAACTCACACACCTCTGTGGCTTCTGATTGGACGTATCATTTTTCTCACACGTGAAAAAAACATCGTTCGCAATTCTGATTGGACGTACCATTTTTTTCATGTGTGAAAACCATCATTCGCTCCTCTGATTGCTAGAACTAATTTGCGTACGAAAACTTACGACATAGCTTTTTGGTGAGTATTTCTCAGTATGTATATAATAACGTTGTACCTCCAAGTTTGATTTATTATATAAACACCTGATGAAATACCAAACCATTTCACTTAAACCTACTTTTGCAGGGGAAACAAGACTTATTATGTAGAAATAGCAATGGTCATTTTTTGGACTGGAAAACGTTAGCACCTGAGATTCAAGGACTTTCAAGCACCTACTACAATTTTCAAGCACTTTGAAGGCCTTGAATTTTTATTTTAAAATTCAAGGATGTTCAAGCTGTGTGTGAACCATGTAGAGGGTGTTACATCCAGGAGAGCTGTATAATCAGAGTATTTTTTTGTTGTTGTTTACATGTAGATGGGCCTATAACAAGGAGGGCTTATAAGCGGCAATTTAGGGTAACCTTGAAAATTGACAGTCTTTCAAATGTTTCTTTCTTTCTTGGGTCTTGAGTTCTTACACAATCTCAGATTTTCACAGCAAAAGTACTGGTAAAACTCAAATGCTTCCACTTGCAATACACAACAGCTGACCAGGTAGAAAGTACAAATCTAGGTTTTTGTTTTCAACTCTTGAAGACCTAACCTGACTTAACCTGAGTGGGTAGTCAATTTGTGTTCCCTTGGTATAGTTCAGTTTAGTATTTACAAAATCAGTGAATAGCAATTTTTGCGTGTTTTGATTGGCTCCCGTAACTCGGAATATCCACGGCTATTCACCGTTTTGCGACCAGAGCCAAGATGGCATCTCTCTTTAAGACATTTTCGGTAGATGAAATTTGAGCGATAAATGAAGCAGTCGTACAAACAAATACCAACAAAGTGACGAACTCTGGCTTGTCGGTGTTTACTGGTAGGTAGCAAATTATTTTCACGCTGAATTTGGAACAAAATCGTAAGAAGTGCACTTAGCAAAATTCCCGAAATGTTTGTAAATTGTAAACAAAGTTCCTACTAAGTGACGTTTTTAATTTACAAAAAATTACTTTTTCCATTTTATCCAACTGATTTGGTAAATACTAAAACAACTATCCCCCTCAGGATCGGTGAACAGCGCGAGATATATGCCTCAAGGCTTCGCGTCTTGGAATATACACCACTATTCAACCTCTCCTTCGGGGGATAGTTGTATATTATACTAAAAAAACATATGCGAAGTAACTCGGTTGAAAGGTTAACCTTTAATTAAGCGGCACTTCCCTTTGTTTTCTTTTTCCACTTCTCAAGTATTTTAGCTTATTTCTAGTTCTCGGGTGTCAAATTTCTTTCAATAACTACCTATTTCTATCTACCAGAGGCAAAGGTATTTAATATATTCCCTCTGTTGTTGTCACAGTTGTTTTACTCCGTTGCATGCTCGATTTCGAAATAATTTATTACAAGAATGACTAGTAATATCAAAATTCGCCATGTTGGCAAGTTGCCTTGAACCATCTAATAACCTTCAACTATCTCTACGACTGCTCGCTACTTATTATCAACTGCAACATCAAATGAGGCCCTCTACTTTCTCCCAATTTTCATAACGACAGAATCATAGTTCTACGAGCAAAACTTCCCGTGATTGAATGGCTTTCGATCGTGGATAAGTTTGCTTATGAATCCGCTTGACTTTTAACAAAAATTTTAACAAACCCACAATGAATCAAATCGCGGGGAGCTTACTTACCGGCAAAACGAGAGAAATATCAGAATTTCTGCCAAGTTTAGCGAAGCAACTGGGATTTTCCCGTCTTCAAACGACAACCTCTTCACCGGCGACCTTGGATAAAATTTCCTGTTGCTCAGAAAAGGCGTCCGATACATGATTTTCACCAATCACAGAAGGCGATATAAACCAGCCAAGACGTCCTTGCAATAACGCACATTGTGATTGGTCAGTTTGCCACACACAAAAACGTGACTTTCTGCACGCCACGCACGCCACTTGCTTGCGAGCAAGCTCTTGGGGGCGGTGATGGGGGAGGGAAAAGAGCTTCCGAGCCTTTCTCCTAATAGCTAACCGCCGAGGTCAAATATTCACCTCACAAAATAGCGCCTAACAGCACGGGACAGCGAAAAAAACATGACACATGACTCAGTTAACATTTTCTTCAAACCTCTATTGAAAAATTTGCTTTAAATTCTGCATTTTGGAACAAATTATAGCCACCATATTGTTCATATGTATTTCTTAAAAGATCGTCACGATCTCAATCAATAAATACCTGTCGAGAGATTCTTTAATTACTTTGGTTCACGCTTTTTATAACCGGCCGTCTTGACTATTGTAATGGTGTATTGTTTGGCTTACCAAAGGCGCAGATCGCTAAATTACAGCGTGTACAAAATTCTTGGCATCGGAAAGTTTTCTCACATTACACCGGCGCTTTATGAGCTGCACTGGCTGCCGGTTTCTTTGCGTATTGACTATAAGATTTTACTTTTGATTTTCAAATGTACTTATGGCCTAGCGCCAACTTATCTTAGCGATCCTATTAGTATAAAATCGAATTCATTATATAATCTTAGCAGGCGCGGATCCACACCGGTTTCCACCGTTTTACGGAAATCGGTCACATTTTTCATAATAAATATAATTTTGAAAAAATAAAAACACTTCCAAGGTTGGAATCTGGCCACTATCCTGTCTGAATGACTATGGGATCCAAGAAAGGGGACTTTAAAATCCAAAAAATTTCCTGGGGGAGCCCGTCTCCGGACTCCCCTGGAAGCTTGCGCTTTCGCCGCTCGTTTAGGAAATCGGTTGGTATTTATCCTAGATCCGCACCTGCTTAGGTCTACTGGTAAGCTCTTATTGGACCATCCCAAGGGAAAGATGCTTAGAACATTGGGAGCAAGATCATTCTCAGTAGTCTGCTACACAGCCGTTTTTAGAGTCGTCACGCAATGCTCCTCCCCTGCGGCTCACGTATTGTCAAATTTCTTATACATGATTGGCTTGTTCGTTAGACCACAAACACAAAGGGAAAGGAATGTAGTTCGGTTTCAGCAGCCGTTTGTGGGGAGGAGCGTTGGGTGACGACACTAAAAACGGCTGTGTAGCAGACTACATTCTCAGCAGCAGCTCCGAAACTCTGGAATGGCCTACCTTCGTCAAGCAACATCACTTAACAGTTTTAAATCTCGACTTTTTAAGAAGTATTTTTATAGTTTGTAACTTAGGTTATTTTATTCTCACGGTAATGTATTTTTGTTTTCTCTTAAACATATGATTGTAAAGCGCTCTTGATCAGCACATGTAAATACGCGCTATATAAATTGTTAAATTATTATTATCATTTAACAATTTATAACAGAGGGTGGTTTGCCTGTGGCCTCACTAAGAAACTATAGGGTGCGTCACGCGTTCCTTCGCCACGAACGTCGTTCGTGGGGAAGGAACGTGAAGATTTTAGTCTAGACTAGGGAAACCGGGAAGTCAAATCGGTTTTGTTTTGGCTGGACTGTGCTAGGGACCTCAGTTGTTTCTGGAAAACAGCTACTCTAGGATAGGGGGGGATTTGGAGAGTTTGGTCTAGTATAGGGTAGCAAAATTCACTTGAACTAGCTCTGGTATAGGCCAGAGTAAAGGCCTAAGGGTTCCAGGTTCCCAGCGGCACATCCCCACCCAAAAAGTCCTAAAGTACCCCCCGGCGCAGTTCCCCGCTCGTTCCTTTGCCACCTCTGCAAGTATTACCAATGGCTAGAAAAAGACCCCGGAAACGAGCCATTTAGCCCGCGCCCGGCCTTGTATTGGGGAGTATTGCTTTGTTTTTCCTGCAGTTGGTGATGATTGCCCAATTTTATTCTCTTGGAATCTTTATAATTCCACTATAAGACAGAAAATCTGTGACGGGTGATGGGGGACAGACGTTGGAAAAAAAATCTTAATCATAAATTATCAAACCCTTTGTAGCTCCTTGTGAGAAACGCGTGACAAATTCATATTCATGAAATGACCTTTTAAGATGAAGTGAAAGTTGATCTAGGATGCATTACAGGATGTCTTTGAAGTTCGTTGCCAGATGATGAGTTAAAAGTTTGTTTTCCTATTCACCAGAGACAATGCAGGACACATTAAAAAAGTCCGTGGAGGAGTTTAGAGTATATTCCGAACGAGCCAATGTGCTATTCAACGAGACCATTCAATGTTTAGAAGAAATGGAGAACCAAGCGAAGCTGAGCAAAGACGCCATTACAAGCATGTTTTCTTCAATAAGTATGGAAGAGATTCGGCACGCCTTGAACAAAAGGCCTGCAGTGGTGTTCATTGGTAATAGAAATTGCGGCAAAAGCGCTATACTAAACGAACTTTTGGGTGGTTCGTATCTTCCTGTTCACGAAACACCGTGTACTTCCCGTATTGTCAAGATCGGTTACACACCGAATCAGAATAGAGTCCGAGCTGTTGACAAAATGGGCCAAGAAACCAAACCATGGACTGTATTCAACAAGAAGGTTCCTAAAGACTATGTCGTGGCCAGTGATGAAGGCAGAGATCAGTCCCAACAGCTGAGGTGGACTGTGGAAATTGCTTTGAATCATCCCTTTCTAAAGAGCGGTATTGAGTTGATCGACTCCCCAGGGAGAAATGAAAATGATGCATTGGATGATGTGGTGGATACGTTCTTTGAGAAGGGGACAACTCCACTTGTTGTATACATCATTGATGGAAACGAGCAACTGAGGCCATCGGTAAGTGTAAGAAAATAAATTTGGTTACGAAAGAGTCATTCTCGGAAAATATTAATGAGGAAATCGGGAGTTTGCATTCAGCCAGAAATACTGGGTAGCTCGACTTTGCTACAGTGTGGCAACGATTTGTTATGTCTCTCATTTTTTCAAACGGTTGATTAATATATCAGAAAAGTCAATAAAACATCCTGGGGAATACGACCCAGATCTATACCGTCAGTTTAATGGAGCCGTTAGTCCAAAATAGACAAAATAATGGCAGCTATGAGAGTGGTTATTCTTAACTTCTCTCTTAGCAGAATGCAGTCAAGAACGAAGGTAGAAATTACTAGAGGTCAGTGGGTTTTCTTAAAGTCGAAAGGCGCGGTAATCATATAGGCGACACACTAAAAGCATGGGTCTTAGGGTAGACTATTACGTAACATTTTCAGAAACGAGGATGAGAACCCGGAAATACGGAAAGCGCATCACAGCGTTACCATACTTGTCCCCGTGACATACCCGTGTATGACCACAGGCATCCCAAGCTCACGTTACGAGTGTGTTATGTATTAGCTTTCGAGAGATTCGGTGTCGCGTTACAAGCAATCGACGAATTTACACCAAAAACCACAGCAATAAATGAAAGGTAAGTCTCCTTTTATTTATTTTATAGAAAAATAAGTAAGAATAATGATCTTTAGCGTTCGCAGACCTCAGTATTTTATTTCTGGATCATGCACAAATTCTCAACGGTTGCTTGTAACGCGACACCGACTCTCTTGAAAGTTAATTAACATAACACACTTGTAACGTGAGCTTGGGACGCCTGTGATATGATACTAAAACTTTGAACGACTCGAACTCCTTTTGCGGATCCCATGTTGCAGTTTTTGCTGGATCGCTCCCGGCCTCACTTTATATACAGACATCGCCTCCAATAGTCTACGTTCGATATATTAAAATTCTAACATGACTCCGAGGCTTTAGGGTCAAAATGGCAAATTTTTCTCGACTCCATCGTCTCGCAATTCCCAGAAGAGACTTGAGCACAAAGCAAACCAAACTTAAAAAAAAAAGTGACAAGAAAGGTTCAGAATCATGTTAGAATTTTAATATACCGATTGTAAGCTATTCTAGAACCTTATGCCCCTTTATGAGGGGTGGGGGAAGGCCGAACCTTGACAACGGTCTCGACGCAACTCGGAATGCTAATGAAGGGTTCATGAATTGCTCGCAGTTTTGTAGCGAGAATGAATATCACTGGTGCACCAGCTAGGGAATACAACAGTCCATGTATTGCAGAGGCATGTATTACCAGGTTAAAAATGTGAAGATGACCATAGCTTATCATATGATATCAAGATCGCATTTTTTCGGCCTGAGAAAGCAAAATTAAAGCCAGTAGTATTGCAGCCTTTTTCTTTCTTGCAGGACCGTGACACAATTCGTTACATACAAGATTCGTATCCGCAGCTGTCGTTTATGTTCGTGTGTAACAAGATAGACACGTCAGCAGAGGCAAAACAATTCGACTACAACAGAGATTCTGATGAGAGCGATTCGGAAGGCGAAGAAACGACGAGAGAATTCTACAAGCAGAGAACTGTCTTTTCCCAGTTACAAGATAACGGCCTCATAGATGATAACGATTCGTTTGAAACATGTGGCTGCTTTTATGGCATATCAGCACAGGATGTCCGAGTAGAAAGATTAAACAAGAGAGATGGCAAAGCAACAGAGGCTTTCGCCAGGTTTGAAGAGGGGTTGTTGGCGATTTTGGACGAAACTGTCAAACTACAGGCCAAACAAGTGGTTAGCAAGCTAATTCTCCTCCAAATGGCTCTTGTTCAGGCCATGAAAAGGACAAGGCAGACTCTGACAGGTACACTCTTCGGAAGTTCATTAGACTATGATGCCGCTAAAAGTATCGGAAAATCATTGCATAGCGCACTGATGGCCGCTGTTGCAGACAAAAACAAACTACTGGGAATGTCGGTAAACTGCAGTCTCATAGATCTTGAAGAAAGATTCATGTCGGTTGCAGAATCATATAAATATCATGAAATAAAGAGTGCTTTGACAGCGTCTGTAGACGCGCGGACGTATTATCTACTTCTTGTGGGGAACAACGAGGATGAAGAAAAACCTGAGTTCTCCCCTCAAAACGAGGACGTCCCTTTCCTGCAGTTCTTGGTCGGCATGAAAGTAGTGATTCTGGATAGGACCTTTAATGTTTTAAAACGTGTTGTTGAAGAGTTCTTAAAAGGAACAACCGGCCACGTTCAAATTCATTCAAGAAGAATTTGCAATCCACTCATAGAAATTGCATACGAAGTAGCGTATGGATCAGGGCCGCCTAAAACAGAGAGCTCCATGCCACAAGCGGATGCTGGCGGTCTAAACGTTATAAAAAGGACGGTAATTGTTGCCATGAGGAAAATCTTGAAAAAGCTGTTGATGGAAGGAGTACTTTGCGTTATGACTGAATGGAGATCTCCCTCTGATACGCAATTAAATCTAGAAGACCGGCAAAGCAGAAGAAAAATTATGGAAATGTTGTTTTCAAAATTAAACAGCAAAGCCATCTCAGAGTCAATTTGTGATGCCTGTACGAAAATTTTGGAGGTCATGCACGAAGCTTTCTTTAAAGTAATTGATGATCTCAGTCAAGTGAACGACCTCGCCTTAACCAAGACCGCTAAACAAATGGAAGAAATGGCAACCTTGTATGTTCCAACAGTGAGGCACCTCGTCGTGAAAGCTCTCGCTTTGCAGTTCCTGTTAACCAAGGGACCACTGGTACTGGGTCCAGTTCTGAAGGTCACAAAACATGGTCAGCTTCATGAGTGTGCTGGTTGGGCAGAGGAATCGACCAGTGGTGCATGCGTGGTGAAGGTGATCAAAGAGGAAGAAGTGGAGGCAGAAGTGTGGGAACAAACGTCAGTAGACCTCTTTAACACCATGTAAGCAACACTTTAGCTTTAAATACTTACTTACATACATACATGCATACTTTATTTTGAGTAGGTTTAGGAGGGCAGGCATAGGCTGATGTGGACCTACCTACTGTTAAAACTCGATTAAAATTCTTTCATTGATTAATTTTAAAATAAAGCTAAAAATATATTAAAAAGAGATAATAATCCTTGGCAAAATAGTGCTCATTACGGTAATTCCGTAGTGAAAGCAATTACTACGAACACTGCAAGAGTTGCTATAACTTGTGTATTTTCCCACCACTAAGATGAATCATGACATTAATATCGATATTACCTTTCACTGCTTCATAATGCCAATACCTTTTTCATTCGAGGACACCCAGAGTAGTATAGTAGGGTGAAAACACAGGAATATCATTAACGCCGCTGTGGTGGTGGTGGTGGTGGTGGAGGGAAAACAATAGAAATGTAGAAAGGCAAAAAAGGAAGGCGGTACTCCCTATGATGGCCTATACGGGGGGTATCTTTTTCAGGTTTCAGGTATATGAAAGGGTAGGGATTTCACTAGTTGAAGTATATAAAGGGGAGGGAAATCTGTCATTTGGGTCTGTGAAAGGGCCCAAAAGGGCTAATAGATGAATTTCATGGCTTTATAAAGTCCAGAAAACGTTCTATTTTTGTGATGTGCATTTACTACAGTTAAAAGGAATGCAAAGTTCTGAACAAGGTATGTGAAAGAGATACCTTTTTCGCGAAAAATGGTATATAAAAAGGTAAGGGTTTGGACCTCGGGGCGGAGCCTTCCCGTAAAAAAAGATCTGTTCTATTAGAGATACACAAAAGGGAAGATAATGAGAATCCACCGCATTTTATTTATGAGATAAGACAAAAGGCTGTTACGTCATCGGCGGTTATGTATTTCTGCGCAAGTTAATGAGATTCCTGCGCAAAAAACGCAGAAAAACATCTCTATTATACAACTAGGTCCCAGTGTTTTTTTTTTTCGGAGAGAATACATCATACCTCCTAAGTATATCCCTCCTAAGGGATCCCTTAAGTGGAGTCAATATTTCGGAGCTCATTCAGTCCAAAACAGTATTTTCGCGTGCCAGGAGCCGTCATCCTGCGTGTGTTTAGAGTAAAAATCACTCGAAATAGAGTAAAAAATCCAGATTTCGAGTAAATATTGTGTTCAAACAACCTCCAAACGGGATTATTCTGTAAGTAAGATTTTGCTGCACTTTTGGTGTTGAAATAACTCTTTTAAAAATTGTTGTGCAACCGTCTACCATCATTTTTATTTCAGTTTCTATCTATACTGTTGGTATACTGACCACCAAAACCATTACCATCACCGTTTCACGACCATCTGCCACTTATAGGCGATGTTAGAAACGAGCGGAAACTGGTACGACTTATGACCGCAAAGGTTCTAGGGATCATTTGGGGTCCCAAATGTCAGTTGTCAGTAAACCCCATCTAGACCCCAATCCAGTCCTCATCAGATCCACCACGCGAATAATGCTAGCGTTATATTCATAGACTAATAAAGACAAACTTGGTTTGTGTACTGCATGTGTACTTTATTGACAGGGAGATACAGTCAAGGATTGGGGAACCTCATCGTAACCTTCTCCATGTCCATGGCTGGTTAATCCCTGAGCCCGGGGTTATTCATGTTTTAACGGAAAAGGCCGATGCAGATTTGACCACCGCCCTTCAACAGAGTCAGCTTCCTCTGAACACCAGAATGAGGATAGCATTGGATGTAATCAGTGGGGTAAAGGCAGTTCATAAGGCGCGGTATATACATCAGGACATCAAGGCAGATTCAGTTTTGGTATGTTAAGGAAACGTTGGCTTTTCCATGAAGGAAATCGTTAGTTGGAGAACGGAGAAGTGATGAACAGTTGTTTTGCAAAACGGGTGTTTATATTGAGCTGGTAGTTCAAATTTTAACACATTAGCTTAAGTTATCGTTCAACATACGAAAATCTAGATTTGAACCAAACAAATTGAACTGCAGGAAAGCACTGATATTCAAAAGCGTGGAGTCTAAAGTACAACTTTGATTGACATGTATTCTGCTGTCCCAGGCTCCATGATAATGTTGCAGTCGTTTAGTTTTTTTTCGCGAGTACGTCGCCACCATCTGACAGCCTGACAAAGGCTAACTGACATGGCGTTAATAAGACTTACAAAAATTTAGCCGCAAGGGAAATTTTAAAGGGGAGTCGACGATTTTCGATTTGCTGTCAATCTTTAAATTTATTTCATAATAATTTTGTTTCTAAGGTTTAACTGTTTCTGTTCTGTGATATGGCTAATACTGTGTACCTTTTTCTTATAGTTCAACTAACAACCCACCCTTGAATTCCCTTGCATCTGACCACTAATTAGTATTTATTTTTGTTTATTTGATAACAGCTGATGAGAGACGGTACAGCAAAGATTAATATGTCGAAACCTGAAAAGCCATTCGAACGGACGCGGCAGGGAACACCTTTTCATATCTCATTAGAGATGCATAAAAACTATGGTAAAGGTCTGTCAAGCGACTCGTCTTACGACATCTATGCTTTTGGTGTCCTGCTTTGGGTGCTTTGCGAAGGATCTGGGACGCATCGACCCCGAGCCTATGAGAGGTACAGCACTATCGCGGCCATGAAGCTGGCAGTTGAAAGGGAAATTTATCCAGAACGCCCCGTCGACACCACTGATGCTTGCTGGGAACTGATGATGAAATGTTGGCGCCAACGTTGCATTTTGACAGCGGATGACGTTTTGAAGGAGATGGAGAAAATATTTCATAACTGCGTTCAATAATGGCTTAGCAACTTGTGATGAACTCAATATATTATGACATTTTGTTTCAGTAATTAAAAAAGATATTTACGTCACAGATAGTAGTCTGCTACACAGCCGTTTTTAGTGTCGTCACGCAACGCTCCTCCCCTGACTAACGGCTGCTGAAAATCGAACCACATTCCTTTCCCGCGATTAGCCAATTAGAATTCAGCTCCCATTTTCTGGAGGAGCGTTGCGTGACGACACTAAAAACGGCTGTGTAGCAGACTACACAGATAGTTGAAGATTTCAAAAGTACAAACTGTGCTATCCAGCTATTAGATATTCGTTGTAAATTCAAACGGCATGTTGCGATAGTACTTCTAATTCTGCGGATGCTTCTGAGCCTTGTAGTCGTTTCGTTATCTGCGTTATTAAATCATAGAGCTATCAATAAGGGTCAGCTTCATTTCTTTATAACTGAGGGTGCTGGAAAACGTCCGTTTTTAAGGCGTATTTTTTATTACAGGGATATATATTTATAAGCAAATAAGCAAAGTCAAATAAAGGTGTACTGTACTTGTATGCGTTTCATTTTTGAGCTATTGGTATTCAAGCAAAGTTGGTTCATGTTGTTTAGCAACAGCTATGACGTAAACGAGAGCTCGGGTCAAGTAACGGAAATAAGGTTAAGAACTGGGATGGGGGCGGTTTAGGTAACACCTCCAATATAGTGTTAACGATATCACGACATGCATGCATCGAATGAATCTGGTGACATTGAATGAGTCTGGTGTCTGGTGAGCCTGGTGAGTCTAGGTGTCGCCGATTAGTAGGCTACTTGTAGCCAGATAGAAGACTTTGACACGTTAATAAAGTTGTTCATTCATTCATTCATTCTTGAATCTAGAGTACTTCGCGTGACTTGCATACGATGGAACGCATTCAGCATGTAAGACGCACGTGCACCGGTTAGACTTCAAGTTGAGGCTGCAGGTATGAGACGCTGCAAGTACTGGTGACCGCAACTATTCAGTGACTATTGTTGAGTTCTGCTGAGTCAGAGTCTCTTAGACCCGGCTTATGGCTTAAGTACTGATTTATTTCGCTTGTTTAAAAGAACATTTAAACGATTTATTTAATTCTTATTACGAATTGCATTGTGTACATCTGATGAAGGTAATAACCTGCGCCGTGAGTAAATGAAATTTATTTATTTAATTAAAGCGCATTCATGGTATTAAAAACATAAATTATATGATCCCGGAAACAAAGCAATTACCATAACAAGTTCTGTGCCAATCAATAGAGATATTTACATGAGGCGTATATTCAGTAAAGTGATCCCAGGTAACGAAATAAAGGACTTTGCTGACACTTCTATTGTTAACCGATCAAAATAAACCGGGTGAAAAAGAATACGAGCGAATTCCGACCAAGTTAACCTTGAGACGCCGGACGCATCACGTTTAATACTGCACGAATCTATTTTTCTAACTTCTTCTAGAGCGGTATTAGTGAGAGTACTGAGTAAAAGTCTGCTTATACCTTCATTTCATCATGCTGAGAGAACAAAGAGATAAATCATGGAAATCAAGAAACAGTATCCAATCGATCTGCCATCCAAGCCGTCTGTTATGAAATTTCTTCCCGGAATTTCTGTTATGGATGATTTTAAACGGTCTAAATCCCCTTTAGGAAGATGTCTGGAGAAACGCCAGTGGGGCAGTGAGACTGATATTCCACAATCTTCACTGCCACCGATTTCAAGCAACGACACGAGAAAGAACAATAACTACAAATGGATACCGAATAACAGCAGTGGGAAACAATTGTATTCCAACAGACCACCGACCCCCAGTCCGGGTAGAAACCCTGATTCAGTCTTTTCTTTCGGTAGAACATCCAGAATTTCACCTTCTAACTTATCACACAGGCTCTCTCTCAGCTTGGATTTAAGGCCGATTATTGGTGGTGTTGACCTGCGCCGGAACAGTGCTGGATTTGCGGATTCTTCTCCCGAGGTTGAATACAGTCCACGACTGTGTGCACGAAGTCTTCCACCGAGTCCAAGATTGCATCGTAACCAGAGGATTCACCATCGGAATTTAAGGCGAATGTCGAGCGACTCTGAACAGGGTGACTCAAAAGAAGATCGCATCATAAATTGGATACGTGATGTCTCAGAAAAAACTCAAGGTCACTCTCAAACTCAAAGCTTTGACGATGACGAAGAAACTTTGTTTGATTACCCTATGGAGAAAAATGACGATTTAGGTTTTAATAGTGTTAATGGCCTTCCTGTGATTCAAGAAGGGCGAAAAACTTAGCAATCTTTAATAGTTTTGACAACATTTTGCACTGGGGTTGAGTTAATTGCTCATATGAAATCCCTACTGAAGTGGAGGTCTTTGGAAATAAGCTATCAGTGACGGCGTACCGTTCTTAGAAGGATAAATTAAACCATTTCTGTGTGTCTGGGCTTTTTGTGTTGCCGGGATTTGGCCGTATCTTTCTAATTATAAGCACCTGTGGCTTTCCGCAAACCATGGAATTGAAACAAAACTAAATATACCGGCATGTAGTGTGCAGAACAGCTTGACAATTGTGTATTGATCCATTGAAACCCTTTTTAAAATTCATAGGGTTACATAAGTTTGTTACAAAGGAACAATTTTGCTTTTGGCTTGCTAAGTATGTGTGAGCAACTTCTGCCTGCTGGAGTCAGTCAGAGTTTTTCTGCGAATTAAAGGTCAATTCGAACTGACAACGGCTTTGAAGCCTATGTATGGAGGCAACTGAAAATGGTGGTGGTTCTTAATACACAAGGTTGTACCTTGTGGTCTATACCATGAAAATCGTTTACCACTATTTTCACAGCTTCACGAAAACGAGACCTTCTAAATCAAGACAACTTGGAAATAAAATTCCATCAATCAAACGGTACAAAGAGCGCCAGCTTTCGCCTGCTGGCCACCCTTGCGATCAAACCGTTTGATTGATAGAATTCCACGGAATTCTGTTTTCCAAGTAAGAGTTTGGATCTCGGAAGACGGTCGTAGTTAAAACTGAGGTAACAGTTCCTTCAGGGGAAATAACTTTTTAGAAGGTGTGAGTATTGAAAAAGAGATTTAAAAAGTTACTTTGGAACGAGATAAACTGCTACGATATTTAGTAACGGTGATGTTCATAGTTTCTTGTTAATTTTCATCGTCTCACCAACCTATTTTTCTGAAAAGGGACAAAAAAGATATCAGAAATTAAACTCTTTTATTACTCCAAGAATACAGTCCTTACTTCAGTGAGCCGTCAAATGTAGTTCAATAATTGCATATCGCATTTGCCGGGTATTAACGCCGGGTTTCATGCCTGACAGGAAATGAGTGAACGTCACATTCTGCCTTCATGCTCTCTGCAGGCATGCTGGTGTTTAAACATTTACAGAAATTGCCTTTACAAGCAAGATCCTCGTTATGACGGCTTGTAATGACATTATTTCTTATTTTACTCAACCTACGGCAGGCGATGGGAAAGGAATCAGTTTATTGGCATGGCGTGATTCAGCCATGTGGGTGGCGGAAAAAATCACATGTACATAATTATAAATTATGTGTGTTAGATGATGCAAATAGAATATTGTACGAAAACGGAAGAATTCTATTGTCCGCGTTGTCGTTTTTAAATATTTACAAACATTACAGTTCTTATAATTTAATATTTCATTACGTGCAAGCATTACCTAAGGTCAAGACGCATTTCAAAGTTATCTCTCTGCTAATAAAGAATAAAGATTTATCTTGACAACTACCGTAAATATCATCTTTCGCACTTAATCACGATTCGTTATGTCCTTAAAACGGGGCTTTTTTTAGCTGTCGACTGACTTCTCACTATAAAAAGTCTTTTTAGATCTAAAATCGATAATCCTAATGGCAAGAAGTCGCGCAAGACCTATTTTCATTAAAAACTTAAAGTCACTAATGTAAACCGCCTACTGCTGATATACTAATTGTTTTAATGTGAATACCAATTTCAAAGGTTAAGAATGAAACCAACTGAAATAGCGATTCTTTGAATATTTTTTGTCTTTCGGTATCATGGATGAATTTCAAGTTCATGTTTCAGTTTTGGTAGAATAAGATAAAAAGTTATATTTTTTTCTGACCCTTTTTTAAATTCTTCTTCTCTGCAGTTTTATCTTTTTTTGTTATTTCTGTTGAAGCACTGAGGCGTTATTTAATAACATTTGCATTTTCTCTCAATAAAAGGCCTAATGATTTCCAAAGCTGATCAAAGACAAGGAATTATCCATCACTCCATTTAATAAATTAAATAAACAAAGGATTTTGTTTCTAAATCCGTGCAAAGCTTAGCACGACCACACTGTAGGATTTCATCAATCGCAGACTCCAAAAGTGAGAACCACCTTATAAAGCATAATAAACAGTACCATAGGAAAGGACTGCTCAGTAGCTTTCATTTGAATGGTCACACCATAGGATTTCATCCACAGACTCAAAAGTTAGAACCACCTTGTACGGCATAATAAACAGTACCATAGGAAAGGACTGCTCAGTAGCTTTCATTTGAATGGTCACACTTTAAGAATTCATCCACAGATTCAAAAGTTTCAAAGGACGATCTAGCACTGCATAAATGACCTGTAACATGGATTATGAACATTTATTCACCTCTTAATTCACCCTCTTACGTCCTTCAATTGCTATATTCAAGAGCGCCTGCTATATTATATTAAATAAAAAAATTAAATAAATACGTTTTCTTTAACAAACTGTAGTTATAAAATCCTGCAGTACAACGGAAAACAAAGTTCAACATAATAATATCATTAAAATGGTATTAACAGGATGAACAATATATTCCACGACAGTATTCTGGTTGTCTTACTAGCTTTATATACAAAGTATTCTGTTCTTTTTTTTTTACTAAGATTTACTTGCGTACATATTTTGACGCTTTACGGGCTAAGTATAGGTAAAGATTTGTATACAGTATGACTATAAAACATTGCTTGTAAAACATTTTCCTTAGTTGGTCAATTTTATCTATAAAATCTGTTGGCAGAGTTTCTTACTGTGCTTTTATTCTTCAACTTTTCATAAAACTAAAATTATTCTCTTATATTGGCAAGGAAGTGGACGAAATGGCTATCCGGAATTGAATTTGTAACCAAGCAGAAGATGTCAGTCTTGTATCTTTAGTCAGAGTCATAGTCGGGTGGTCTTGTCCAAGGCTGACTCCTGAACAACTCCGCGCCTAAAACAAGAGAGATAATCTGAATTTATTTGCTTAATATTTATATACTTAGATTTGCCAATTTTGGCAAGGACAACTCAACAGCATGACGCCAATGACTGAGGGCCCTATCCCCATGACAGATAGACCACACCCAACAGGGGGTCAACGAGGCCTCGTACGTAGCTTTACATAAATGTAGCACAAAGAAGAGAAGCGTAAAAGAAAAGCAACTTAGTCGATGTACACGTTGAGCCAGTTGTTAGAACAGGGAAATCATTCCCACGAAAGCTAAAGCCAATTCCACATTGATTTACAAAAAACCTTGAACTCTTTTATTCTACAGGTTCATCAACTTCAAGTTAAAGGAGCCGTGTCACAAAATTCAGCTAAATTAAGAAATTACAAAATGCCCGTTAAACATAAAAATAACCGCTTAAAACTTTAAAGGAAGGTTAAAATAACATAACAGATACAGCAGATGTCACGGATGGGCAAAACTGAAGAAGATTGAAACGGATTAAAATTAGGATTTTTGAAAACTGTTCAACCTAACAGAGATCCCTGCTGCTTGCAACTTCAAAAATAATGCTCAGGAGACATATTTGTTTGTCTCGGGTCCCTGATTTTGTCATTTACATGTAATTTCTTTGCTTACTTAAAGTTCCACAGTGATTAAGGGCGAGTAATTGGCAAAATTAAACAAAATGAACTGGACTGCCGTGACACAGCCACTTTAACAGCTTTAAAAATGTATCTGTACACGTGCATTTATCCAATGCCCTGAAGAATACAGGGCAGAAAAAAAACGATGCATATTCCACGGTATCCCAGGCTACGGGTTCTCTTCAAAATATGAACTAGTATATACGTATGTAAGTCACTATACCACGCACAAGCATCGTGTAACTAGTATATACCTGGTAGATCTCTGACCCCTCTTGCATTTCCAAGAGACTGCGCCGAGGGTTTCAGCTCTGGCGGTGGTGGACGATTTGCTCGCACAGGAGTTATGGCTGCCTGTACTGCCCAGTCAGGGCGCCCAGATCTGCTGTTAAACTTGGTTCCTGCTGCTTCAGTTTCGGGAGCAAAATTTGCCTGAAAAGTTTAAAATAACGAATGATACATTTGATACACAAACTGCACGTGTTCTGTTTTACTTAATGCGTGACTCTTAGGTAATAGTAAACTTCACGAAACAAAGAACCTGTCAATGAATTTTGCATGAACGGGTTATGCTTGCCCACCGAGACTTAATTTGTAGAAAATGTATTTCTTCTGTTTCTATCCTGTTTCACCTGTTAGTATTTTTTGTTACATCGATTTTAATCCTCTTCTAAAGCGCGTAAATCGAAATTTCTTCTACTCTCCTTGTATGCAGTGTCACTGTTATAAGCAAGTTTTTCCAGTCGGCTGTGTTCAAAATAAAAGGATTTGAGTATGATCATACAAAATGAACTACTGTTGTAATAAGGCTACTGTAATATGATGGCTACCACACAGTCAACAACAACAGTCGTATTTAGGACTACGCTCTCTGCAGCTGAGACAACAGCCGATGATTTTACAGTGACGCCACCGCTGGTTTCCCCACGAAATGACATCTACGGACAACGCGTCACTACCCAGATCTGGGTAATGCTTCTGATTGGTTGAGGCAAATTTCGCTTCTTGGCACGACCAATGAGAAACACTAAAGAGATCTGGGTAGTGAAACGTCATCAGAAAGGAATACCTGCAGTCGTTTCTTAGACGCTATTTCGCGGGAAAACCAGTGGTAACGTCGTGAAATGTAGGTTGTCTTCTCAGGCTATACTCTCCCGGACAACATGCTCCACCTACTCTAATAAGAGCTAATATGAGATGACTCATGGGTTCGTTTTAAAGCGGTTAACTATAGTCTTACCGTAGCTGGCCGTATTCTTGGTTTGGTAGATTTAGCTGATGTTCCCTTTTTAGGCGTCTGTTCGTGTTGATCACTGTGTTCTGTATGTGAAGACATATGGCAGCGTCTTGAAAAACAAAAACAAAAACAAAAAGTGTCAATGTATGTACGGTTTGTTCTCAAAAACATTGTTTACAACTGAGTCAAGCACTATGCTGTGTTTTCTTTCTGATGCCAATTCACAGGTTTACTTCAAACGTCAGGCATAAACGGGAGGCAAACTTTCGAGACTTCAATGGCAATGCCATTGCCACCTTGACTTCTTCCATCTGCTCTGGCCTCCTTTTTTGTTTCTCTTTTGCCCCCTTCTTGCCTTCATTTCTGTGGGAAAAGTTGCTTACGCCAATGCTCCTGCCTGCATATGATTTTTTTTTTAGAAAGGGCATATCTCCGGCCAGATCTCTGCCCTTATCATACCCACATCAGAAAATCTGTTGAAAATACATTATGGTTGACTAATAACCTCTTTAATTACTGTGCAAATCCCCTGTGCATGAGTTTGGGATTTTGTCAGAGATGAGCAAGTTTTAGGTAGACATCAGGGCTCAAAAACGTTTGAGTTGTTGCCGGTCGTATTGACTGGCCAAAGAAATTTTAGCTCAGCCATGTCTCTCTTCTGACTGGTCAATAATTATCAAGTGAATGTTAAAATTATTATCGTTATAAGCAAACGTTAAGTGAAAAACGATAGTCATACTTGTCCTCATGATAGAAACCTCAGAAGTCTGATGGATGGAGTAAAAATATATCTTTTTTGCAGGTCACTTATTTTTAAATGTGTCTTCTCAAAATGAACGGCAAACCGAATGTTTTTCTGGACAAATGGTCATCTTGGCCAGACATTGACCATTGACCAGCCCGAAGCGAGAGCAAAAAATGGGCGCCAGGTTGGGGCCATAGGGCCCTTTTGAAGCACAGCCCTGTGAATACAATGCACTCCACCTTAATCCTTTAGGTCCCAAGAGTGACCAACATCAATTTTCTCCTATGAAACAACATCAGCTGATCATCGAGAGTAAGGATTATGAGAATTACTAAACTGATGTGCAGCTGTAACACTCACCTGCACCCCCCTACATGTCCTTCAGTAGTTAGCCTTCTTTTAATATCATTAGGACGAGGATCTGGACCCCTCCAGGGGGGGACATCATGGCTTGCTGCTGGCTTTTTATTTGTCTTTTTAAACAAGCTGCCATGACTCTGACTCCGTGATATTGTTTTTTCAGTGGGAACTACCTTTGGAGAACCTGGTGGTGACTGTTAAAAAAGAGTTTTGTGTTTTAATTCTCATTCCTAATTATAAATTAATGATCAAGTTTATGAGAACCAATAACTTAATAATCATGAACGAGAAATCGCGTTGACCTTTTGTCAGATTCTCTCAACCAATTCTGTATGCGAATGTTTGAAGTCAGGGGCTTAAAGGATAAAGTGACAAACTTGTTAGAGGTAGGAGGCAAAACACAGAAAATAATTATGCTATGAGGTCTAAAATGGTGAATTGGCTACTGCATAGGCCAGGGTGAAAAGCTTACATTTCAAACACAGACCAGTAAGAAGTTAGTTCCTAAAATGTCAGTTTTAATATTCTTTTATACCATATAAAAAGAGCAAAAAAGAGATGGAGCAGCTGCTATGCAGGCAATGTATTTCCTAGATTAAAGAGAGGTCCCATTAGGGTAAAATCTCAAAGCGACATGGCCTTGAAACAGCAACATACGACTACATGAAATGGACACAAACGACATAAAGATGGGTTAAATACTGTCAAGACGTGGCCTACTCAGGACTAAAAATGCAAAATGACTGCAATTGAAATTCAGACAGGGGGCATATGTACCTCCCTTGTTTTAAAATAAACAAAAAACTTAACTTATTCAAAATATAAAGGCCATCTACCTGATAAATCACCATTAGTGGATAAGTGTCGCACTACCCATGTGCTAGATGAGGTTTTTCCAGCACATAGAGCTATCCACCTTTTGTAAAAAATTTACTTAGGTTCAAACAACTGGCAAATCTTCCAGGCTTTCTCCTCTGAGGCTGGGGATATGTGAAAACAAAGCCTGCAGGTAAATCATACCCTGCAACTATACTATTTTTCAGTAATTTCATTTTATACCCAGAGGAAAACTCTGTGGAGGAGAGAGTTCAATGAGTGCTCGAAAGAAAACCCTGCCCAATAGTCCCAATAGTATTTTTCTTGTTCCGTAAGTACCTTTTATAGCTCACCTGCCCTATGGACAAGAGACCGGGCAAGTCATCTTCTAAGACAAGTGAATCATTAACAAACACAAGCAAGAAGTGGCCCTGAGCAGGCAAACTGTGAGAGCTGCTTCCCCAAAGGACAAGCTGGAATTCAAGCTTTTTTAAGCCCTGGTTGCATACATGTTTTTAAGCCTGCTTTTAGTAAATTATTAAAGCAAAACAGAAAACTTTTCCTCTACCTTAGGTCTCATGTACTGTAATCCTCTCACACACTCAAGATAATGTCTCTTCCAAACTCCTTGTTCATAAGGAGTCGGTACAAATGGCAATAACCATCCAAACTTGAAACACTTTGGCATCCAGATCTGATCCAGTTCAGATAAATATTTCCAAAACCAGCAAACCTGTGCACAGCGACAAAGACTTCGAGGATCCAGGAATGACATGATGTACACTGTTATGACTCGTGGGAGTTTCCGTGTGAAATCAACATGAGTTATAGGAATTCTTTCATCGATCAAAGAGAATGTGTATTGTAGTTGAGAGTTCTTGCATTTTGATATCAGGATTTCAAGAATAATTCTTCTTTGAACATCTGACCATCTGTCAAACTAAAATCATGAAATGAACAAATGAGAAGGGTTTCGTTTTTCTTATGATTTCATCACAGTCATTGAAACAAAGGTGGTAAGTTTTGAAAAGTGAAATGAAGTGATTCAACAGATACTTTTATTGTGATCATACAATTTTTTGTCAGTATAATATGAGGCCTTTCCCTGTTGCAATCATTCCTCATACAAAACGCTGTAATTCGGTGGTTGTGACGAGTAAATAAGCCAGTAAATTTAAGTCAGAAAAAAAGAGGAAAAAGAAAGGTGACGCTGTGGTAGTTTATAAGATTACTGTTTAACGGCAAGTCAAACACTACTAAATACCTTTGTCAAAGTTAAAAACTTTAACAACTGTAAATAAAAGAAATCAATTACAAAAAGTACGTGCTTTTAGTAAGCCCAAAAAATAAATTTGTAAATAAATGGTATTTCCTTTGACAACGAATCCTTAAAGTATGGAGCCATAAGCAAGTTTATACACTTAGCCTTGTGAAGATGACTTTTTGAAGAATAACAAGCGATTAATATAATATTGACATAACAGTGATTACAGACGAGTTTGTAGATGTAGCATGAATTTAAACTCACCCAGTTGCTGACAAGTTCTTTCCTTTCATCAAAGAGCTGCAAAATTAATTGTTTTTACATTAATCTGTAAATATAACACAAGAGGAAACAGTGTGTTCGAAAAACAGACCTTTTCATTCAAATCTTGTTTCAGCGGGGTCCAAGAACTTTTGACGCCTGAAAGCTGATTTTCAGCTGTTCTTTTTTCCTTGATTTTCGAGGCCGATGTCGTATTTTCTTTCGCCTTGAAGCTCTTTGTTTTAGCATATGCACTGGAGGTGAAATCTATAGTTCTAACAGACATGTCAAAATAATATTCTTCTACAAAATTCGATGAAAATCCACTCTAAAAAGTCGATCGTTGCAAAGTTACTGAGCAATGTTGTGTTGTCCAAGAAAACCGCTGACACCTACACCGTCTGCGACTAGTGGCTCAGGTAACACAACGACTTCTCTAAAGATTCTAAGCTGTTTTGTTTCTGAAATTATATTTCTTATCTTTTTAAGGTAAAAAGATACCATAATTTTATCCAGGGAAATTGAAATGAATTTTCTGTTAACTAAAAATTATAATTTCAGAACACCAATGCTAGCCCCAGTTTCCACTCGTCCGACTAGCAGAAACAAACAAAGATGGCGGACTCAGGTTTACTGGAAAAAGCAAGCTATGTACCCCGACCACCAGCGGTTTTGTTCTATCACAAGTCTATGAGTCAGTTGGCTCAAAGTATTTGTGAAAGATGCAGCCATGCACTGAAATCACCGATCGTAACACAGGTAGGACACGTTTGAGTCCCTTTCTACTAAATATATGGTTTCAGCTGACGCTTGGCTGTGGTCAATCTCTAGTGGACAGTGTATTGATTGATAGTAACAGCTGTTTTGATCCATACCTACCCAACTATCACTAAATTATAACATAAAAAAGAGAAAATTCCAGAGTAATTTGTAAGAGACGTGTGGATTTTCGATAACTGGAGTGAAATTTACGTCATTATTGTTTGGCCAATGTTCTTAAGAACACTTTACAAAGTTTTTGACATTTTTTTGACATAATTTTCAAGCAGATCCAATCAAAGTCCGAAACTATTTATGAGTTTTGTCTTAACTGTAATTTGCCTCAATTTGGTACCCTTCCTGACAAGTAAGAGACTTTTTCAAACAAGATATTCTGCCAGGTTCCCCCATATTGCATTTCACAAAATTCACACTTAAAGGAGTTAAAGTAACAGGGCCTTTTATAGAGTGAAAGGAAGCAACTCCCTACACCTTATTGTCCTTATAATATTCCTTCTTGGTTTTTGAATTCCTTATTTTCTGACATTTGATTGTCCCATATTTTGTGTCTTTCAGTTTTGCCACCATGCTCTCCCGTACCCAACTGTTAAATAGGCTGGATGTTACTTTCCGAATAGTTACATAATATATAACGTCTTTACTTTACCACATCTTTATTACAGAAAGGCCTTCTTCAGTTTCAACAGAGTGTAGAGCTCAGATCTGTATCATGGCAACAATTCCCTGATGGCTGGCCAAATTTGTTTATTGAAAATGTGAAGCAAGATTGTGCAGGAAGAGATGGTAAGCATTGTCCTACAGAAATTCCCCAGTTATGGAACATTTCCAGATTTTTTAGAACAACCCAAGCTATGACTGTTTTCATATAAGGTCAGGGAAGGACTGCTTTTATTTATTTATTTTCTTGCAGATATAGATTTTTACTTTATTATGACTATTCTATTTGCTATACCAACCTAATTAGCCAAGCTATTTGCGAGTATTCATTTTGTATATTTTTCAATCCTTTAAAATTGCGAAATGAATTTGACTTTTGTACTGTAAGTGACCAGGAATGTACATTGTAGCCAGCCATTTTTTCCTTTTAAGCCCAACTTGTAGAATAAGTCCTGAAAGGGGTAGAGGGGAGAATGAAGGGGGTTGAGGACGAAATAGCAAGACACGAGGATGTTGAACTGTACATGTAAACAGCTACATCAAAACTACAGCACAGCTGTTCCCGCTTGCTTTAAAATGTTGCCTTCAATGAGTAGTAAGCAGTGAGTTTTCAACAAAAGCCTTTCTGAATTCTTTATCAAGATCTCTACAGTCGACTCCCGGTAACTCGAACCCTCTATACATAACTCGAACCTCCAGCTAACTTGAGGCAATTTTCATTTCCCTTCAGGTCATTTTCTATATAATTTTACCCTCGATAACTCAAACTCCCAATAACTCGAACTTTTTTTTATTTCCCTTGAAGGTTCGAATTATCATGAGTCGACTGTATTTACACGTCTCAAATTCAAAAGAGACACATAAATACCTTTTTGCACTTGACTGGCTTGTGTGCACTACACCTGGGAATCAGCTGTTTTCTGATAGATCGCACCATTTCCAACGATGCCCAATGGTGCTTTACAAGAAACATTCAAAATATTACATGAAAATGGAAACAAATTAAAGAGAGGATGGCGTAAGTTTTATTTACATGACTTTGTATAGGTGCAATCACTCCCTGTCACATGTGATTACATGAGCTCATTTTAACCCCAATTTTTGTTAAGCCCAGGCTTAATGGCTTAAAGGCAGCTACACCACTGGTGACAGTAAACATCTGGTTCTTTTTGCAGTCATCTTTTTAGGCAGTTTTCACTCCCCAGAAGTTGTGTTTGAACAGCTATCTATTCTTTACAAAATCCCGAGGTATGTTAATAGATACTGAATGATGTTAATAGCAGATTTCACTCTTCTACTTTGATTTGAATACCTGTAATCCTCCTATCATCAGCAAAACAAGCAACAACAAAATATGAACAAGTACTGTACAGACGTCATACATGTATATCCTTTTTAGCTGTTTTTTACAAAAGATGCTTGAATATCCATGGTTTACCCGCTACCTTCCAAAAATTAATAAACTGTTATCAGAGGGATTGGAGTGGGCAGGGGGTGTGGTAATAATAGGTTATGGATAATTGATGAGTAAATGTACACTGTACATTTCAGGTTATTAGCAAGGTCATTTACCGCTATTGTACCCTACTTTCCAACTGGGACAATGGAGAGAGAAGAAGTAGAGGGGCGAGTTGCCACTGCAAAGGTACATTGGGGAGGTGGCCATACCTCGAAAAAATGCTCTTATTTGACTGCTATTTACTGTGTCCTTCCACAGTGTCTCTTAACCTTCAGAGACAGACTCTGTGACACACTTCAGGGTTAACGCAGCTTGTCAATGGAAGATTATACCCACTCCTTTAATGAATGAAGGGCTACTCTATTTGAAGATTAACCGCAGTGATTCACACACTTGGATTAATTTTGCACTAGACAAGAGAGAGTCTGATCATAGTGTCTGCAGTTATTGTCATAGCAGGTAGTCAAGTGATGACATTGAATTAATTACAAGAAAAGGTTACTGCTATAGGCTGTGTCAATCTTGGTTGAAGTGACAAGCAAACTTGACAAGCAAATTTGTTTTCCATAAGCACTAGCCTGCTTTGTTTCTTGCTGAATCTTCAAATTTCGAGTCAGTGGACCCATTTTTCCCAAGGAACAAAGTTGAGGTGTCTGCGCTATAATTAAAAAGTGAACCAATGGCTAAAAATGTAAATCACCCAAGCATACATATATTAAGAAAGCAACCAAGAACTACCTGAACTGAATCAAGTAAATTATAATGATTCTTTATATTTTAGAGCCGTCACCCATATAACAAAAGGTGTCATTAAAAAAGTATCATGGATTCCAGTGGGAATCCGGCGGGAGAGCAGAATAAACCCAGCTGTGTTCATAGCCATTTTCTTCCCTTGCATCTACTTGATATCCACTTGATGAATGAACACAAATATCAAGGGTCTGTTCCTTGTGTATTCTGTTGATGGGCTTAGGTGTTTTTGTATCACCTCTGTGAAATACCCAACTGAAGGAGATTGATATAATTTTATTAATTCTCCTTCATTTAGAGTAAATTGATACTTTTTTGATACAATATTTTTGTTACCCTGGCCCCAGAGGTTTTTCTTCTCTCCTTACTGCTTTGCAACTTGTTGTCTCCGCCTCCTCGCTGTTCGCCCTCTCTTTCATGAACAAAAAAATTCAAGAAAAACCTTTGGGACCAAGGTATATTTTTGTGGCAAACTATGAAAAATGAAAAAAACATAAGGTAAATTCCAACCAAGAGACAACATATCTACAAATAAATATAAATATCTAAAAATAGCTTTTATCATTATTTTTTTGCCAGACGCTTGCCATGCTGTTGTCTGCCATTCCATTAACAGCAAGAGGCCCATCTCAGATCATGGTTTTTGACATTCATGCTCTGCAAGAGAGGTTTTATTTTACTGACAATGTCATCCCCAGGTAACTGTGAGTATGCAAATTTAATTGGTAATTAATGTTTGTTGCAGTCATGTTTCTGGTCATGTGACACTTGCTTTGTTTTTCTTGTCATTAATTATGCATTTTTAAGTACGCATAAATGAAATGAAATTTTTAAGTACTGTAGTTCCTCAAATGATAGCGAGGGGCCATTATTATTTTTTCCACACAAAAAGGTGACGATTATTCGAGAGAAGCGATTATTTCAAACATTGCTCAATGGAAGTCGTGCCCTAAATATTTTCTTTTATTATCCCATTAAACCAAAAATTGATCACATCAAATAAACTGAACATGGCCTTTTTAAGTGTTCCAAATTTGGTTCCTTGATTAATTTTCAATGTCAATATCCTCGGCGTCCGAGGTTCAATTGTCAGTAATTAGGTTAATAGCTGGATCAGGCTCCACTTTAAGTAGACAGGGAGGGTATAAAAGAAAGACAAGATGGCAAGAGGGGTGGGAGATGGGGGGTGGGGGGCGATTATTTCCGTTTAAGGGGGCTTACTTAATAACGTACTCTTGGTCTGATTATTTCAGTTTATTTAAGCAATAGAAAACGTTTTCCGTGTTTGCATAGCCTGATATAAACACGAGAGGGGTTGGGAGAATTCGAGACAGTTATGCAAACCCGAGACGAAGTGGAGGGTTTGCATAACGGTCGAGAGTTCTCCCAACGCCTCGAGTGTTTATATCAGGCTATGCAAACACAGGAAAAATGTTTTCTATTGCTTTTATAAAATAACTTTCCCGAGAAAAAAACGCAAAACTCTTTGTATGGCACTGATTAAAAGAGAAATTCTTACCAGGCGCAAAATCTTGTCCACCAAGTCTTGCACGCATAATCAGTTCTTTGTTTGCAAAAAGATGCTTTGCAAAATACGGATTTTTCTCGCTTAAAATGTCAGCTTAAGCAAAGAAAAATTGACTCACCTTCTTTGTAACGATTTTCCACGTTTCAGCCGACGAGGGAATGGGTAAATAAAGTAAACTTGTCGAGTTTTGAACTCGAAAACTTTTTCAAATTCGTGCTTGCGTGATTAGCGCGCGAAAAGCCAAACAACTTGACGCCACAACCATGTTTACATACTCTCATGCAAACACTCCTCTCGGCCAATCAGAGCGCGCGTACTATCTTGGTTATTTTATAAAAATTAGTGTAACGTTTGGTTTCAGATTGGAAACTGCCATACCCTTGCTTCTCCGTGAAATAACATTGCTGAGTCAACATAATGAAATTAGTATCGCATTTCCAGATGACGGTGCCTTCAAGAGATTTCACGCTATGTTCAGTTCATTCCCAACCATAACCTGTACCAAGCTCAGAGAAGGAGACAAAAGAATTGTCAGAGTTAAAGATGGTAACATAACACTTCATTCACTTTATTTGATTTTGTTTTCTAGAAATATCAGTGTGCTCGCCCTCTTGTGCATTAGCCCACTACAAGTTTGCCTTCTATGTGTAATTTTACGAGTTTGCCCTGTCGTTGAAACAACACCAAAGTCCCTAGCCTGTTCCAGGCTCCGAGATAGTGAAAGGTCGTTCCGTAAAAGGAAATGCGAAATACGCTCGGGGGCTGGAGAGAGACGCCACCACCCCCTTTCCCAAGTTGCTCGCTTTTTATTTTCGCTTTGCTCGTTTTAATACGTCCGCACTATACTATCCGAAAGCCTGGCACAGGCTACAAAGTCCCCGAAAAATCGATCGAAAAAGCGATCTTCGGTACAAGGTGAGAACGGTGGTTAAAATCGAAACAGTTGATGGATCGTCATTTTATGGAGCTAACTCTTTACTTGGTTCACCATGGGGCGAACTCGATTTCTTACGCGGTTTACTAGTAAGGGCTAACACAATATTGGGGGAAACTAGATAGGAGTTCATCCATTTCACAAGTACATGCCTTTAATGTTACTGATTCTTGTTACAGAATGACAAGGAAACTAAACGAGAGCAACGTGGGATGACAGAGTAGTACCCAGGCCCCTATCTTAGAAGTTGGGTGAATTAATATATTATGCTCTAGAAACCGCTGGCTTCCTTCGCGAGAGCTTGATTTTCCCTAACACGTTCGTTAACGATAGGATTTTTCCTTCCAAGCTTCCTGTGCCACTGTTTTAAAAAAAAAAACCATCTTTCTTGTAACTACTTCTTATCAATCTTCTCAGTTGTTAATGAGCACTGACGGGCCATTAAACCGCAACATTCGTACATGTAGTAGACTACGAGTAGTCCCTCATTTCAGTGGAAATCAACCTTGAGGGAATATGAGGGACTACTTGCAGTATATACATGTAGTGCAGTTGCCTCTTTATATTAACCACTCAAAGCTTTAACGAAATATACCCGTAGCGCGGGTGAGTAAGCCACCGAATTGGCTTAATACCGTAGGTACCAACGATATTAATAATTAGTCAGTCGGCAACCTCCTAGACTGCAAAATTGTCGATTTTTTTTTCTCAAATTCGTTTAGTTTAGCGTAGTTAGTTGAGAGAAAGCGTCTCTCTCCAGTCTCGCTCTCCGTTTTCAGCCTCGCTCCAGACTTTTTGTTTGACTGCTCGCGCCGGTACTCGAATACGCAAAAATGCGGACTGTTTTGCAGTCTAACAACCTCCCTGCTAATTGCGCCTGATATTGCCTTCTACTCTAATAGGCGATCCCTCAGGACATCACGTGATCATTGTCGATGACCTTGTAATGACAGGAGGAACTCTGGTTCAGTGTGCTAAGGTGAGGACAGCTTACGAGTAAGCTCTCTTTTGGGGATTATCATGCAAGTGGCGTTAAAGCTAGCCTGCCACGCAGGCGTTTTTAGGAGAGCTCGTCTTTCATCCCTCCCCAGAAAGACGAGCTCCCCTAAAAACGCCTGCTACGTGAAAGCTGCAAAAGAAAGTTTTAAATTTTGTTGCTTAAAATTCTGCGTACAATAAGCGTTGATATAGTATTTCCTTTCCTTGCATTAGTGGGTTCTTTAAAGAACGCAAATGACATCACCGTTAAATACTTTGTATACTCACCCGGTCAGATCGGGAAAAAACTATACGCTAACTAAACCGAAACTATGTTACCATCGGAAAACCGCATGTAAGGGTAGGCTACGCGTAGCAGCTTGTAGCCACACCCAACTACAAGCTGGGTAATGTAAGGGTTGACGTAGATGAAGTTTACAAGAAAATAATAGCTAATAGCTGGGTTGGCAGCTGCTTGCAAAGCCGAAAGCGTTGTCCGATAGCCCAGGGCTAGTGAATTTTGCTATCAGCTTAAGGAATTTTGTCCGGCGCGGTTAAGTAAGATTTTTCAAGGAATTCGAGTTACTAGCCTGCGAAAACATCCGTTTCTCCTCGCTACGGATGTTTTCGCAGGCTGTCGAATTACAGGAGAAATGTAATCAATCTTGCTCATCCAAAAAAAAAAAAAAAAGGTCTAAGCAAATGAAAATGACGATTGGGCTAGTAAATGCTAGCTATAGCTTTCCCAAATGGCGAGCTGTAAAACTGACTTTCTTTGCACAGTTTTAACAGCTTTATTGGGCCTCGAACAAACATTCCTGCTTGTTTCCAGTAACGATTATCCCATCACAGGATGGTGAAGTCAGACAAATTTTTCATTCCTTATTTTGTAGGCATTATTGTCATCTGGCGCGGTCAAGATAAGCGCTTATGTAACACACGCCGTGTTCCCCAAAGAATCTTGGAAGCTGTTCACTGATTGTGAAGTCAAGTTTAACAAGTTTTACATAACAGACTCCATTCCACACGCCGCTCATATTGCTCAACATCCTCCATTTAAGATCCTTTCCCTCTGCGATTCCATTTCTGAAGCTTTGTTGGGTTTCGACTTACTTCAGAGTTAAACAGAGTTAAACTTACTTCAGAGGTAAACAGTGCTGCAACTTCGTCAACCCAATTTATTTCAAATAACGAAATTTTTAAAAACGCGTTCAATTGACAATGTATCGGAATGAAACTAAATGGCTTTTGTTAGATATTTATAGCCGCTGTAACCTCTGCCACTCTGGTGTACGTATAATACAGTAGACTCTCTCTTTACGGACACCTAGAGTTGGTCTCTGCCTTTCTTTATTCGCTTTATTTGACTCTCTATAAGACGGACATCTCTCTAAGACGGACACTTGGTGCCGGTCCCATAGATGTCTGTCTTAGAGAGAGTTGAGTGTATTCGTAACGTCCCAGTGGCTCCAAAAGCCATTTATATTCCGGCACATGTTCAATTAAACACACCATTTAAACTATAATGCTTACACCAAAACACCACAGGAAGACCATCCCGCTCCACTGCGTTCCATGCTGACGCCTAACAAGGACCAAATAGCTGTCGATATCTGCCACTTGTCGGGTGAAATGGTTTGACACCACCATTCATACAGAACTGGCTACATCGCGGAATTTTGGCTCTGACGTCATTGTACGGCGTTCGTACGTCTTTACCCTCCAACATGTAAGCGATTATGAAATGTCACTTTCAATTGCATGCCGCGTTAATTTTTTTGGCAGATATTGCATGGAAACCTGCGGTTTCTTGTCGGGAATCGCATGTCCAAAGTTGTAAGAGTAAGCATTTATTGCTCCCTTCCACAAAAGTTTAATGTAAAAAGTTACTAGATTTATTGTTTTAAGAAAACGGTTAGTTTCTTGTGGGAGCTACGCTTTTATAATTGGCTAAATTTCATTTTTAATTCAGACAGATTTGAATCTAACATTAGCAAGGAAATCGATGTTAAAGCAATTTTAATTGTACCTTTCGTTACTACCGAGACAAAAAAAACAGTTACTGAAACATGCTTCTGCTGCCCGAAGGGGGACGAAGTAGTTTTCTGGTTAAACCAGCCAGAGGTTGAGAAAAAACTGCACGTGACCCGTGCCAAACATTGATGAACATGTGCAATCTCTGATTGGTTGAAAGGACAACACGCTTGTTTGTTAAAAAGGTACAATTCGTGTTAGATCTCGAATGTGTACTTTGACATAGTTTATTTAGATAACATGACGCATATTGGCGAGGTTATAGTAAACAGTATAGGCCGCATACCGTAAAATTCCGAAAATAAGTCCCTCCATGTATAAGCCCCTCCCAATATAAACCCCCAAACTCGTAGAAAACCCTCCGTTAAATCGCCCCTCCAAATATAAGCCCCCCGGGAGCTTGTACTTGGAAATTGCCCTCAAATGCAAAGTAAAACAAAGCAAAAATGGTAAATTTCCCTCCAACTATAAGGCTTGCCCAATCGATTTTGAAGCGCAAATTTCCCTCCGTAGATAAGCCCCTCCAAAAATAAGCCCCTCAAAAAGGGCCTTTGAAAAATATAAACCCAGGGGCTTATTTTCGGAATTTTACGGTAATTTAAAGAGTTTTTAAATTACAGAGTTTTTTAGTATTTTATCATTTACGGTCAAAGCGATTACAGTATTACATTTAGATAAAATTTATCAAAGTGAAGACTACTAGATAGCGTTTATTGTTTGTAGTCACTCCGCTTTTAAGGTGAATATTTATAATTTGTCACATCACACTCGATAGTTTTGAACATCAACTACTAGTACAATCTCGACCCAAGAACTCTTCTGCGCATGACGGCCAGGGAGGGAAGAGCTCTGGGGCACCCTGGAACAAGGCTGCCTCTGATTGGTTTCATTGAAAAAAAGAAGCAAATAAACAATAAACAATAAACGTGTTTCTGAGTGGTCCAATCAAGTTTGCACGAGAGCGGGTGAACGTGTGGCATGTGAGCGGGTTTTCCCCTGGAAATCAGTGTTTCAGTAAAGAAGACGCTCGGGTGATTCTCGAAACAACATTTGCACGACTATTTAGGCAGAATAACAGGATTCTCCAATTTTACAATAATACATTAGCTACATATCGAAAACGCTGTGTAGCAGAATGACGATGACTATCACATTTTCTTGCCAAAATCACGCTGGTGACGAGCGCTTACTACTTAGTATTGAGAAAATCTCGTACTCGTAGTGGTAACCGTCTTAGAATCTAAGGAGCGAAGAAAGGCTTCATTAAAGGAGAAGCGCTCGGGCTTCTAAGAACTTATTACTCTCAAATCACTTTTGAGAAAAAATATCAAAAATTTCGAAAATTGCCCTGATAGAAAGAGGCTACCTTGCCGCTATTGTAAGAAAGTACCTCTCTGAGGTAAAATTTGCCGACAAGAAAAAAGCCCCTCAACAGAGAAACAAATCCACCCGTAAAAAAACTACTACCTTTTGTTACACAAAACCACCCAGCTTAACCTAGCCTAACGAAAATACTAATGAGGAAATTACGCCTTATACAAAACCAACAACGGCTAAGATAAATCTTTAAGGAGCCTCCCCTCATACCATATCGCAAAGGAAATCATTGAGGACCTATTACTTAGAGCGAAGCTCTGAAGGTCAGATGACTTCCTTTACGACCAAATGCATTAGTCCAGTCTTGTGTTGCCTGTATCCTGGTAACCTGAGATGTATCAAGTTTGATTCCATGCTTTCTCGGTTAAGTCCGACCAAGGGAGTCCCAGGAGACCCAAGGGGATCGCATTGACGTCAAATTCCCCATCCCGCATCCCTTGTCATCACGCAAGTTAAAAAAGCCCTATATCGCCTTCTCATCGATATCTCCCTACTCCCACAACATTTTATTTCCTCCCGCCTACCTACCTTTTTTGCCCCGATTTCTCCCTCCTCCCTTCTTTTTCAGGCCAATTCTCCGTCCACCCTATTCTGTACCTCCTCTCTAGTAGTAGTGCACGCGCGTGAACCAGCGTCATTTTTGGCGGGAAAATCGTTAGAGGGGTCGTCATTCTACAACGGGTTTAGTCGTAGTGGCGAGATCAAGTTATCAAATGAAAGAAGTTTAATGCTTTTGCTATCGGGAGAGGGCTTCACCTCCTTCAGTATAAATAACCGTACTAACTTTTTTGGTGAAAAGAAAGTAAAATGAAGCGTTCCGGGGCGTCAGCTATTATTTGAGAACAAGCGCAAAAATCTCGTACTCATACTTGTTCTCGTCCTCAAATCCAAAGCACTCTATTATAGTCAAACTGAAGCCCACTGATTTTCTGACCCCCAAACACCTTAGGAAACACTGGGCCTATCTCTACAAGCATTTAAAATCATGGATAACCTTGTGTTCTATACAAGTGTTTTTGTTTTTTCAAGCTTAGGGACTGAACAGCAACAAAGTTATTCTGCGATTTAGAAACACCTGAAAGGAGAGTACTCCCTGCCGGTCACTACCCTGGGTGCTAGAGACTTTTCTAGCGCGGTTTCCGGTTTCTGTCAAGTCTTTATAGTGACCCGCGCGTTTTTCTCGCGGCTTCGGACTACCGCCGAAGATGTGTCGGCCTTCGGCCAACAACGAAAGTCCCCGCCGCACGCGAGAAAAACCTCTGGTACCCAGGGTAGCCGGTCACATGTCGACAAAGCCAATTTTCAGTGCTAGAGAACACTTCGGAACAATTTGTGCCAAACTGTTCACATAAAAACTGAAAGTCAGCCTCCCACATCTCACTATAAAAAAGTCAGTCAATTTTGTCATTAAAATTTATGAGATGGAGGCATCTCAGTAGTCAACAAAGCGTTCGGCAATTTTAATATTGTCATTTATATTTTTAAATATTCCTTTTTACAATCTGTAAAGTGACCATGGCTTTGATTTTTAGGCGGGTTACAAGTTTTTAAATTTCTAATATGGCCATTCCTGTAGGTTTATATACGGTTGTGTTCTCTACTGCCTTGAACAAGTTAGGTTGTATATAACGTTAAACATGCCTCAAATATCATTCGACCTCCTTCAATCAACGGATCCACAAGTTTAATGAATAATCTCCAGTTGGATACCCGAACCAATCTTCAGCGTCGTTTCCAAAGTCATATTCCCCTTCCCATCCTTGTGCTTCAAAAGAAGCGTGGTTTGCTTCTGTTATTCCAATCCCGTGATCAGCACGTTCACAGCCTTTTCCTCCACCACCAATCATCATTACTGATCCATCTTCGCTATACTGACACCAAAAGCTTATCTTGTTGCCGGTGGCGAGACGGCCATGATTACATCCAGCCTGTTTAAATCCCTCTGTTGTCTTGTACATGCCGCCATATTTCACGGTGCAGTTTCCCAGGCACCTGTAACTGGACCAAACCTTGCGATATCTAAAGACACCATAACTTGCTATTTTTGATCGAAATGTTTGTCCTCCCAAACAGTTCCCTGTGGTCTGCAACAGTGGCGCATGACTGGAATCATCACTGCGCGTGATCTTAAACTCTCTACCGCTGACCAACCAAAAAGCTGGCGAGATCATGTCAGCATTGACTGACGGATCAGTTGTTGTTCCTACTGCAACATTTTGGTCATACCACCAGTGTCCATCGTCTCGCATCCAGTTCTTGGTGTCGCGATTTGAAAATCTTGCTATAAGAGTCCAAGTGACGTCACAGTACACCTGCAGAAGAAGAATTCTTTTTATTTTTGGAGTTTATAATTTCTTATTTTTTGGGAAGAATTCTTGCGAGCGTTAATGCTCAGGCACATTGCATTAATTCTTGAGTTGGGAATTTAAGAAAAAGATTGGCTAGCTATGCACGCAAAAAAATAGATCGTTCAATAAAGCCTCGTTACTTTTGCGAAAAGACTGATCCAATATCGATAGGCAAAGGGAAGTCTGCTGTCAGGACTAGGGAAAGGGGGTAACCAGGCTCGCGAGTACACGGAGAATATTCGAAGGAAGAACGTTTTAGATAGATAGATAGATAGATAGATAGATAGACAGACAGACAGACAGACAGACAGACAGACAGACAGACAGACAGACAGACAGACAGATAGATAGATAGATAGATAGATAGATAGATAGATAGATAGATAGATAGATAGATAGATAGATAGATAGATAGATAGATAGATAGATAGATAGATAGATAGATAGATAGATAGATAGATGAGAAAGACCCCTTATAATATTCTGTTTTTGGAACGTGGTCCAGTGCAACATTATATTCCGCATTTCTTAGCATAGACTTATAAGGGTTGTTCTCACAGACATTCGAGAAAAGATCGCTTAAGTAACTGGGTACATTTCCATTCACTATATCATACATTAATAGACTTAAGTGCCTTTGACGCCTTGAGGCAAGCTCTTCCCAGTTTAGTTGTTTTCGTATTTGTGCTGAACGAACGTCATAACCTTGAAAGGTTATTATGCGTGAAGCACGATTTTGTAATTTCTGGATCCTAGTGGCAAGTCCCTGGTCTAAAATTGTCCCAAACAACGTCGCAGTAGTCGAACACAGGCTGGATAAGAGATTTGTAAATAGTATTTAGAACATCTAATGGTACATAATCACGTGCCTGTTTTAGACCACTGATGGATCGATTGACTTTTGAACAAAGTTTGTCAACATGCTCGTTCCATTTAAGATTTTCATCTAAGTGAATTCCTAAATATTTTGTTGTTTGGACTCGTTTAACATGATTGTTGCCAATCTTAATTGGAAAGTCTCTTCCTAAGTTAGATAATTTGAAGGTAGTTGTTAAGAGCATATACTCCGTTTTAGTGACATTTAAGCTTAACTTATTTGCAAGAAGCCAGTCCCTAACGCGAGTTAGGTCATTATTTACCTTGGCATATAGTTCAGCAGTGGATACAGAGGACGCTATATCGTGGTATCATCGGCATACATGTGTGCTTTGGTATGGAGAAGACATCCAGGGAGATCATTGATATAAATTAAAAACAACAAAGAGCCTAAAATTGAACCCTGTGGAACTCCACAACTTATCAACTGGGGCTTAGATACACAGCCCTCTACTACACACTGCTGTTGCCTATCTGATAGGTACGATGAAAACCAGTCGAGCGTTACACCCTTCAGACCATAGAGCTCAAGCTTTTTTAATAAAATATTATGTGAAACGGTGTCAAAGGCTTTGGCAAGATCGAGAAGAACAATCAAATTGGTCATGCCTTTGTCAATGTTAAGATACCAATTATTTGTTAAATGTAACAGCGCTGTCACTGTAAAGTGAAGGGAACGAAATCCAGACTGGTTTTTTGTCAACAGGCCATTTGAATTTAAGTACCTGTATAGTCGATCGTAGACTACCCTTTCACAAATCTTAGAAATGGCTGGCAAGACAGATATTGGTCTATAGTTTTGTGCATCTGTGCGATCATCCTTTTTATACAAAGGAAATACTTTAGCCATTTTCCACTGTGAAGGAAAGAGGCCAGTATCTGTGGTTTTGTTTATGATACAGGTTAAAGAAGTGGCAATAATTGGGCCAGCTTCTTTTAGAAGCCGATATGAGATGTTATCAAGGCCAGTGGCCTTGTTCGGAGATAATTTACCTAATAACTTTAAAACTTCAGTGGCAGAGGTATGTTGTAAATTAAAAGTCGTGGAAACAGGCTTAATGTAAGAGTCAAAACTTGTATTTCCACTAGGCAGTGTGGAGGCTAGGTTTGGACCGACAGATTTAAAATGGTCATTTAAAATCTCACACATTTCTGCGGGTTTTGTGAAGGAATTATCACCACTTTTTAGTTCACTTATTGAAGAGTTACTAGATAGATAGATAGATAGATAGATAGATAGATAGATAGATAGATAAAAAGATAGATAGATAGATAGATAGATAGATAGCTAGATAGCTAGCTAGCTAGCTAGCTAGATAGATAGATAGATATATAGATAGATAGATAGATAGATAGATAATCTACATAATCTACGATTTTAAAACTGTCACAAAATCGCGAATTCAAAAGCACGCGTCAAGTTCCTATATACAATAAGAAACAAAATTATATCTAGTCCTCAACTACTGTAAACATAACTTAAAAGAAAACTATTCTTGCATCTTTCAATTTTACACTTTGGACAAATAAATGTTATTTGTTCTCTCAGAGAGTAGCTTGGCTGGTATTTACTTGGAAGTAGTTTGTGGAGACAGTGAGGTTGATTAGCACATATTTCATCGAACAACTGTGCCGAAATTGCCCCTCTTCTTTCATACAGTGTTAAAATCCGGACAGCTCTAGAGTCTTATATTAGCATATGACAGCTCAGGCTAAATAATCTTCATAGCGCGTTTTTGCAGTCTTTCTAGGTCTTCGCTTAGATAACTTGGTAGAGCGCGATGAAAAACTGGGCTGCCGTACTCCAGAATAGAGCGAAAGCGTGTGATGTAAAATAGAAGTAGCTTTCTTGAGGCAACCTGCGATTTCTTAAGTTGTCTTAGAAAATATAATCATGTTGAGACCTTTCCGGGACCTTTCTAATTAGTTCTGACGCATGGACATTCCACTTTAAATCACTGCTAATATTAAGTCCTAACAATTTTACGCTGTTCACATTCTCGAGGGTCTGACGGATAACACAGATAGGGTGAAATTCTGGTTCTTTTCTTGCGAGGCTAATCCTGAGCTCTTGGCATTTCCTTTTGTTTAACTGAAATCCGTCATCACTTGCTCGCGTTGCGAGATCGTCGACCACTTCCTGAACACCACACCTTTATCTACCACCTCAGAGATTGTGGTATCATCCACATATTTCCACATATCTGCCTCTCCTGCATTCAAATAGATATCATTAATCACTGTTAAGAAGAGCCACGCCCCTAACTTTGTCCGCCGAGGAACACCGCCTGGGATGTAACGTCACTCGGAGAGACTAGTTGTCATGAACAACGAATTTCCAAACAAATATAAGAAACAAAATGAATAGACACTCTGGAATAAATAATGATAAATAAATTAAATAAATAAATAAATAAACAACTAAATAATAGACAGAAGTTTCCAACAAACGCTTTCTCCAGTAGGCCGAGTTTGAAATGCGTGCCGTAAGCTATTAATCGACAAAGTACGGTACCATATCGGATAACAAAATGGAGTTTAAGCTCCGCTTACAGGGTAATAACTTTTAAGCTTACCTTAAATTTGTTAGAATCAAAATTTAACTGGTAGATTCCAGGAGACGACACATCTTCGCATGAACGGCGGTGATCTAAACACAAGCAATAAGACCTAACGTTCGAACAAAAGTTTTGAACAATATCTCTATATATTTGAGAACATACAAACTCGTTTACAGGGCTTTCCTTTACACCATTTTCTCAGGGAAAATCCCTTGCACGAGGTTGAAGAACATAGCTTGTTATCTTTTGGAAATTACCTGCAACGCAAAGGAAAGCTTGATGGTCTTTGCTCCGATAGAGCTTGAGATACTAGCAGATCGATGATATCCTTTAAACCTTCAAGCAAGCCCTAATAGCGATCAGGGCCCGGCTTCTTGAAGGATAGGTAAGAAAATCCAGGGTTTCGCTAGGTCTCAACCAAGTTTTGTTTTTGTAATGGAACATGTTACTGACACTAAATTACAAAAAAATGATGCCTTAACTTGTACAACTTTAATAGCGAAAGTTCGTTAGAAAGTTAAATACAATCGTGGATTAGAATTTAATCCTGGTTTAAGCCAAAGAAACTTTTCAAAACTCCGCCCAGCAACTCGTTGTGCACGTGTTATGTATCAATGATCAGTAAGGAATAAAGACATACGAACTTCACCAAAACAGCTCCAAAGTGCACAGTGATACCTTCCACTGGCAAGTGGTAGCCCTTTCATTTATCTATTAAGAACACTGCATCCGTTTTAACCAATTTTTATAATTAATTTTATGAATAAATCACTAAACCAGAAAGTTTTCTTGTCCTTTTCGCTGCCCAAGATGAGTCTTTCAGCCCAGCCGGCTTTTGCGTCCTTTTACGGACCGAAATGAAGGATTTCCCTCCTTTCTTATATACCTGAATGAGTGAATTCCCTAGTTTTTCATTTACCTGAAGCCTGAAAAAACGTACCCTTTCGGGGCAGGCCTGCTTTCGGGCTTAGCCTCCCCGTATAGGCCATTTAAGGGAGTACCCCATTCGGGGGAGTTGGAGGTGGAGGGGGGAGGGGTGGGGGTAAGGACTTTTTCACTCACCTGAGCAAGTTTGTTCAATCTCCCTCTCGATTTCATGGAATATTTTTAGAACCTTTTCCCGCTCCCTCCTTATCTCGTCTTCTTCTTTGCCGAGCGGCAGGTAACAAACTGAAAAAACAAAATAGCTTTTATTGTATAAATGGCCATGAAAAGATGCTTTTGTCCAAGAAAATAAGAAAACCACATTATCATCATTGTCAAGATAATCACAATCACAAATACAGTCATGACCGCGATGATCAAATAATAAATCTTAATCTTGCTTAATCACATCATAATCAGATCATCGTAATTATTATGATGTATTCAATTCAAAATATTTTGCCATTTCTGACTGGCTCCAATCCCCCAGCTAATTAATATTCTTCATAACCAACTGGCGATTGCCATATTTCGAAGATGCGAGCAATATGCTATCGATTCGATGTTACATTTGATTGAAAACAAGGCTGGGAAAAAGTGAACCAAAAAAATAAAAAAAAAGCGTTCACGGCTATCCGAAAAAGAAATAGCTGAATTTCTAAAACTGAACGGAAGAAATGCAAGAATACGCAAAAAAAACATATTGCTCGATGGATATTATCTCCGTTCTTGATTATTTAGTATCTGCAAAAAAAAATCGGTTCATATCCTGAAACCGTGCCGAGAAATAGGCCAGAGTTAAGTACTTGAAAATCTTTTGCATGAATAATAAAACAGTGAATTCGGTTTTCGTATGATGTGAAGATCAGAATTATGCTGATCTCAGAGGCTCGATCTCTTGCCTTGATCTGCAAATTAAAATTCTTCACATCATACTTATTAGTCTAATTAAATAATACTTTCTTTGTTAATTGTATGGTATTTGAACTTCTCAAACAATTCCATCTGTAATAAACAATAGCAAAATTTAGCCTCTGGCCTCTTCCACAGACACCTCTTGTCTTCCAAACGATCGTTTTTTAATTTACTAGGACCAGATAACTTCTTGTGCAATTTAAGAGAAAATTTAACGCCCCTCCCCCCAAATGCTTTCGCGCGGCTTCCGCTTTGATTTGGGGGATAGGGTTGATTGTTCCATTTTATTCTGTCCACGATTGTAGTTTGTCATTGAAAAATGCGATCATTTCATGTTTTACTTTAAATAAAATATTTAAATTTCTCAGTGGCAAAAATAATTACCTGGATTAACGTCCTGTGCCATCATCATCGTTGGTGATATGATCACGGAAATGAGGATCAGAGTTTTGATAACAGCCATCACCGACGGAAAAAAAATATCTACCAATAAATTTTCAAGGATCGTTTTCAGATAATTTAAATGGCTATAGAATATCTTACGCTAATTTTAATTTACTAAGGAACTGTGCAATTATTAAAATAGATACTGGAAGTTCCCTTAATTACTGTAAAAAAAAACACTACAGCTGCCCGCGTTCTGTATATTGTCGGTCAATAGTATTCTTGCTGGTTGTGTAGCTCTTTGAAATATACCGATTCATAATGAAGATTTTCACACATATTCCATACAATAGGTGAGATAAATACAGTAAACGCATGGTTCCATGCAGTTTCAGCCCGATTTACATAGCTTTGATCAAAACATTCTCAGTTTCGAGAATAGTTTATTCTAAACCATAAGAAAAGATTCAATTAGAAGTTGACTTTTTCGTTATTTCTCTCTCACTTTTTACATTCAGTTCATTTTATTTGCCGGAAAGTAAGCCTTAGAAATTAAAAGGACGTTTGATCGATTCACGCTCGCGCATTCTAGTCTTATTTGAAACTTTATAACGGAAGGACATCCGTGAGCAGGGAATAAGTCAGCACAGAATTTGATTGTCGGCGAATTTCTGTAATCGCCCATCGGCGTTCTGCTAATGATAAGCTAGCCGTTGTTCACTCGTCTTGCTTGTTTGGGGCTGAGTCTTATTCCGGTCAAAGAGAGAGAAAGAGTGTCTGGCAAGGTTTCCAACATAAATCAAAGATTTGTGAACTCGTGTCTGGCAAACTCTCCAAGTGTTTATATATACACAGTCAAACGTACCTTATAACCTCATCTGCGCTTAACGAGTGTCGTTTGGTTCATAAACAACTGCTCCACAGAATGTCAGTGCGTAACGCAAAAGAGTATCGAAGTATGACTGCACAATAAATGTCACAAAATCTACCTGAGCGGTCCCTTCGGGATTTCAGTTCTGTCTTTACGTCATCCTAACCATTTAGTACTTGCGGGCGCAAACAATAGAAACGTCATCATTACCTACCGATTCCTCGCGGCCCCTGTTCAAGCAAATCGAGATTTTTTCTATATTGACTGTATGACTGTATATTTCAACTGTAAGTACTTTCCTTAATATACGCGCGAGTTACTAGAGTGCCTCCTCGGGATTTCGCCTTCTGGGCGAAATTCCTGCGGGGGCAACTAGTGACCTGTATTGAGTGGTCACATCTATTAAGCAGTCGCAGTCACCTTTTTCAAGGAGGTCCCAACAAGTTATTTTGTCTTCACTTCTATTAAGCGATTAGCTTTGTGAAGATGTACCACGCCTGCCGTGCAACAGATCAGTACTGAACATGGAATACAGTAGTCTGTAACTATTTTCATTTTCTTGATACACTATTAGGTTTGTCAAAATCTGTCTTAAGCGGCTGGTTAATTTTGGCCATTCCACAAGGGTGATCGTTTACTACAGGTTTGTCTGTACACTGAAATGACAAACAGGACTGTATTCAAAAGAATTAAACAAAGTTTGCCTAAGAACGCCGCCTTTATACTCCTTGAAACTAGAATCTGTAACTACAGAGAATTCTCCGAAGTAAGACATGATGTCTCGTTTTTGGGAATTTGTCTTTCTAAAATGAATTAATCTATCGCTAGTCTTCATAACAGCTAACAACATGTGCCTGGAATTAAAGGAATTAAATTTAGATAGTCTCGGGTGAGGGTTAGGGTTAATATTAGGTCCTTCGAAAGAAACAAAAGGTTTATTCATGACTATCTATTAATACGTTAAAAAAAGAAGTGGAATTGAAAAAAAAGCATCCTCATGATTTAACCGTAATCAATCAGAATTTTTACTGTATGATTATGGTCCAGAGGAGATGTGTTTGTCGTTCGGAACATCAAAACCCGTCGAAAACCTCTGAAAAATGGGTTATTTTGATCGCGTTACAGTTTCATTACACATTCTATAGACCGCAAACCAAGAGACTGAGGGCTCGCAAGATCGGCTTACAGTATAAAATACGGAAAGGGAGGAAACAAATTTGGGGCCGATTTTCGAATCCCTGAAACTCAAATGGAATTGAATGAAATCGCCTGATTTTACTAACCTGACCTAGAATTCTTATGTATTTGCCAAATACTGTAGGAAAACGGCATAAAAAAGCGTTCAAATTCATTTTCGGCGACCGAAATTTACTGCTTCGAGATAGCGCTTCGTTCGCTGTGCACCCCAACAAATCACAGGCAGACCACCCTCCGTTAGTGGGGGCCGTTGTTGATTGAAATCTGGGCGACGATCTTTTGTTATTTATAGAAGAAATACATATGAACAATACGGTGGCTATAATTTGTTCCAAAATGCAGAATTTAAAGCAAATTTTTCAATAAACGTTTGAAGAAAATGTTAACTGAGTCATGTGTCAATGTTTTTTTTTGCCGTCCCATGCTGTTTTCAGCGCTATTTTGCGAGATGAATATTTGACCTCGGCGGTTGATTTTCAAACTGGCGAACAACAAAGTCAATCTGGTTCAGATAAGCCGGGAAGCGAAGAAATCGTTTACAGTAGATTCATTAAGATCCCATTGGGCTAATTAATCGTGCTAAGCGACAGGTATAGACATTTTTCAAGGTGAGTCTTTAAATAAGTAATTCATTTATTCACACGAAACTCCTCTGGACCCTGTGTAAACTTTGTACCGACTCAACTTTCTTTAGAGCTTCATGATACTGCCTTCCAAGTTAATTAAAAACTTAATAAAATAATCGTCTACTTCAGGCACGCAACGACGACAGCGACGGCAACGAGAACGGCAAAATAGCAATCGGTTTAGACAGTAAAACAAGACTGACTTTGCGCGTGCATCACGCTTTTTTTGTACACTTCTTTGCCGTCACTGCACTACTTCGACGTGAAAATGCCTAATTTCACGTTTTGTGCAGGACGTGAACACAAGACACTGACAAGACAACGACTTCCTCTTTCTCACGCTTTTCCTGTACTACAGTACTTTAGAAATGAACTCCAGAAAAATTTGCCAACATTTGACGAATTAAAAGAGATAAAATAAGCTCGATAAAGCTTGAAGCATCGTGAATTCACTTTTTAAATGCCGTTTTTGTAGCCTTTGCCGTCGTTGCTGCTCCCTTATGACAAGCGTACCGTTAGTTTCACTGTTCTTTTTTTTCTTGGTAGATGTGCTATACTTGACATTCAAGTTGTCCAGCGAAGGAAGTGTTCAACGCGGTCAAACTTGTTTGCTTGAATAGTTTTCCTTTCTGTTAAGAACCCAACTGCCACATAAACGAACAACGAAGCTAATTTGAGAATTGAACCTACATCAACCTAATAAGCTGATGTACGGCGCGATAACTTATTCTCAATCCCAGATGCTGTGAAATTTAACGCTCGAATGAAATTCAATCTATCTTAATTCTCAAGTTGTTTAAACATCGCGAAAACTTTTTGTGTAACAGATGCCTTTAATTAACTCGTCTAACAGAAACAATTTTTTGTGAAGTGATAAGCCACTTAAAGCAAACTTTGAACTTCTCAGAAAGACCGTCAAGGATTTGCAGGTTAGCCCGTCTTTTACTCTTCATTTACTAAAGTGGAGATATGTAGTATTCTAATGCATTTAATACTTAATAGCGCGAAGGAAGAAGATAAGTGCAAAGATAAGGGAATTAAGGATGAGTTTTCAATTCTATACTTTACATCCAATATAATGTGTTATGCACTTAAGCCTGTTTTAATCGGATACCAGTTAGTGTCCCAGGGTCGACGTTATATGTTCAGCATCCAAAGAGTCCAAATTAATGTATACTTAGTTCGCTATTTAAGTAGGAGCAAGAGCTATAATGGGACAGAGACGGAAACGTCCAGTCTAGCATTTGGCATATGTGAATTCCACCAAAGTTATTTTTAGACCAATTAAACGCTTGAATTAATCGTCTGTTTCTTTTCATAATTAAGAGCACTTCTTCTCAAGTCTTTCTCACGAGGGAAACAGAACTTGAGTCCTCTTCGGACAAATCGTCGCTTATCCTACCCATTATGGCTCTTGGTAGGAGTTTGCTCGCGGAATATTTTTTTCTGGCAATCTTCACTCAAAGAAACTCTTGACGTGAAGGATTCTGGATCTCTTCCTACCGGGGAAGATAGAGTTAATTGAATCGTTTCTTATCTTATCTTATTCGTTTTGAGTAAAGCAAATATTTAATATTTTAATGTTTTTACTTAATGGCCCGAACCTATTTATATGCGTGTTGGTTATGTTTTTGATTTGCGTTTTTCAGGATGAAAGATTCAACCGATTTCTATGATTTTTGGCATCCTCAATAAACAACAGTGGAACTTTAAGAAAATGTTATTTATTTTCTTGTAGGTATAAAAACCTTTGAGATATCGGCATACATTTAAAACGACTAAATGACTCCGAAATCCCACGACAGATTTTTCCCTAACTTCGGCAAATAAGCCTCAGAGCTCTCTAGTTTTACATCTGCAAGTTTGAAGGCAATCGTAACCGTAGAACTTGCTGCACAATGTGCTGGTCAAATTTAACCTTAAAATGCTACGCTAACACATTTGTGAAAGTTGACGCACAAATAGAGGAAGACTGCTGACAGACTATCTACTATCTGAAAGGATATTCCTACCTAAAGTTTTATTGCAAGAAACAGAGTAACCAGAAACCTACGGCGAATACAGTTAGCACTTTAAGAAGAACAACTTTATGCTGAGTGCGTGGTGATATTAAAGAACTTCTATTCATCAAACTTACTTTGTATTCGTCCCTCTCTTTTAGAAACAAATCTTAACAAAGCAAAATATAGTTCCTACTGTACGAAAAACTGTCAAGCGTTTTTAGCGTCGCAGGTTCCCGTTTTGAAGAGAAATAAGGTCACCAACTCCAGTACTTCTAACCACCCATTTTTCAGCTGCAAGGAAAACCCTTGTATTTGGTAATTTATTCACGCTTTTAAGACTTCCCATCACGTTTGCACGGGCAATTTGCTGTTGGCGATAATGAGAATAATAAGACGATTGTCATATTTGTCTTCACCTTGACAGCTATGTCGAGAAAGGTTGTCGGAAAAATATGCAATCGACAATCCCGGAAGGTAGTATGGGATATGATCAATACACTGCTTCTCACGACTGTACCTGTCGTACCTACTTTTGTTGCTTTCCTTTAGCACTCGCACACACATTTCCACGGCCTTTCGTACCAATTCTTTCAAATTTCTTTAAAGAACAGTCAACTTAAAACCACCCACAATGCCTTTCGGGATTGTCGCGTGTACGTTTTTCCGACAACCTTTCTCGAAATAGCTGTATACCAAGTGAATAGCAAGTCTCGAGTTACGTCATAAAGAACATAACACATTACAATAAAAGTAGTCATGCTTCAACAAAATTAATCCCGTTGGTGCCTTCCCCTGCCTTCCGTATGCCTTCCCTTTATTAATAGAACTAGAGGAGGGAATAAAAACATTGAGGAGGGAAAATAATAAAATTGAGGAGGAGGAGGAGTGAGAAAAAAGGAAGGGAATAGCAAAAAAAATTGAGGAGGGAATAAAAAAAAATCGAGGAGGAAAATAATAAAATTGTGGAGGAGGAGGAGGGAAATAGAAATGAAAAGGGAGACGGGTAAGTAAAACATTGTGCGCAGTGTAAAAAAAAGATGGCTTGCCTTCTTTGATTATTTTAATAGAATCTGTAATCTAATCTTTTTGCAATTATTTTAATAAAGGGTAATAAAGTTGATTTCTTGTGTCTTAAGAAACGTGTCTGGTTCTATTGCTAGCAACTATTAGTCACTTGTTTCAATTGATCCTTGTTAAGTTATTTCAATACGTCAAGATGCTCCCTTGGGGTTTTTACTGCAGAACTAATTTGTATTCATCTTTTGGGCTTGTAGTAGAGAGACCCTCATTAGTAAACCTATACCGAATTAGTATGCAGGAAGACAGTAATTATACACTTATACATCGAGCATCACCCCAAACTGTCCACATCATAACAACTGAAATTTAGATCACCTTTCATATTTCACTATATAAGAGACTAAGAGAGCTTGAAGAGAGTCAGCTAATGTTGATACGTTTAACTGTATAAAATAGTCAGGTACAAAAGTCGGACCGGATCAACTCGGACCGCCAGTCGGGTCGGATCAACTCGGATCGAATAAAAAAAAAAAGTAAAATAAAATAAAATTGGATTCGGATCAACAAAAAATAAATTAAAACTGAAAATTTAACCCATTTGGAGGGTAAAAAAGGCCAGATAATGCTTTTTTTCTCCGTGGCTTTCAGCCGCCATTTTGTTTTACTAGTGCCAGTTCCTCTCAAATCATGTTACGAACTCGTGGTTGCGTTACACGACGCGCGCGTTCTGTTTCAAGGACACAGATACATTTACGGATGTCCTCGAGGAAGGTGAAATCTCGACTATTTATTCATTCCAAAGAAAATGATAGTTTCAGTGGCCTAGAATGTATATATTTGCTTATTTTTTAGTGTGCTGAATTATTCATGAGAAAAGCATCAAAAGCCTGGTCTATTGATCGCATTTAGGTGGTTACCGAAGAGTGTTGGTTTGTTTGTTCCTGTTTGTTTTTTTTCTGCAGGACTTCTGAAACTTAATTTTAATGATACACTAGTGAGCAGCACACATGCATTTCCAGTGAACATTTTCAACTTGGAAGGAGGAGAAACCATGCTCGCCCGGGACAAAGGAAATTTCCAAGCCCGAGTCGACCTAGTCGAGAATCGAACTCGCCACCCTCCGGTTCAGTGGTTGGAACGTCCGATATAGTATTCGGAGGGTCGTGAGTTCAATTCTCGCCTTGGATACGAAATTTTTCGTTGTCCCGGGCGAGCATGGTTTCTCCTCCTTCCAAGTTGAAAATGTTCACTGGAAGTGTATGTGTGCTGCTCACTAGTGTGTCATTAAAATTAAAAAAAATAAAAATAAAATTTATTTACGCAACCACGAGTTCGTGAGAAAAAAACAAAATGGCGGGTGAAAGGTAAGTGGTGCCGACTGATTTTATTTTTCTTTTTATGATCCGAGTTGTTTTTTTTATGATCCGAGTTTATCCGAGTCCAATTTTATTTCATTTTTATTTTTTTATTCGATCCAAGTTGGTCCGAGTGGATCCGAGTTGATCCGACCCGGACTGGCGGTCCGAGTTGATCCGGTCCGACTTTTGTACCTGCCTGTATAAAATGGACACATCTCAGAAAAATTGTTAGTCAACGAAGCGTTCTTCAATTTTGATGCTGTTCATGTTTTTGTTAATTTTATTTTGCAATGACTATGGAGATTATGTGCGTTGATTTTTAAGCGGACTAATGCTTTTCAAACTAAAATTAAAGCTATTAATTTCATAAGGTTTAAATACAGTTATGCTTATGTTCTCTACTGCCTTGAACAAGAAAGATTGTATATAACGTTAAACATGCCTGCATGAGTTATCATACGACCTCTTTCAATCAACGGATCCACAAGTTTAATGAATAAGCATCAGTTGGATACCCGAACCAATCCTCAGCGTCGTTTCCAAAGTCATATTCCCCTACCCATCCTTGTGCTTCAAAAGAAGCGTGGTTTGCTTCTGTTATTCCAATCCCGTGATCAGCACGTTCACAGCCTTTTCCTCCACCACCAATCATCATTACTGATCCATCTTTGCTATAATGACACCAAAAGCTGATCTTGTTGCTGGTGGCGAGACTGCCATTACACTCAGCCTGTTTAAACCCCTCTGTTGTCTTGTACTGACCGCCATATTTCACGATGCAGTTTCCCAGGCACCTGTAACTCGACCAAACCTTGCGATATCTAAAGACACCATAACTTGTTATTTTTGATCGAAATGTTTGTCCACCTAAACAGTTCCCTGTGGTCTGCAACAGTGGCGCATGACTGGAATCGTCACTGCGCGTGATCCTAAACTCTCTACCGCTGACCAACCAAAAAGCTGGTGAGATCATATCAGCATTGACTGACGGATCAGTTGTTGTTCCTACTGCAACATTTTGGTCATACCACCAGTGTCCATCGTCTCGCATCCAGTTCTTGGTGTCGCGATTTGAAAATCTTGCAATAAGAGTCCAGTGTGAACCTTGGGTTGTGACGTCACAGTATACCTGTGTAAAATTGAGGCAACCGCGTATCATTTGTTTATTTTTTGTTTATTTTGTTAATTTTTTCCCTCCATTTATTTATTTTACGAGCCATTTATCTTGTATTACAAGATTTGAAGATGAAGATGCTATTTGTAGAATGAATATCAGGTTACAAGAATAAATGGAGAAGGCACGATATAGTTAAACTAGATCACAGATCAAGAGATAAAAAAGCTTTCTGGAATCGAAGTTAATATGAGGTTTTTCCTGTCTAAAGCGAAATGAGAAAAGTACTAATTGTCTTTTTTCAAGGCCAGTCAGACCTAGTGTTTTTATAAATATGGGCGCACGGAGTATTGCACTTTTAACCTTACCTGAAAGTTGTTTGAGTTTACTTTCAAGTCATATGTTCCACTTGTTGGGGAATGTTTAGAAACGGCAGCTTTGCAGGAATCTTAAAATTGAGGTAAACAACACCAATTTAACTGGAAGCAGGAAAAATCAATCTGCTCATTGTTTAACACTAGCTTAATTTTGATGTACTCTTATTTACATAAGAATTTAGCGGTGCTTAGTTAAGTCTTGCCCCATTACGCCACTTCCACATTTCCCATAATGCACCTTATTTGCCCCCCCCCCCCCCGCCCTCCAACTTTGCATAACCTTTATTTTTCATTTCTCCGGGTATTACAGCCGTCCCATTAGGAATTGAAGACAATGCTTGTGCAAAATTTGGGGAGGAGTTGGGGGGGGGGGGGGGATCAAATAAAGTGCATTATGGGAAATGTGGAAGTTTCGTATACAGCTAGTTTCGAGAAAGGTCGTCGGAAAAAATGCACGCGACAATCCAGAAAGGTATTGTGGGTGGTTTTGAGTGCACTGTTTTTCAAAGCAATTTGAATGAATGGTACGAGAGGCCACGGACATATGTTTGCTGGTGCTAAAGGAAAGCAGCAAATGTAGGTTCGATCATATCATATTTTATTTGATCATATCCCATATAATCTTTCGGGATTGTCGCGTGCACATTTTTTCCGACAACCTTTCTCAAAATAGCTGTACACTAACACTCGCCAGACGCTGCTAGTTATGAACTCCTGTACGTGCCGGTTTTATTCTCTCAAATGTATAAAATATCATTAAGTCCACAACGACAAACCGATGAGTGGTGCCGGATCTCCCAGCTGTAGATTAAACCGGTCAGTATACAATAGTATACGAACTGTGGACTGCGGATCACGGACTGCGGAGTGAGTATAAAACATGAACTAGGTACAAAACGCGGACTAGAAACTACGGACTGAGTATAAAACACGGACTACGGAGTATGTATATAAAAACAGCTTTAGAAAGGTGAAACTGAGAGAAGCGGATGGCAGATTAGCATAAAACGGTGGTCCCAGCTCCTAATTTTTGCTCACACGTAAATGTATTTCTTTGGGCTGGTCAGGCAGTCTATTCTCCCCAACATGGTCGGCGTGGAGAAGAAAAGCATAACTGGGTCCGGGGCAAGGAAGGTTATGCCGCTGCTCAGGGCAACTGCAAATGAAACTCTGAATTTTATAAAAAGGAGGAGTTAAAAGAGAATACAATTTATAGTTTTACCCCGGGGGGGGGGGGAAGACTCCGTATATGAAAGGGGTGGGGATGCTCGTCGCAAATTTTGAATTAAACCCCTAAAGGAGACCGATCTGGGCGTGGCCCAAGCTTTTTTTGACCCCTAAAAGAGACCATGTTAAAACACAGCCAAATGAGAAAACTTGGATTATATGAATGGAGTAAATAAAACAAATTTAAAATATACATATCAAATACATATTTTTATATTTTTTCGCGTGCAACCCTAACCGAGACCTTCACGGCTAAATATGATGGCCTTTTGCCCAGAACACCCTAAATGAGACCAAATCCGAAATTTACACCCCTAAGCGAGACGACGCGCATCCCCACCCCTTTCGTATGCGGAATACCCCCCCGGGAGTTTTACACCAGTAGAAGATATGAAATTGAGTACCCTGGGTGCCAGAGGCTTTTCATGCGCGGTTTCCAGTTTCGGTTAAGTGTTAAAAAGTTTGAGAGACATCGAATAAAAAAAATAGTATTAGTGTTAGTGAGAGTAACATTCTTATAGATGCCACAATTCCCTTTCAAAACCTTGGATATATGAGGAAATAAAGAACCCAGGCGAGAAGTTCAATATAGGGGTAGTCGAAGCAAAAACGCTGTAATTAGGGGGGGTGGGGGGAGGGGTTCACTCACCTATACATAAATAAGATCCGAAATTAAATATATCATCCAACGTTATATTCTAAGCGATGATGACATGATTTATACCTATGCAAACATGTACATCGCATTTGTGACCCCTGTCATAGATGTTAGAGACCGAGACCTGGTCTAAAAATGGGTGTAGAAAATAGCATTTTGGTCAGGCTCCTATTTGGAGAACCGGGCGATACACATCCACCAAGAATCTCTAGAATTATTTATAACTTCAACTCACGTGTTGTGCTATTCAGCGATCTTTTGATGTTATTTTACCTTACCTAGAACCAATTAGCACAGTTTTTACAACATACCAACGTAGTGGGTAGTCCGCATTCATTCAATACACAAAGGGAACACAATATCTCCTCTAGGAATAAATAGAGGTGACGAAGCTCACTGGTATACGATACCACGTAGTCTCCTAATACCAATAACAATCCATTGTTTTTATTGTCACATTTTCAAATTCTTATTTAGCCTGCGAAAACATCCGGTTCTCCTCTCTCTTCGCCGCTGGGGACGTCTCGCGCGGAGGAACGCGCGAAACGTCCCCAGCGGCGAGGAGCGAGGAGAACCGGATGTTTTCGCAGGCTAATTCTTATTTTTAAAGAACTTTTAGTTTTACTTTAATTTTTCTTTTAGCACCTGAAGATGGTTCGTTTTCAAAGCGAAATATTGGGTTATTTGTTTACATTGTAAATATATATTTTTTGTTTTATTCTTTTGTTTACTTCTTCAGCGCCTTTCCGTGACGATCAGTTTGCCGTTTCATATTTTATTCTCTCACCATTTTATCGATACCTATAGATTGTTTTCACATGACGTAACGGCGGCCATATTGGTGTCCCAAAACAATGAAACGGCGGCCATGTTGGTGTCCCAAACCAATCCTGTGGGAGTTGAACTCTTTTCTTATGCAAACGCTTTCTTTTGTTCCAATAAAATTGCGTGGATGCTGGCCGCGTGAGTGAAAACACTCTATAAAATCAATTACAGTGAAACCTGTATTAAGCGGACTCCTCTATTATTTACTTTAAATGAAACCTTTATAGAGAGGACACCTCTATTAAGCGGACGTGGACACCTAAAACGTACCTGAAATGGTCATTTCTATTGTTGCCAACCTGTGTTAAACGGACACTTGTAATTAAATTCCACCAAACAACATACCAGACACCGGAAATGCAAAAGATTGCCTAAAATAGCCTGCGTGGCAGGCGTTAAAAGGGGAAAGGGAAGGGGAAGGGGGAATTTGGGCGCGCTCCTCCCTCCTCCCTCCTCCCTCCTCCCTCGCGCACCGTCTCACGCCCTAATTCCCTTCCCCTTCCCTTTCGAAAGCCTGCCACGCAGGCTAAAGACTGCCACCCACAAAGTTTCTCATTTTTTCTAAAAACAAGACTTGACGAAATTGTTTGATTAGTTTCACAGGACAGTATTGTTTTCTATTTCGTTTGTTTGTACAGAGCTTTGTTTCACTGATCTGAGTTCTTCTAATTTGAGTTGCAATCTATGTTTATGGTACTATGATCAATTGGTCCACTTTGATAAAGAAATTAATGCAAACGTATATCGTCATAGTCTCTGGAAGTACTATGAACATTTCCACTGTTCATTTGAATGGCATTTGACACCTCATATAACGTTTTCTATCGAAACCTGTATTAGGCGGACACGCTGTCAAGCGGACACTACAGCATTTCCCGAGAGCTGTGTCCGCTTAATACAGGTTCACAGTACAGACCAAAGACTGGACTTTGAAATATCGATAGTGTACTATCCTCTCAAAACATTTGAACCCTATGGGATGAACAGACGAGATGCAATTTAATCTATGACATATACTTTTATAACAACCGCTCTTTCGCCTGTTGTATTTCTCCACCGATCACATTTTATTTTTATAATTGTATTATTTTTTATACTGTTAACTGCAACCATTAATCAGTCTATTCTCACTTAGCTTTTCTAGGCCCTGATAAAGACTAGTTTTGTCGAGTCGAATTATTGGGCAAATAAATTTGTAAATTACCAACCCTTAGCTGTCCGATCAGCTTTGCTTTCAATTTTAAGTGTTCGGTTTTAGTCAGTGTAGCATACGTACTTCCTGTTGCTGTGATTATTAATGAAATACAGCTTCTATCGTTCAAACTGGTTTTCTTTTAAACGAAATTACGAGAACGAAGATTCTTGTCGTCATCTCGAGAGGAATTTGAGTCGCAGGGCCACCCAACGAGAATGTAGTTCAAAACCACTAAACAAGCAATGTTAAATGTATTTTAGTATTTAAACGGTAGATATAGGCATGTTTTTATCCTCTAAAAAGTTTCATCTGTTCGGATTTCCTGGCTGAAAGTCCAGTGATCCGAAAATTATAGGGATCCAAATTTACCTTTCGAAAATTTCGGCCAGAAAAAAGGCTCCCGAAAATTCTAGGTGATCTTTTTGGGGTAAAAATCCGTTAAAAAAGGGCAATTATACCATTTTTTAGATGTTGCCGAAAATCCTAGGAGAGGCAGGCAAGCAAGAAAATTTACAACAAATACTCCGAAAATTCTAGATCTCAAATCGTCTTCCGAATAGATATTTTCAGAAAATTGACGTTGGGTTTCCCTGAGTCAATGTTTAAAATTGCATCGTTCTGAAGTCAGCGAAGACATGTTTCATATATTGAAAGTGTAGTTGTGTTGTCTTGCCACTGTTTTTTTGTTCGTTCGTCCGGTAATATCCCCGTCACTCGTTTTTAATGAACGCCAACTAATTACTCTGTAGCATTTGTCTTAAAAGTCTAAATACTTATAGTGCGTGATCATTGAATAACGGCCATGGGCGTCCTCTCTCAGTCTGAATTAGGCTCCAAGGTACCCGTTTTCATCGTTTTCCCACGGCGAACTGTTTTGTGTGAATTCTGAGCTAAAGTTTACAGAATTAGTGAGATTAAAACGGATGGGTTCCTACCTTGGGACCTCCTCACGTCCTCGTCATCTGTCTTGTTGTTTATTGCTTCTACTGGCAGAAACAACGCAATCGTCAACAACATGGATAAAAACGCAAAAAGCCAAGAACTTTTTAGAGAAAACGTCGCTACACTGGGACGATGATTTGCGCTGGGATCTCGGGCCATTTTCATGTAGAGGAACTTGAGGATGTTCAGAACAGAGGAAATTTTACTCTTCTTATTCTCCTCTTCTGTTGTTCTGCCCGGAAAAGGCTTAAACATCTGATTGTATACTCAACTGGATCACATTTCTGACCTCGTGACAAAACAGGTAAGATTCCAGAGAGTACGCGAAATTCACGTTGAAATAGGCTTAACACCAGTTTAACACTCACTAGGGTGAGGTGCAGAGGGGAAAGGAACCTGGGCCAAAGTGACTTCCCTCCAAGATGTCCTCCCTCCGCGATTCGACGCTTATGAGAAAAGCATCAAAAGCCTGGTCTGATTGATTGCATTTAGATGGTTACCGAAGAGTGTTGGTTTGTTTGTTCCTGTTTGTTTTTATCTGCAGGACTTCTGAAACTTAATTTTAATGATACACTAGTGAGCAGCACACATGCATTTCCAGTGAACATTTTCAACTTGGAAGAAGGAGAAACCATGCTCGCCCGGGACAAAGGAAATTTCCAAGCCCTATTCGACCTAGTCGAGAATCGAACTCGCGACCCTCCGGTTCAGTGGTTGGAACGTCCGATATAGTATTCGGAGGGTCGTGAGTTCAATTCTCGCCTTGGGTACGAAATTTTTCGTTGTCCCGGGCGAGCATGGTTTCTTCTCCTTCCAAGTTGAAAATGTTCACTGGAAGTGTATGTGTGCTGCTCACTAGTGTGTCATTAAAATTAATAAAAATAAAAATAAAATTTATTTACGCAACCACGAGTTCGTGAGAAAAAAAACAAAATGGCGGGTGAAAGGTAAGTGATGCCGACTGATTTTATTTTTCTTTTTATGATCCGAGTTGTTTTTTTTTTATGATCCGAGTTTATCCGAGCCCAATTTTATTTCATTTTTATTTTTTTATTCGATCCAAGTTGGTCCGAGTCGATCCAAGTTGATCCTACCCGGACTGGCGGTCCGAGTTGATCCGGTCCGACTTTTGTACCTGCCTGTATAAAATGGACACACCTCAGAAAAATTGTTAGTCAACGAAGCGTTCTTCAATTTTGATGCTGTTCATGTTTTTGTTAATTTTATTTTGCAATGACTATGGAGATTATGTGCGTTGATTTTTAAGCGGACTAATGCTTTTCAAACTAAAATTAAAGCTATTAATTTCATAAGGTTTAAATACAGTTATGCTTATGTTCTCTACTGCCTTGAACAAGAAAGATTGTATACAACGTTAAACATGCCTGCATGAGCTATCATACGACCTCTTTCAATCAACGGATCCACAAGTTTAATGAATAAGCATCAGTTGGATACCCGAACCAATCTTCAGCGTCGTTCCCAAAGTCATATTCCCCTACCCATCCTTGTGCTTCAAAAGAAGCGTGGTTTGCTTCTGTTATTCCAATCCCGTGATCAGCACGTTCACAGCCTTTTCCTCCACCACCAATCATCATTACTGATCCATCTTTGCTATAATGACACCAAAAGCTGATCTTGTTGCTGGTGGCGAGACTGCCATTACACTCAGCCTGTTTAAACCCCTCTGTTGTCTTGTACTGACCGCCATATTTCACGGTGCAGTTTCCCAGGCACCTGTAACTGGACCAAACCTTGGTATATCTAAAGACGCCGTAACTTGTTATTTTTGATCGAAATGTTTGTCCTCCCAAACAGTTCCCTGTGGTCTGCAACAGTGGCGCATGACTGGAGTCATCACTGCGCGTGATCTTAAACTCCCTACCGCTGACCAACCAAAAAGCTGGCGAGATCATATCAGCATTGACTGACGGATCAGTTGTTGTTCCCACTGCAACAGTTTGGTCATACCACCAGTGTCCAGCGTCTAGCATCCAGTTCTTGGTGTCGCGATTTGAAAATCTTGCTATAAGAGTCCAATTGACGTCACAGTACACCTGCAGAAGAATAATTCTTTTTATTTTTGGAGTTTATAATTTCTTATTTTTTAGGAAGAATTCTTGCGAGCGTTAATGCTCAGGCACATTGCATTAATTCTTGAGTTGGGAATTTTTGAAAAAGATTGGCTAGCTATGCACGCAAAAAATAGATCGTTCAATAAAGTCACGTCACTTTTGTCAGAAGACTGATACTGAATTTTCTCCTGCTTAACGCCGGGCCTCGAATATCGATAGGCAAAGGGAAGCCTGCGTGTCAGGATTAGGGAAAGGGGGTAACCGGGCTCGCGAGTACACGGAGAATATTCGAAGGAAGAACGTTTTAGATAGATAGATGGATGGATGGATGGAGGAATGAATGGATGGACGGAGGGAGGGAGGGATGGATGGATGGATGGATGGATGGATGGATGGATGGATGGATGGATGGATGGATGGATGGATGGATGGATGGATGGATGGATGGATGGATGGATGGATAGATAGATAGATAGAAAGAACATAATCTACATAATCTACGATTTTAAAAGTGTTACAAAATCGCGAATTCAAAAGAACGCGTCAAGTTCCCATATACAATAAGAAACAAAATTATATCTAGTCCTCAACTACTGTAAACATAACTTAGAAGAAAACTATTCTTGCATCTTTCAATTTTACACTTTGGACCATAAATGTTATTTGTTCTCTCAGAGAGTAGCTTGGCCGGTATTTACTTGGAAGATAGTTTGTGGAGACAGTGAGGTTGATTAGCACATATTTCATCGAACAACTTTGCCGCAATTGCCCCTCAGTCTTCTTTCATACAGTGTTAAAAGTCCGGACAGCTTTAGAGCCTTATATTAGCATATGACAGCTCAGGCTAAATAATCTTCATAGCGCGTTTTTGCAGTCTTTCTAGGTCTTTGCTTAGATAACTTGGTAGAGCGCGACGAAAACTGGGCTGCCCTACTCCAGAATAGAGCGAAAGCATGTGATATAAAATAGAAGTAGCTCTCTTTAGGCAACCTGCGATTTCTTAAGTTGTCTTAGATAATATAATCATGTTGAGACCTTTCTAATTAGTTCTGATGCATGGAAATTCCAATTAAATCACTGGTAATATTAAGTCCTAACAATTTCACACTGTTCACATTCTCTAGGGTCTGTTCGCGTATAATGGCAAGCCTAGTTGTAATGAACAACGAATTACCAAACAAAAAATAACAAACAAATGAATAGACACACTGGAATAAATAATGATAAATAAATAAATAAATAAATAGATAAATAAATAAATAATAGACAGAAGTTTCCAACAAACGCTTTCTCCAGTAGGCCGAGTTTTAAATGCGCGCCGTAAGCTATCAATCGACAAAAGTACGGTATCATAACGGATAACAAAATGGAGTTTAAATTCCGCTTACAGGGTAATAACTTTTAAGCTTACCTCAAATTTGTTTGAATCAAAATTCAACTGGTAGATTCCACGCGATGACGCATCTTCGCACGAACGGCGGTGATCTAAACACAAGAAATAAGAGCTCACGTTTGGACAAAAATTTTGAATAATATCTCTATATATTTGAGAACATACAAACTCGTTCTCAGGGCTTTCCCTTACACCATTTTCTGAGGGAAAATCCCTTGGACGAGGTTGAAGAACGTAGCTTGTTATCCTTTGGAAATTTACCTGCCACGCAATCGTAAGCTTGATGACCTTTGCTCCGATAGAGCTTGAGATACCAGCTGATGATATCCTTTAAACCTTCAAGCAAGCCCTAATAGCGATCAGGGCCCGGCTTCTTGAACGATACGTAAGAAAATCCATGGTTTCGCTAGGTCTCAACCAAGTTTTGTTTTTTTGTAATGGAACATGTTACTGACACTAAATTACAAAAAAATGATGCCTTAACTTGTAGAACTTTAATAGCAAGAGTTCTTTAGAAAGTTAAATACAATCGTGGATTAGAATTTAATCCTGGTTAACAGCTCCAAAGTGCACAGTGATACTTTCCACTGACAAGTGGTAGCCCTTTCATTTATCTATTAAGAGCACTGCATCCGTTTTAACTAATTTTTATAATTAATTTTATGAATAAATCACTAAACCAGAAAGTTTTCTTGTCCTTTTCGCTGCCCAAGATGAGTCTTTCAGCCCAGCCTGATTTTGCGTCCTTTTACGGACCGAAATGAAGGATTTCCCTCCCCTCTTATATACCTGAATCAGTGAATTCCCTAATTTTTCATTTACCTGAAGCCTGAAAATACGTACCCTTTCGGGCAGGCCTGCTTTCGGGCTTAGCCTCCCCGTATAGGCCATTTAAGGGAGTACCCCCTTCGGGGGAGTTGGAGGTGGAGGGGCGAGGGGTGGGGGTAAGGACTTTTTCACTCACCTGAGCAAGTTTGTTCAATCTCCCTCTCGATTTCATGGAATATTTTTAGAACCCTTTCCCTCTCCCTCCTTATTTCGTCTTCTTCTTTGCCGAGCGGCAGGTAACAAACTGAAAAAAGAAAATAGCTTTTATTGTATAAATGGCCATGAAAAGATGCTTTTGTCCAAGAAAATAAGAAAACCACATTATCATCATTGTCAAGATAATCGCAATCACTAATACAATCATTACCGCGATGATCAAATAATCTTAATCTCGCTTAATCAGATCATAATGATAATCGTAATTATCATTATTTATTCAATTCAAGATATTGGGCTGTTTCTGACTGGCTCCAATCCCCCAACTTATTCTTTATAACCAACTGGCGATTGTCATATTATTGTCATATTTCGAGAATGCGAGCAATATACTATCGATTGGATGTTACATTTGATTGGAAATGAGGTTGATCGATGCTATATTTGATTGAAAACGAGGCTGGGATAATCGCGTTCACGGCTATCCGAAAACAAAATAGTAGCTGAATTTCTAAAACTGAACGGAAGAAATGCAAGAATGCGCAAAACATCTTGCTCGATGGATATTATCTCCTTCTTGATTATTTATTATCTGCAAAAAACATCTGTTCATATCCTGAAACCGTGCCGAGAAATAGGCCAAAGTTAAGAACTTAGAAAGATTTTGAATGAATCATAAACAGTGAATTCGGCTTTCGTATGATGCAAAGATCAGAATTGTGCTGATCCCAAAGGCTCGATCTCTTGCCTTGATCTGCAGAATTCTTCACATCATACTTATTAGTCTCATTCTCTCAATTATATGATATTTGATCTTTTTAAACAATTCCAACTGTAATAAACAATAGCAAAGTTTAGCCACTGGCCTCTTCCACAGACACCTCATCTCCTCTCGTCTTCGAAACGATTGTTTTTTAATTGCTAGGACCAGATGACTTCTTGCGCAATTTAAGAGAACATTTAACGCCCCTCCCCCCAAATGCTTTCGCGCGGCTTCCGCTTTGATTTGGGGGATGGGGTTGATTGTTCCATTTTATTCTGCCCACGATTGTAGTTTGTTATTTAAAAACGCGATCATTTCATGTTTTACTTTAAATAAAAATTTCTCAGTGGCAAAAATAATTACCTGGATTAACGTCCTGTGCCATCGTCATCATTGGTGATATGATTACGGAAATGAGGATCAGAGTTTTGATAACAGCCATCACCGACGGAAAAAAATATCTATCAATAAATTTTAAAGGATTGTTTTCAGATAATTGAAATGGCTATAGAATATCTTACGCTAATTTTAATCTACTAAGGAACTGTGCAATTACTAAAATAAATACAAGAAGTGCCCTTAATTACTGTAAAACTAGTGACCTGTATTGAATGGTCACATCTATTAAGCGGCCGCAGTCACCTTTTTCAAGGACGTCCCAACACGTTACTTTGTCTTCACTTGATCTATTAAGCGATTAGCTTTGTGAAGATGTGCCACGCTAGCCGTGCAAGAGATCAGTACTGAGCATGGAGTACAGTGGTCTGTTACTCTAGGTCTTTCTTTTGGCGCAAGAAGAAGTTAAAGGGCACCCTTTGCAGGGGTCACTAGGCCTTGTTGTGTTCTAAGGGTATTTCGCTTCGTAACTGTTTTCATTTTCTTGATACACTACTAGATTTGTCAAAATCTGTATTAAGCGGTCAGTTAGCCATTCCACAAGGGTGATCGTTTAATACAGGTTTGTCTGTACACTGAAATGACAAACAGGACTGTATTCAAAAGAATTAAACAAAGTTTGCCTAAGAACGCCGCCTTTATACTCCTTGAAACTAGAATCTGTAACTACAGAGAATTCTCCGAAGTAAGACATCGTTTTTTGGAATTTGTCTTTCTATAATAATGAATTAATCTAACGCTAGTCTTCATAACAGCTAACAACATGTGCCTGGAATTAAAGCAATTAAATTTAGATAGTCTTGGGTGAGGTTTAATATTAGGTCCTTTGAAAGAAACAAAAGGTTTATTCATGACTATCTATTAAGGCCATCCCCATAAAATGTTTCGTTTCCCATCGCCCGACCGACCCTTTTTTTTGGAAAAGTAATAAAAAATAAAAAAAAAAATCCAGAATCACTTGTAAAGAAGCAAGTACTTTAATTCACAAGCACACGATCTTGTCTTAATAACACCAATTGTCTTAAATTATCATCGATACTTTGAAAAAAAAAAAAAAAAAATCCAGAATCACTTGTAAAGAAGCAAGTACTTTAATTCACAAGCACACGATCTTGTCTTATTAACACCAATTGTCTTAAATTATCATCGATACTTTGTTTTTGTAGCCTTTTTAGACATTTGATAGTCCTGTTAATATACATCTTTTACCATCTGATTATATCTTGCAGACTAAACGTGAAATTTAATATGCATTCATCTGTTCATTCTTTTTTTTTTATGGACCGACCGACCCTCCTACTCGAGAGGGAGGGCGATGGGAAACGAAACATTTTATGTGGATGGCCTAATACGTAAAAACAAAAAAGGGGAATCGAAAAAAAAGCATCCTCATGATTTAACCCTAATCGATCAAAATTGTTACTGTATAATAATGGTCCAGAGGAGATGTGTTTGTCGTTAGAACATCAAAACCCGTCGAAAACCTCTGAAAAGTGGGTTATTTTTGATCGCGTTACAGTTTCGTTACACATTCTATAGACCGCAAACCAAGAGACTAAGGGCTCGCAAGATCGGCTTATAGTATAAAATACGGAAAGGGAGGAAACAAATTTGGGGCCGATTTTCGAATCCCTGAAACTCAAATGGAATTGAATGAAATCGCCTGATTTTACTAACCTGACCTAGAATTCTTATGTATTTGCCAAATACTGTAGGAAAACGGCATAAAAAAGCGTTCAAATTCATTTTCTGCGACCGAATTCGTTCGCTGTGCACCGCAACAAATCACAGGCAGACCACCCTCTGTTAGTTGGGGCCGTTGTTGATTGAAATCTGAGCAACGATCTTTTGTTATTTATAGAAGAAACACATATGAACAATACGGCGGCTATAATTTGTTCCAAAATGCAGAATTTAAAGCAAATTTTTCAATAAAAGTTTAAAGAAAATGTTAACTGAGTCATATGTCATGTTTTTTTTTGCCGTCCCGTGCTGTTTTAAGCGCTATTTAATTTTGCAAGATGAATATTTGACCTCGGCGGTTGATTTTCAAAATAGCGAACAACAAAGTCGATCTGGGTCAGATAAGAGGCGAGGAAATCGTTTACAGTAGATTCATAAAGATCCCATTTGGCTAATTAATCGTGCTAAGCGACAGGTATAGACATTTTTCAAGGTGAGACTTTAAATAAGTAATTCATTTATTCACACGAAACTCCTCTGGACCCTATGTAAACTTTGTACCGACACAACTTTCTTTAGAGCTCCATGATACTGCCTTCCAAGTTAATTAAAAGCTTTTGAAAATAATCGTCTACTTCAGGCTCGCAACGACGACAGCGACGGCAACGAGAACGGCAAAAAAGCAATCGTTTTAGACAGTAAAACAAGACTGACTTTGCGCGTGCATCACGCTTTTTTGTACACTTCTTTGCCGTCACTGCACTACTTCGACGTGAAAATGCCTAATTTCACGTTTTGTGCAGGACGTGAAAACATGACCACGATTTCCTCTTTCTCACGCTTTTCCTGTACTACAGTATTTTAGAAATGAACTCCAGAAAAATTTGCCAACATTTGATGAATTAAAAGAGGTAAAATAAGCTCGATAAAGTTTGAAGCAGCGTGAATTCACTTTTTAAATGCTATTGCCGTCGTTGCTGCTCCCTTATGACAAGCGTACGTACCTTTAAAAGAGTTCTACTTTTCTCTCTTTTTTTCTTGGTAGATGTGCTATACTTGACGTTTAAGTTGTCCAGCAAAGGAAGTGTTCAACGCGGTGAAAGTTGTTTGCTTGAATAGTTTTCCTTTCTGTTCAGCACCCAACTGCCAAATAAAGATTCAGAGCCGGTCCAGAGTTATAAGGAACAACGAAGCTAATTTGAGAATTGAACTTACATCAACCTAATAAGCTGATGTACTGCAAGATAACTTATTTCAATTCCAGATGCTGTGAAATTTAACGCTCGTATGAAATTCAAACTATTTTAATTCTCAAGTTGTTTAAACATCGCGAAAACGTTTTGTGGAACAGATGCCTTTAATTAACTCGCCTAACAGAAACAATTTTTTGTGAAGTGATAAGCCACTTAAGGCAAACTTTGAACTTCTCGGAAAGACCGGTTGCTCGAGGTAAGACGTCGTCTTCCTGTATCATTCTTTTTCCTGTTTACTTGAAACGTAGAATTTCTGCAAACATTTCCTTTTAAATTTGTTTGTCATAAATAAACTTCGATTTTTGAGCCAAAATTTTCTTCTTAGAAAACGTTGAGTTCACGAAACGGCTTCTTCTACGCGAATACAGGGGAGTTGTAAACAATCCATCGAGCACCAAACTCCTGCTACAGTAAATTGAAAAACGCCGTATTGAATCCTTCCAAGTCTTTTCTTGCCTTAAAAAAAGTCAGCCCTAGGATTTTGTCGACTTTTAAAAGATCGTTCTCTAAAAAAATGGGAAAAACACCGAGCTCACACATTATCCACTCGCTAGGAGGTGAATATTGTTGAATAGTCCGAGATAGCGAACCAATCAGATTGCTTAAATCACCAAGATCACTGAGTGTGTATATACTAAAATGTGTTATGCACTTAAGCCTGTTTTAATCGGATACCAGTTAGCGTCCCAAGGTCGACGTTATATGTTCAGCACCCAAAGAGTCCAAATTAATGTATACTTAGTTCGCTATTTAAGTAGGAGTAAGAGCCATAATGGAACCGAGAAGGAAACGTGCAGTCTAGCCCTTGGCATATGTGAATTCCACCAAAGTTATTTTTAGACCAATTAAACGCTTGAATTAATCGTCTGTTTCTTTTCATAATTAAGAGCACTTCTTCTCAAGACTTTCTCACGAGGGAAACAGAATTTGAGTCCTCTTCGGACAAATCGTCGCTTATCCTACCCATTATGGCTCTTGGTAGGAGTGTGCTCGCGGAATATTTTTTTTCTGGCAATCTTCACTCAAAGAAAGTCTTGACGTGAAGGATTCTGAATCTTTGGAAAGACGCCGCATCTCTTCCCTGCCGGGGAAGATGAAGTTAATTGAATCGTTTCTTATCTTATCTTATTCGTTTTAAGTAAAGCAGATATTTAATATTTTAATGTTTTTTCTTGATGGGCCCGAACCTATTTATATGCGTGTTGGTTATGTTTTTGATTTGCGTTTTTCAGGATGAAAGATTCAACCGATTTCTATGATTTTTGGCATCCTCAATAAACAACAGTGGAACTTTAAGAAAATGTTATTTATTTTCTTGTAGGTATAAAAACCTTTGAGATATCGGCATACATTTAAAACGACTAAATGACTCCGAAATCCCACGACAGATTTTTCCCTAACTTCGGCAAATAAGCCTCAGAGCTCTCTAGTTTTACATCTGCAAGTTTGAAGGCAATCGTAACCGTAGAACTTGCTGCACAATGTGCTGGTCAAATTTAACCTTAAAATGCTACGCTAACACATTTGTGAAAGTTGACGCACAAATAGAGGAAGAATGCTGACAGACTATCTACTATCTGAAAGGATATTCCTACCTTAAATTTTATTGCAAGAAACAGAGTAACCAGAAACCTACGGCGAATACAGTTAGCACTTTAAGAAGAACAACTTTATGCTGAGTGCGTGGTGATATGAAAGAACTTCTATTCATCAAACTTACTTTGTATTCGTCCCTCTCTTTTAGAAACAAATCTTAACAAAGCAAAATATAGTTCCTACGGTACGAAAAACTGTCAAGCGTTTTTAGCGTCGCAGGTTCCCGTTTTGAAGAGAAATAAGGTCACCAACTCCAGTACTTCTAACCATCCATTTTTCAGCTGCAAGGAAAACCCTTGTATTTGGTAATTTATTCACGCTTTAAAGACTTCCCATCACGTTTGCACGGGCAATTTGCTGTTGGCGATAATGAGAATAATAAGACGATTGTCATATTTGTCTTCACCTTGACAGCTATGTCGAGAAAGGTTGTCGGAAAAATATGCAAGCGACAATCCCGGAAGGTAGTATGGGATATGATCAATACACTGCTTCTCACGACTGTACCTGTCGTACCTACTTTTGTTGCTTTCCTTTAGCACTCGCACACACATTTCCACG